>BOPP01000093.1:524071-534852 GCA_017312745.1 Gryllus bimaculatus
ACAGGGGCCCCCGGGGCCCAATAGTTTGTATCCGAACCACACTGCGTCCGCAGGCCCGCTGCGCACGCGGATGCGACGGAGATGGGGGGAGCAGGCGGGGTGACGGAAAAAGCACAAAAATTATTAATAGAACTCGCACGAAGCAATGAAAAAAAGCGTGTTTTTTAATAACACGCGAGAGATATTTAATGCTTAATTATGTTAATGAATACTCGATTTTAAATATAATTTTGTAACGAATATGCATGAGCCGAAGTATTTGCATGTGGAGGTGAGCTCACCAAAAGATTTAGGCTTTAATTTATGTAGTGAATTGGAATAATATTTACTTTCTCGTGTATACATGATAATTCAAAACCTGATGATGTCAGGACTACACTTAAGGAGCTTCTATTGATGTTGTGCCGTTGAAGTGCCTCTACTTCTTTATATTTAAGTCTGTGGTGTATGTACCTATGAAGCCTGAATAGCAAGCCATTTAGTTTTTCCTCTTCACAGGACCTGGAATTTAGGTGAATCAAAAATGATATTCAGTTTACACGAATCTTTGAGAAAGAAAATTTTCGGTTAACGTAGTTCTTCCTCTCGTGAACCATTTACCCAATGAAATTCGACATGTACGGCCCTCCTCAGCTCATCCTCACATGCTGCTCGAGTTGGACTAGCTTCTCCGTTTACAAAGCGCAATACTTGCCCTGTAATGCTGATGCTTGGATTCGCAGTGTACAATGGAAATTTGATTCTCCACGTGAAGTGTCAACGCATCACACATCCATGTAGGTAATAAAACGTTGCTGCAAAGAAGTAGTGCCCTGCGTTTAGTTTAGCAGAACCAGATATTTGGAATGGATTTGTGCTACTTCTCTTCTAAAACAAAGGAAACTGCACATCAAAGCCTGAAGTAATTAATTGCGATTAGAGCGAGATTCTGTTGTTCCTCGCGGTTACTGACATATACCTCGGCACGGAAAGCCAAAAAAATATGAATGCTATGCTTAAAAGTTTCAAAATACGGCATCGATTTTAGAGTGGTAAGTGAAGTGATACGTGGGAAATATATAGTAAAAAGGAAAAGAGGAATTGCATCTAGGTTTATTACGTAATTTATCACTCAAGGTGTCATCAAGAAGTAAATTAATTCTCTGGTCTATCTCATTTACAAGCCATACCTAAGAGGTATACGATATTACATTTATTAACAAGAGTAACGTACCTATTTTATAGTCATGTATGCCCACCAAGAGCGTTATAAGGGTTCTCATATCGAGCCGCGACCAAAATGTCCGAGTCATTACACAGCCCATGTATTGGTTCGTACATACACGCTTTTTCATTCCTTAAGTAAATTTTAATGATTCTGATTTACTCACATACTAATTAACTAGTCTGCTTGACTGGACTGATTTCTTTTCACATTTTCCCTCCAATGCCTTTTCATAACCTCTCATAATGATCGCCATAGAGGAATGTTTCAGCACATATTCCAAGTGTTCCATGTTTCCTCGTAATTCATTAATGATCCTCTCAGTATATCGCAAGTTACGTTATGCCAGTATTATATCAAACTCCGCTATCGCAAGCAATAATAAGTATTAACATACCCAGAAAAAATAAAATAATTTTATTGCCACAGCCAATGGAATTGTTCTAGTATGCATTTAATTAGACGTATTTCATTGAAAACTTTTCGAAGCAAAGAATTGTTTTCCCTATCCATAGGCATTCCTTAGCTATTACAGAAAAACTGAATTATTCCAGAGTTTCTGAGCCCGAAAGCCAGTTACGTCATCAAACCACTATTCTAAAGCATGAACCCCAGGATATATGAGACCACATGTAGCGAATGAAGCCGTTTCCTCAACCTACTAAATCCTAACAGAACCTCTCAGTGTGAGATGCCCCGTGTCGAAGTTGGCGTTACCTCGCGGATCGAAGCAGAGGGCCGCCCGGCGCGGCCAGACAGGGGGGGGCGGGCCGCTGTGGGCCGCGTGGCCGCTCGCGATGCACCGCTGCGCGCTCGCGTGTTGAGTCACGCCCAAAAATACGCACACTCGCGCCGCGCCGGTCCGTGTTTACGATTCTCTTCCCGCACAACGCCCTCGCCCCCCGCGCCGGCTCCGACTCCCGCCCCGCGCAGCGCACCGCCCGTTCGTCGCCCCCGGTGGCCGTTCCACTCGACCACTCCGCCACGCCCCCACCCGACCCTGCCATCCGTCCCGTTTAACATTCCGTCCACGGTCCCCTCCCCTTCTCCGCCACGCCTGGTTACGACCTGCGCGCCGATTCCCCCGCACCCGCAAGCACACCGCTCGCGACCCAATTCACCATCGCACCGTTGTTCCGTTGCCCCCCCTCTCCTCCTCGCTCCTCGCCACGCCCCCTATCCCCGTTCCCCGACCTCCTACACAGTCCCGCCTTTCCGGTTCCCCGTTTAATATTCTCAGCCCCGTCTCCGCGTCTGTCGCCACAACGCCGTTGCTCTTATTATTTAGTGTTACTTGTTTACGTTGTTAAAAGTTTATTCCTGTAATAATAATTTTAAAAATAATACTACATGAGTAATAACTTGAAAACAAGCATTACTTTGGTTTTCTTACCAACGACGAGAAATTTTCTCAAAGTGAGTATTCACGTGAATGTAAAATACGTGATGAATTAATTTTTAGTTGCCCAGTATATTTATGATTGTTTCTTATTTAGCTACGTCTTTAAATTAGCTTTTAAAAACCCAAAGAGAAACACTTTTTACCCTACCACCTTTTAAAACCAAAGAATACATGCTCTGCTTTCCGTAGGAGCGACCAATGAACTGAATTCCAAGCACCGAAATTGTTAAACCTGTAAAAAAACTTTTCCACAGAACTGGCAAAGCGATCTATGCTGCGTCTATCAATCTAAATCAGGACGATGCCCCAATACGTACGGTGCATGCACACCGAAAACTCTTTCACTTCGAAAACGATGTCGTGTCACTTGTAAAAGCAGCAAACTCGTTCCAGGAGAAACTACCCTCGTCGTTCGCCACTTCCCAGCCGCCCGCCCGTCCCGCCCTCCCGCGCCGAATCCCCGCCCCTCCCGCCGGCCCCCGCTCCCCTGCCGGCTCCCCAATCCTCCCCGCAACCCCGGCCGGTCCCCCGCTCCTCAACCCGCCCCCGCCTCCCCCAGCCGCTCCCCCGCCGCTCCCCGCTGCCCCGCTCCCCCGCCGCCCGCTCCCCCGCTGCTCCGCCCACCGCCCCCTTTTCTCTGCCGTCCGCCCGCAGTCCGCCGCCATACAGGTGCCGCGTGAGTATCACGGTAAATCAAGCCGCCGTCCTTTAAATTATTTCGCCGCGGAGAAGCGAACGAGAACGTTCACTTTGCGCTGACAGCCGCTCAAAGCAGGCGAGAGCGAGAGGGCTGCCGCGAGGCGGCGCGAACCGACGCCGACGGCTGTTGCTTCTGCCAGACCGCGCAATCGTGCGCTGCCGGAGGCCGGGCGGCGCGGAGCCGTGAAGCCGGTGGCGGCGGGCAGCTCTGCGCAGCGGGGGTACGCGATATAATACTTACCTCATTAACCCCCCTGCAGGCCGCGGGGGCGTTTGGAGATAAAAGACGCTGCCTCGCGACTTAACGGATTCGCCGAGAGCCGACCACTAAACAGCCTAGTAAAGGGCGAGGCTGCCAAGAATGCCCGTTTCGCTGCCAGAATCTCGGCTGCGAAATGCTAGTGGCTGCACTGTATCTGAAGATGAATTCGTAGCATTAAAAAGGTTTTTTATTACCTAAAAACTAAAAGCCAAACAGCCTTTGTGTTTAAATTTCAGCACAGTTTTTTCATCACCAAAAGCAAATGAGTTATTACATCATGTGCGAATTATCATAATGTGGATTTTGAATTTCTTTGTTTTAACAAATATGTGACATTCCTAAGTTAATATTAAAATTCTTGTATTTATGTGTGCGTTCTCGATCGAGGGAGAAATTCTACCCCTATTTTTCACCAATATTTTATCGCCGGGGAACATTATTAGAGGCTCACGATAAACAAGGTTTAACCGCATTAAAAAAATGTTTTCGCGTGATTGAAATGGTTTTAAAACTCGCAACGCACTTGTGTCTAAGAACTGCAAAGCAGTGTGCGTGCAGGTATTCGTCAGCCTGGGAACGAGTGCAAGGGCGTAGCAGTAGAAGAGGAGGACGGGGGGGGGAGGGTGATTGGGCTAGGAGAAGCTGATTGGTGAGAGCGAACGGCGTGTGGTTAATATACTAGGCTGTCCGGGTGACGCCGCGTCCAGGCGAGTGCCGACTTCGGTCGCCATTCTGCGACCTTCCCTTAGGCGTATATGCATGTATGCCCTGAGCATTTCTCAGACATTACGCCCTGAGGAAGGTCGCGGAATGGCGACGAAACGTCGGCCAACCTTGTCGCCATGGACGCTGCGTCACCCGACACCCTAGTAAAATAATTGACTCCGGCCGCGGAAGCCTACGCTCTCACGGCCGGCTTGGCTCAGCCGTGAAGGGGGGGGGGCGAGGCCGGCAGAATGGAGGAGGGCAAGAGCACAGGTGGTGCCGGTGGGTATATATAAAACAACTTCTGTTTACACTTAAGATTGAACCCATATACTTTCCTGTGTATAATTATGATTCTAATAAAATAGAAATCTAGCTGTTAACTCTGTATTAATTTAGCCCTTTGGAACAATTATTAAATATGAGGTTACATAATTCTGTGTAATCTACATTTAAAAAAAATTAAATGAATAGCTAATACAAACAAAAGATAAAAATATTTTCATATTGTCACCGCAAATTAAATATTTTTTACATGCTTCTACAATTGCTTTTAGCAAAATGAAGACAGTTACGCCAAACACAAAAAATTATTTCTTATGGCAGATATGATTGTCATATAAACTATTGCTACGTAGATAAATTTGTTACCGTGAATCTTGAAAAAATAAACTAAATGTAACAGTAAAAGAAGGGCGAAACTGCGCAAGTAACTCATGGACTCCATTGCTTTCCAGATTTATTGTATATAGAATGGCACTGGCGTGAAAAAATGTCCGTAACTATTTTTATTTCCAAACTTTTAATTAGCTACCTCACCAATGAAGTATTCCGACTGCCAGAGCGCTTGCCAAACATCAATTATGAAGCCTCCGACGCGGACGAATGCTAATCAGGAAAGTGACGCACGTAAAATTGGTTTTTAAAGAATCTCAGAATTAATTTTGTATTTCAGCAGAAATTAAAAAAAGACGAAGAGAGTAGGGCGTACTTTCTTGGCGGATTTGAAAAAAAAAACCATCCCCCCCCGTGAAAAAAGGAAGCTGAGAGAGATTTTCCCAAGAACGCGTGTTTATTCAAAATTATATTTAAAGCCTCTCCCATACTTGTCGTGCAGTTTGTGCTCAAGACACGTTTTAATATGCAGGAACAAGAGAGGAACTGGGACCCAACTTTTCGCAAAGTGAGAGGTTAGTAGATGGTAGAACGCCCGGCAATTTTAAGATCTCTCTACGTGTCAATGCCGCCAACAATTAAAGTTAATTTCTTTTGATGCAAGTTTGAAGGCGGTACAAGCAGCATCTCAGAATTTTAAGCGTCCATAATTCTCCAAGCTCGAAACGAAGAAGAGGTATGAAGAAAATACATCTTGCAATGCCAAAAGAGCTAGAAACAGGCCAATCGAAAGATTATGAGAAAGTGATCCGATCAAAAGAAAGGTCACACTTTCGTCAAAAAAAAAGGCAAACTGCTATTCGTAATTGGCCATTACAATTCATTGAATTGAAGGGATGTTAAAAAAAAGTATTACCACAATGTAAAATTGAGATTAATTCCAATACGAAAAGAAAAGACTCGAAAAATACGCATATGATTGATACACACCATTTTATTGGTAAGCCTATTATAATAATATTGCAAGAATTACATTCTTTGAACCATGATTCCAGATACACTTACGAAGCTTTCACATATACTTTGGTTTCTAAAACTGAGAAATTGTGTAAACAAATGATCAACCAAATGTACCGCGGAAACTAAAAATGGTTCTCTGGAATTCCCGCAATAAGAGGTGTATATCTAGCGGAATTGGCGGGAGAAATCGCAGCAAGAAGTAAAATTTGTGGAGGGGGGGGGCTGGTAGATCTATACCGAGGAATTGTTAACAATAAATTCAATTCAAATCGAAGAGGACTTTGTGGACTACGAGGTAAAGTGAGTTGGCTTGGGCCATGACAAATCTGAAAAGAGAAAAATATCAAAAATATTCTGCAGGACAAAATAATCTTGAAAATCAAAATTGATAAGTGATCATCCTATTTATAGCGACATAATCTCGACAAATGTGTTTTTTCTCTTTGCACATTTAGCGCCATAATCGTTTATGTCAGCGGAATTTAGAAACTTTTTTAATTATAATTTAAGAAACTGAAATTATTGAAAAACAATTTATGCAGATTTACCCATTCTTATAATATTGTATACAATAATTCGGATTAAAATATTAAGTCCGTACGTAATGTAAAACGTAAAACACGTGATCGCCGTGACGCTGTAGATTGGGCTGTCCGGGTGACGCGCGTCGAAGCTGACTTGCCGACGTTTCGACCATCTGTCGTGGTCTTCCTCAGGGCTGGTATGCCTAATTAATGTAAGTAGCCACTTAGTTCTCTCTTACGGCTCGTTGATTTTTCTCCTTTCTTTCCTATTTTTTACCACCTTGAATACGTAATGTACAAAAACGTATTGTGTTCTTTAAACTTTGATCCTGAGATTCGGACGAAAGCACCTCTTTGAGAGGTCGTGTTATCAAACACGTTTTCAACACACGCCTGTCCGTCCTATCGCACCTTTACCAGCCTCTGACACCCTCTCAGAGCCGCCAGAAGCCGCTTGGTACACACGACAAAGTCCTCTCATTGCCTGTCGTAAAAAGTGTCTGTTTACTCTTCGCATGAACTTCCTTTGTGAGGCCAGAGATTCCGCGATTTACACCACTTCGCACCCTTTTTAGGCTCTCGAGAACGCACACTCGGGTGAGAATAAAAAGTGGTCAGTGAAAACGCTGTGTCTGCAGTAATTAATATACAGTAACAAGCTCGTAAGACTTTCTCCAATAACAAAGTGAGTGTTGCAAGAGATGAACACCGACATTCGTTTAACATTCAGAAACATTGTAGTCAGGGACGGTTTGGGTACATCTTACGTTTTCTATACGATATGGTGCTGCCTAAGTTCTACCATTATGTATTTTTATAGATAATACATACTGGACATATTCTGTGGTCCTATTTTCCTCTCCTATTCTGCCGGATCATCTCTTCCAAGTCCGCATGATATTTACTCATAACCAATCGTACATCTGAAAGAGAAACCGAGAGTTCCTGCCACACTGACGTCATCAGATGCAAAGTGTATGTATACTCTCAAATTACTAGGCGAGTCAATCCTCGCGTAAGCTTTCATATGTTCCCGGTGTCTGTATCTTTTCCTGTCTTCTTTTAGTTCATGTTTATGAATTGAGTAACATTGCTATGGCCTTGAGAAATTTTCTCCAGAATATTATTGCTCTGCTGGCTATAAATGTTTAAATCTGCTTGTTAAATTATATCCAAATTAAAACGTAATGAAGAAAATGAATAATAAAAAACAATTTCTCCCATACAGAGTGTCGACATTCATTAATTCCAATTAATTGATTACGGTTTATTTAAACAGTACTTGTTATTTTTGCAATTTTATTTAAAAATGGTGCAGTATTTGATTGATTATAATTTTTTTCCCGAAGCTGCTGTTAAGTAATTGTGTCGCCACTAGGCGAGCGTGTATGGCGATTGTTGCCTAACCACACGGAGTCCTGAAACCATGACGCGAGCCGGACGCTCTGGTAGACAGTAGCATCGCGTAGACATCGCAGTGATGTGCGTGCGCCATTTAGTATATGCATACTGACATACTAGCCGGCTTGTCTTTGGCGCCAAACACAAAAAGTAGTTTAGCATCCCCACGCTGTTGCCGTTTATCCTATAGGCCACGTGTGCACGATGCCTTTATTCGTATTCGGCTTCGCGTCTGCGCTCATCGGCCTAGTGCCAGCGACTGGCGGTCCAGCTGCTTGCTTTGCACACCGCTCTCGCCGCACTCGTCTTTTTCCGCTCGCCACCCGGCACTTCCTTATGCCTCTCCCTTCTCGGACCGCCCTTCGCCGCTTTTGAAGCCGGCGCCACCAACGAAACCTTGCATTGAAGTTCTAAATCCGGTGTTTAGCGCCGAGGACGGCAGCGCTGCACGCGTGCGTTCGGCGCTCGGCGACTCGGACCTTTATGTTGATTTCTCGGCCTTTTCGGGGGACAGCTCGCCTTCGCGGCCAGGCCGTCCCAACGGATAGGGAAGAGAGAGAAGACAGAGAGGATGAGAGAGAGAAGAGAGTCGCCGCACGGAGAGAGACGCGACGGAGAGAGAACGCACGGCAGAGAGACGCACAGAGAGAGACAATTGAATTATTGTTGTGTCGTGGCGAGACTCAGACCAAGAGCCGCTCTTCCGTCTGACACGCCAAAATTCCTCCACGCTCCTTTCACCAGACTAGCAGAGAACGGGGGTAATATTGGCACGAAGTAAGGGCGTGAATCTTTACATGCAAAATAATGGAGTGGCAGCTCGGCTTTACTTCCCCCCCCCCCCGGAAGAAAGGGCTCACGAAGAATTTTTCTCACCCTTCAAAATCTACGTTCAATCCGTTTGAACCCGCGATCTGTGATATAAGAGTCCATTATGCTACCTAACACCCTCGCCGCGAAGAAGAGAAAGTGAAGACAGAGCAGAGAAAGAGAGTGTGTGCACAGTGGTGTGTGTTGTGTGTGTGTTGCAGCAGAGAGTGAGAGAGAGAGTGATAGAGAGAGAAGAGAGAGAGAGGAGGTGAAGCGTGGCAGAGCGAGGTGGAGCGGACGGAAAGGGCGGCGGAGGCGTGACCGCATAGAAGCGTGCGGCGGCCTTCCAGGCCGCCCACGGCAGCACAGCGTACGTCAATTCCAAGCAGGGCTCTTCGCCGGGACCATTCCGGCGACAACGGAACCATAAAGATTGCAAGCAGGTATAAAAACAGGCAAGGCTTTGCGGCATACGGCCCAAATTCTCCCCCTCTCTTTTGTGTGGCGGGATTTTAAATAATAATTTTAACGAATGATGACGAAGTATTCATGTGGAGGTGAGCTCACCAAAGATTTTAGGCTTTAAGATGTAGTGAATTTGGAATAATATTTACTTTCTCGTGTATACATGATAATTAAAACCTGGATGATGTCAGGACTACACTTAAGACTTCTATTTATGTTGTGCGTTGAAGTGCTCTACTTCTTTGATATTTAAGGTCTGTGGTGTATGTACCTATGAAGCCTGATAGCAAGCCATTTATTTTTTCCTCTTTCACAGGACCTGGGAATTAGGTGAATCAAAAATGATATTCAGTTACAGAACCTTTGGGAAAGAAAATTTCGGTTACGTAGTTCTTCCTCTCGTGAACCATTTACCAATTAATCGACATGTACGGCCCTCCTCAGTTCATCCTCACATGCTGCTCGAGTTGAACTAGCTTCTCCGTTTACAAAGCGCAATACTTGCTGTAATGCTGATGCTTGGATTCGCAGTGTACAATGGGAAATTTGATTCTCACGTGGAAGTGTTCAAACGTATCGACACATCCATGTAGGTAATAAAACGTGCTGCAAAGGAATAGTGCCCTGCGTTTAGTTTAGCAGAACCAGGATATTTGGAATGGATTTGTGCTACTCTCTTCTAAAAACAAGAACTGCACATCAAGCCTGAATTAATTAAATTTCGATTAGAGCGAGATTCTGTTGTCCTCGCGTTACTGACATACCTCGGCACGGAAAGCAAAAAATTGAATGATATGTAAAAGTTTCAAAATACGTGCATGATTTTAGAGTGGTAAGTTGAAGTGATACGGTGGGAAATATATCGTAAAAAGGAAAAGGATATTGATCTGATACGTAATTTATCACTCAAGGTGTCATCAGAAGTGAAATTATTCTCTGTTCTATCTCATTTACAAGGCATACCTAAGAGTATACGTATACATTATTAACAAGAGTATACGTACCTATTTTAATAGTCATTTATGCACCAAGAGCGTTATAAGGGTTCTAATATCGAGCGGCGACAAAATGTCCGAGATCATTACACAGCCCATGGTATGGTTCGTACATACACGCTTTCATTCCTTAAGTAATTTTAATGATTCTGATTTACTCACATACTAATTAACTAGTTGTTTACTGGACTGGTTTCTTTTCACATTTTCCCTCCATATGTCCTTTTCATAACCTCTCATAATGATCGCCATAAGAGGACATGTAGCACTATTCCAGTGTTTCCATGTTTCCCTCGTAATTCATTAATGATCCTCTCAGTGTATATCGAAGTTACGTTATGCAGTATATATCGAACTCCGTATCAAAGCCAATAATATATATTAACATACCAGTAAAAAATAAAATAATTTTATTGCACAGCCAAGTGGGAATTGTTCTAGTATCATTTAATTAGACGTATTCATTGAAACTTTTCGAGCAAAGAATGTTTTCCCTATCCATAGGAGTCCTAGCTATTACAGAAAAACTGAAATTATTCCAGAGTTTCTGAGCCCGAAAGCCAGTACGTCATCAAACCACTAATTCATAAAGATGACCCAGGATATCATGAGACACATGTAGCGAATGAAGCCGTTTCCTCACCTACTAAATCCTAAACAGAACCTCTCAGGTGAGAGT
>BOPP01000093.1:542416-576427 GCA_017312745.1 Gryllus bimaculatus
TGTGGTCATACTCAATTTCTTTCCATCTTTCTCAAAGAAATAAAATACGTGGGTGCCATACAATCTGATGGCACACATAATCACCCAATAACATTGGACGTATTTTTCAAGAAGTACGCATATGAAAAACTGCGTAACCTATAATTAGTTTATAACTTAATTTTATTAGTGTCACATTGAACATCGTAATGGTTGCAATAGGATTAGCATTAAACAAATGTATAGCCTTCAAATTATTCATCTACACGATTATAAATATTATTTCATTTTATGTTAATCTCCACATCCGCATTTGATTATAGATCGAAGACATGTTGCGCTAAAGCGCATTGGGATTGTTCATGCGATGCAATTGAGATTGTTTCATTTCCTTTTTATTGTTTCAAACGTTCGTGTTGGGCGAAAGTTGTTAATAGCAAAGGCTTGTTTAAAATGTCTGAATAGAACTGGATAAATATTCCGACAGAAATAGAGGACCAGCAAGAATAGCTTCGCTTCCCCCCTCCGCAAAAAAAAAACAACGAAAGATGTCTAGTAACGAACGTTTGCCAAATTTGTAGGTTGGTGCACGACAAAATATGAAGAGATAAGCCATTTGAAAATTACTTCTCTCATATATTTTTGAAAACTGGCTAAAAATTACTGCTAGACCTACTACCGTTGTGATTATTTTTATTTTCATGAATAAGTTTCACTTATTTTCATCATACGTTCAAATTAAAACGAAAAAAAAAAAGTAAATAATTTTTATCTCACAATTTGTTCTATTTTAGAAACATTTGATTTTCATATATATGAAAATATAATGACGTAACAAAAAAACCGCTGATGTTGACACTCTGCTGGTGTGTAACGTAAATTCGTAAAAGTGTTCCAGTTAATATTTATAAGTGAGTGATTGAGTTAAAGAGAAATATTCTACAAATTGCCATGTTAAAAATTATAAGAAGTAATTTGTTTTCAAATGAATTTAATAATAAATACGTGTATCTTCAAACAAACACTTTTCTTTTGCCCTAGCAAAAGTGTTTAATAATCAATCATAACTAACTAGTGCCATTATGAAGTCTATAAGAGCACTAGTTGCCAATATGAAGCTCCTTACAGCAACCCGCTTGAGTACGCCAAACGACATATGCATCGTCGTAAAGGTAAAATTAATCATTTATTAAATATATTAAAATTAGACAGTTAAAATACCAGTATTTAAAAATTACAATAATATATTAAATGACTTCATAGAAAAATGAAAAATAAAATCAAATTGAGTTTGCTTAATTTATTACCACCTTCAACCTGCGAAGAAACAAGTGAAACTTTCTAACTTAAACTGAATTAAATTCAGTTTTCGGCCTCTGCTTTGGCGTGTACAGTTCATATTTGGCAAAGGTTAATCCAACGCTGTTTCATCGTAGCCCATATAAAATAGATTTAGGTAACTTCAAAGCAAAACGATTATTTCACTCACAAAATAGACGTATCTGCTCAATAAGCACAGTGACAAATGGTATGGATGCTGTACCCGCTGGAAACTAAATTCTCTATGAAAATCTCCCAGTGCAGCAAGAAATCGCAATTCCCCCCGCGCGGGACCATTAATACTAAATTTAGGGCGGCCGTTGCGCCGAAGTATTGTATGAGCGCAACTCTAATCCGTTTTCGCGCGAATCATCAATCATTTCCCGCGTAATTGATACTTCACGCCCACCGTTTCGCCGGCACGGCAGCGACAGGCCGCGAGCGAGGATAATGTTTTGGAAACGGGCGGGCGGCGCGGGGTGCTGCCAGCCCTGGAGAGCGGGGACTGCCTGCGACGGCACAGAACGCGATGAAGAGATGATGAGAGAGAGAGAGAGAGAGAAAAGAGAGAGAGAGAGAGAGCAGCAGAGAGAGAGGAGAAGAGACGAGAGGACGAAGAAGATGAGAGAGAGAGATGCCCAGCCCCAGGGGGGCGCGATAAGCAGGTGAATAATAAGAGATGGATGGCCACCTATTGTACAGGGCATTTGGTTCAGCGCTGGAGGAAGATAGGAAACTAGTCCTGAATCAACCGCTATACACAATAGACAGGAACAAAGAAGGACCAGTTGAAAGTGGGAGTTTAGAGAGAAAGAGGGAGAGGAGAGAGAGGGAGAGAGAAATTAAAACTGCATTTGCAAATGGCGTTTTGAGAATATTCCCCTTCACTTTATCCAAGTCACTAAAAAAAATGGCAATCCTATTGGATACGACATAGAACCATAACTTCAGGTGTGTTTCAATGTCGATAAAAACTTTGTAATGAAATCGTAAAACGTTCACATGATGTTTGAATACACGGCAGAACTATGGATTAATTTTTATATCATGCGTTCTTATTTTCTAAGATACGGTAGATTGCTCACGGAGTATACTGTAGTTTTTTTTTTTCCCTTTGACCGCATTTCCGAAGTCAACGTATTATTTTTGAGAGAAAACTTTAATGAATTATACACTATTTATCAATATAATATTGATAAATGAGGCCTGTCACTGTTTACTAACTTAGAATATTCCCCGATAGCATCAAGATATTTCATTACTTCGACAAAGCCAATAACGAGTTATTCTACTTTACCATTGGCGCAGCTCACAGTATTAGATTGTTTCTCGCCATTAAATTCTCTTGATTTTGAAATTTCCAAGAATTTACAGGTCAAATGGAAAACCGAAGACATTTTTAAGCAT
The DNA here is from genome assembly GCA_017312745.1 of Gryllus bimaculatus. Classification (NCBI taxonomy): domain Eukaryota; kingdom Metazoa; phylum Arthropoda; class Insecta; order Orthoptera; family Gryllidae; genus Gryllus; species Gryllus bimaculatus. The sequence continues at coordinate 545,123 of BOPP01000093.1, forward strand.
CCGAGAAAAAAATAATGAAAAAAAAATGAGCAGTTTGAGGAAAAAACAATTGCGTTTAATTCAAAGCAAAAAATTACGTGAAATATTTCTCTTTCAACCCCAAATCTTTTGCAAAATAAATGTCTGATGCACTTATTTAAATCTCTAACTTTTAAGCAAAATTATTAAATTTACTATTATTAACAACATTACATTACTTTTTTCGCTATTATTGCTAACTTATACAATTTCGGAAATTCCGCGTAAATAGGACCTGCGTAATTCATATAAACGTACTTTACGTATTCTAATAATATTTGAAAAATTATTTATTAATTGTCGAATTATGATTTTGAAAAACTATGCATGGCTTATTTACATAATCTCTTTCTTGCCAAGAAAATAGTTTATACGAAAGTAGCTCAAAATTCAATATTGCAGTTGCAGAAAATAAATTTCTCCAAGGATGGAAACAGAGTTTGAAGCAGAAATTCTAGAGCTTTACCTAGCTGAAGACAAGCGAAATTACCATTTACCAGAAAATCTGCCCCATTCCTTAGCCTCTACTACTTTTGCATGTCTTTGAGTGTGTCGCCGAAGAGGCGCTGGGCGAGTGGGCGGAGGGGGGGGGAGAACGAACGGCGGGGCGTGGGGTGTGGGGCGTGCACGGATTACCGTGAGGCTGCGTGGAGCGCGACAGCCGCCGCCGCCTCCGCGCACCTGCGCCTCGAACCCACGCCTCGCCCCGCCGCCGCCGCCCCGCCGCTGCTGCTCGGCACGCGCCGGGGAAACTTTCAGCGCCAAAAGTTGGCGTGTAGACGCTCTTTCATCTATCATCGGGAAACCGAGCGGGCGGATCCACAGACGAATTTTGGGGGGAAATTCAAAATGTTCTTGATTAGAAGTTCATAATATAGATTTTGTAAAACTCCTAGCTACACTAGCTCATGCTGCAATACATTGTCTTCGTTTTAATTATTATGCCTAAATAGTTTTGCTTGAAAGTTTCGTAACAAATTAAAAATATTAGACCACTAAAAAAATTAAGAGGGGAATTTCCCTCCCGTTCTTCCCCGTATATCATCGGCTGTTGGAAACGAAACTGCAAACAATGAAAAGTATTAGATATGGCACTATATGGAAAAACGAAAACCCAATATACTGTAGGTCGTTACTTCTTATTCCCTAGTACTTAGGTGAGAGAATTTACACGTTTCTGAAAAAGCATTTCAAAGTTTTACACATCTTGAAGATTGATTTCCTGTATAATTGAATGTTTCAATGACCTACTAGAAGAACATTCCTCTCCCTTTAACATAAAAACGTAACGCTTTACATATATAACGACTAAAAATGTTTGCCAAAACTGACGTGTGTCAACGATGGCTGCGAAATTGCGGTTTATGTACACTCCACTGTCTTTGCCACGTTAAAAAAAACATTCTTGGCGGCGTACTACAAGCGCGCACTCAGAGCACGCCTACGAAAACGACGTCTGTTGTCTATTGCATCGATACGACAACTCAAAACATAATGAAACCAAACTATGTTGAACGACAATAGAACATAATGAAGCGATGAACGAAACAAAATTACGCAGATAAGCGTAATTATATTAATTTTAAGATAACGAATGTACTCTTTATTACTGAAAAGTAGCTACAAAAGATCATTGATACACATCTAGGGCCCAAAATATCATTCATTTAAAAGGAAAAAACATCATTTTTCTGGAAGTAGAGAGCTCAAACTGATTCTGATCGAAACATTTTGGGTTTTTATTTTGGACTCTTTTGTGTTTTATATTTAATCTCTCGGACTCTCTATCTCATCGACTCTCTATCTCTCGGACTCTCTATCTCTCGACTCTGTATCTCTCGGACTCTGTATCTCTCGGACTCTGTATCTCTCGGACTCGTATCTCCTCGACTCTGTATTCTCTCGACTCTTGTATCTCTCGGACTCTGTATCTCTCGGACTCTGTTATCTCTCGGACTTCTGTACCTCTCGACTCTGTACCTCTCGGACTCTGTACCTCTCGGACTCTGTACCTCTCGGACTCTGCTTACAGTCGGACTCTGTACCCTCCGGTCTCTGTACCTCCTCAGAACTCGTGTACCTCTCAGACTCTGTACCTCTCGGACTCTTACCTCTCGGACTCTCTATCGCTCGGACTCTCTATCTCCGCGGCTCTTATCTCTCTGACTCTCTATCTCTCGGACTCTCACCTCTGTCTCTCCCCCCCTCTCCGCCAATCTACTCACCCACAAACACAGCATGATTGGCAAAAACCCAACGCAAGCCATGTACGGCCACCATTTCATTCCCCCACAGTCAACATCGGAGAGGGCGTCGTCCTTGCTGCTCCAATCTTGCTCACGAATCGAACGCGATTGGCCGAGGTGATGGGAGCGGGTGGCAGGTAAAGGCGTGGGTAGGGGGGTGGAGACAGGGCAGAGGGAAACCGCCAGTGGGGCGGACGCCGTTAGAAGACTGCTTTCAGTAGCGCATCAGCTCACGTTCAACCCGTTATTGTTTATCTCGTTGAAAACAAAATGTTATTCAGCTTCACCTTTGATAATTTTTAATGGAATTTCATTTTGCCACTCGTATTCCCATGCAGGTTGTTTTAACCGACGTTTCAGTGGATGGACAATGAGAGTAGCGAACTTTCTCAGGCGATGGAGTTTTCAAAGTTGCTAAAAGAACTGTAGAAGCATTCAGAGACTTGACACTGCTATCAGAAAAAGAACGAAAAGTAGAAAGTAGGAAAATTAAAATAAAATTGTTGAAAAAAACTCTCATTAAAAAATGTAACAGCCTCTTCGGAGTCAACAATGAATCAAAGCACTTCGAGTTTTTGGTAAATTTTAAAAGCAAGTTGCAATATTTCAAATGGAAATGAAAGAAGGGATAATGATAAAAGAAAATTTAAGGAGAAATATTCCAAGAAATTTGATGAATATCTAAAATCTGCACAATAGATATTCTGAAGATAAAACAAGCGTGTTTATATTGTTTTTTGCATTTTCAGGTTCAAGAAATCCAACTGTTGACCGGGTGGTAGTTCCCATTTTTAATTAATAAATAAAACATGCCCTAGACCTGTTTTTTATTTATTACTTCCACGACCTGGGGTTAAGGAGGACATGTGTGTGAACAGGACATATCTTCAAGTGTACCTAGTTTATTTGCCTGTTGTGAGATTTCTTTCGTCAGACATCTATAAAAAAGTGGCAATTTGCTATTAGAATAGCTACCAAAATATTTTTGCACGGCCGTATAATCGAACCCGAAAAACTTGCACGCAGTCCAGGAGCCATCCGTGGGTGGTTATAAACAAACTATTTGAAAAAAACTATCTGTTCGATTACTTAATCGCTGGTAATACATTTCGTCATCTTTAAATTATTTCTAGTTTAAAGCAGAATTTAATGCGCCTGTATTTAAGTCATCGTGAGTTATATTTTAAACACGCTTCAATTTATTGCAAATCAAAAATTGTGTGGACGTGCTGCTTTACGTCGTCGAATATTCCCATTATGTGTACAACATTCTTGTTTCCCAAATTACAAAGGGGAAGTTGAATAAATCATTTTCCACATGTAAATGCAATCATTTCTGCCTATAACTACACCATTTTCGACATTGGAAGGGAAGTGGAAGTGGAAGAGAGAGATCACACTCGTGCTTTATTTACACGCGGAAACATTTTCTGCGCCCCTTGAAGACGAGGAACGCACTAAGTGTATGTAAATCATAGGATGAGGCCAGCTGCTCAGAGAGCTTTACCCATTTCCGAGCCTGAGAAATACATTTCCACAGTTGAGATATTTTCACAAATGGCTGTTTCGAATGCTCAGAAAAGGGTTCGCTTTTATTTATGACTTTCCCATTTTTAGTTTTTGCCACGTTTCGAATTTTATTCTCGTATTACAACATTAATGTTTTTATTATGTTATTAATTACAGAATGCATCACCGGATGAACATGATTGATGCCTTGTACATTTCTACCAATATAAAAAAAGAGTACGAAATGGAAGACTATTTCCAATCGAAAAAATATTAAAACTCTTTTTTTTATTGAAACTGTAAACATTTGCAAACATGAATTTAATTTACATTCTGGAAGTTTTATTTTGATATTTAAACACGATTTGCAGTCAATTAAAATAATGGAATTTAACTGTTTTGTGTGATTCACTTAAGAAACAAATATACGATGATAGGACAATAATGTCAATTTTGAAAGATAATGTCTTGATTTCACTACCAATCCAATACGTAAATTGATATATATACTGTAGGACGTTTCACGCGGAATGCTGATATTCTTGTGCTTCTACTTATTGATGAAAGCCAATACCAGGCTCGTAGTCACGGACGTGGGTGAAATTTGTAGTTAATCTGATAAAATTGTTGAAGAAACCATATCTTGGGATAAAGGGGACGAAAACAATTAGCTAGCAAAGCATATAGAACAGAGTTCCATTGAAATTATTTTCTCTCAAGCCATCACTTCATTCCCAAACTGACCTTCTGTCTCCTCAAAAAATATTTTCCTTTCCCTAAATAAATTGTAGCTACAACCTTTCTTTTTCTGTTAACGAAATCTTATAACAGAAAGTCTAGCAAACGAAGACAGCAGTTCTATGACCATGTACACAGCGGAAGTCACGCCTTTTGGTTGAGAATTGATGTTCGCAGCGTCCTGTTTCGAAAGCAGCTGCAAATTTCTTCGAATATAAATCAGCGGCGGCGCGAGCGCGCGACTGGCAGAAAAAGGGGCGAAAGCGCGCCAACGCTGGGCACGACCCTGCGCTGAGCGGGGCGCTGGGCGGCGGGGCGCTGGGGCGCGGCGGCGCTGGCGGGGCGGGGCGCTGGGGCCGGGCGGGGCGCTGGGCGCGGCGGGGCGCTGGGGTCGGGGCGCTCGGGCCGGACGTGGTAACGAGGCCTGTAAGCGAAGTGCATGTTATGTTTGAATGGGCTGGGGCTGGCGGTGTTCCGCGCTCGCTGGAATCCAGCGCGTACATCGCTCGCAGGGTTTTGTCTCTCCAGATATCTTTAGCGGATGCACCGGTCCCCAGTCGAACAAGTTCTTAACTCCGAACCTGTGGGGTAGTGTATTTTTTTAAGTATGTGGATGTCTGTTTGTATGTAAGGGGAGAACGACGGCAACGACCAAATGAGATATCGCCCGCAATCCAGTTGGTTATGGTCTCTGCCTTTCGCAAGATGATGACTGCGAAGAACCGCGAAACGTTTACCGATCAGCTACCTGCTAAATATCTTCATTGAACGTTGAATTTGAATCACAATCTCGCGTATGTGACCAAACAGCCCAAGATTATCATTGGAAACCAAGAACCATCCCAGTAAACGACGCGCAGGGGGAACAATGTTGTTTCCGAGCTATCGCAAGCCGGCGTGCGCCGTTAGAGCGTATCTGAAAAAGGAAACAGGGCGGGTACGGGCGATCCATAAGGCGGCTTGGGTTGGTTGACGGAGCAGCAGTGCAAGGGCGCATTGTCTATAGGGAGTTAAGCGGGCGACAGGCGGAGCGCAACCCGCGGAGGTAAACGAAGATGTAGGTTGGACGAGAGTGCGGCCAGCACAGCGAGGCGTGGAGGGCAGGGTGGTGCGAGAAGCGAGCACGTATGTCGAGAGGCAGTAAAAACCCAATGGGGGTGGGAGGGGCTGGTTTTCGGGGAGTGGGTATGAAACGGGGCGCGGAGCGCGGGCACGGGCACGGACGGGTGAGAGTGTGGCGTTAGGGGCAGAGGAGCGGAAAAGGGCCCTTAGGGAGCGGGATCGAGAGATGTTGGCACTGTGGAGCACGGGAGTGGAAAGAGTTTGGCCGGGTGGGAAGCGGGAGTGGAGAGGAGTGTGGTGCGCAGAAACGGCGGCCGTGGATTGCGGGATCGGAGGCAGAGGGCGATGGGCAGGGTTGAAGTGGGGCCGGAGCGGGATGCGGAATCGTGGCGTTGATGGTGCGGGGCGCGGAGGGAGCAGAGCCCGTGCGGGGCGACGGCGGGACGGTGGGCTCGAGTGCTGGCGGCTGTGCCGTCGAAATCCCCGCCCTGGGCAAGGCGCCAAGTTTCATAAGAGAACTGCGCAAGGTTCGTGTTTGCAGACCGCGGCGCAACCCGACCCGCCCACTCTTCACTCGCCGGCGCGCCTCGGGCGCGCCACTTCAAAGACGCGGCTCCTCTTCACCTTTCCAGGCACGTGAAATACGACACGTCCAGCGGCGTCCCCCTCCCCCCCCTCCCTTGCTCTCAGCCCCGTTTTATAGAGCGCGAGGAATATATTTCCTTCGGAGAAGACGACCAGAGTTAAATTCAGAAACGGTGTATAAGAGAAGGCTAATGGATTTGTATGGATAAGGAAGGTTGATGTTACACATATTTTGCACAGAAAATAAAGAAGAAAAAAATGATGAGATCAATTCTCTATTTAACCTTTCAGTTCAATGCTTATAAATTTCAATTTTACAGTTACCAAAACGATGAACATATTAATCATACTTTTATATATTCAGTAATGTTTTGAAATAAAACAATTAATTTAGAAAATATTTTCATATGTTTCACTAGTGTTTGAAAACTTATCGATAAGTGTGCGAGTCTGATAGCAGAGTCGGTCTCTCTGAGAATTCCCAACCACGAGTGGAATTTAGTTCGAAAATAAGTCTTGGATCGATTAAAAAGTATGAACATAACGTTCAAAATAATGAAAAATATTTTCTTGGTGCCGTTGTTTCAGACACCATGTTGGTTACCTGCATTTGCCGTCATGCGAATGAATATTTTTTTTTCCAAAACAGTTGAACGTCACGCTGCGTAAGACGACGCGAAAAGTACACATGAGAACTTTTTGATTTTTTAAGCACCGTAGATTGGTTTATTACTATTTTATTATTAAAAACACTATGGCCGAATGAAACTAATAACTCACGACGGGAAATACCCCGTAGCTAAAGGTACGCGAATATAAAAAAAATCATATATTCATTCCAAAATGAATGCATTCGAGAAGAAACACATGAATTGAAGCATCTTTTACATATTCTTACAAAGATAAAGTGTGTAAATTAGAATATACTTAAATGTTCTTGTAAATCGGTGAAATGAAACAAAGAAAAAAACAAAATAGTTTCATGTGGCCGCATCAGCACCCCTCGGATTATACGTATCATTAATATGATTTTGATATACTTGAATGGGAATACAAATGCGAACAGTAAATAAATCTGTCTAAAAAGAAGTGAAATGACATGAATGTGTAAAGTGATTTTATTTTGCTCGTATACAACAGGACTGCCGGACCTCGTGACTTTCGCTACCTGCAGAATAAACTGTCACTTTCTTCCACTCGCATATTAAATAACTATTTTAACACTGAAGATTCAGAAAACAACGCGATCACTATGTTACGCCACTGTGATTTCCTACGAAAATATGTCGTTTGTCTTCCGTACAGATCAGTTTATATCCAGCTGCGCAAGCAGATGGTTTCCGTTCAAGCAGGTTTCTCTGCGAGGCGTTCCAGCGAAAGCATACCAGTCACGCCCCTTCTCCTTCGACAGGGGCCCCCGGGGCCCAATAGTTTGTATCCGAACCACACTGCGTCCGCAGGCCCGCTGCGCACGCGGATGCGACGGAGATGGGGGGAGCAGGCGGGGTGACGGAAAAAGCACAAAAATTATTAATAGAACTCGCACGAAGCAATGAAAAAAAGCGTGTTTTTTAATAACACGCGAGAGATATTTAATGCTTAATTATGTTAATGAATACTCGATTTTAAATATAATTTTGTAACGAATATGCATGAGCCGAAGTATTTGCATGTGGAGGTGAGCTCACCAAAAGATTTAGGCTTTAATTTATGTAGTGAATTGGAATAATATTTACTTTCTCGTGTATACATGATAATTCAAAACCTGATGATGTCAGGACTACACTTAAGGAGCTTCTATTGATGTTGTGCCGTTGAAGTGCCTCTACTTCTTTATATTTAAGTCTGTGGTGTATGTACCTATGAAGCCTGAATAGCAAGCCATTTAGTTTTTCCTCTTCACAGGACCTGGAATTTAGGTGAATCAAAAATGATATTCAGTTTACACGAATCTTTGAGAAAGAAAATTTTCGGTTAACGTAGTTCTTCCTCTCGTGAACCATTTACCCAATGAAATTCGACATGTACGGCCCTCCTCAGCTCATCCTCACATGCTGCTCGAGTTGGACTAGCTTCTCCGTTTACAAAGCGCAATACTTGCCCTGTAATGCTGATGCTTGGATTCGCAGTGTACAATGGAAATTTGATTCTCCACGTGAAGTGTCAACGCATCACACATCCATGTAGGTAATAAAACGTTGCTGCAAAGAAGTAGTGCCCTGCGTTTAGTTTAGCAGAACCAGATATTTGGAATGGATTTGTGCTACTTCTCTTCTAAAACAAAGGAAACTGCACATCAAAGCCTGAAGTAATTAATTGCGATTAGAGCGAGATTCTGTTGTTCCTCGCGGTTACTGACATATACCTCGGCACGGAAAGCCAAAAAAATATGAATGCTATGCTTAAAAGTTTCAAAATACGGCATCGATTTTAGAGTGGTAAGTGAAGTGATACGTGGGAAATATATAGTAAAAAGGAAAAGAGGAATTGCATCTAGGTTTATTACGTAATTTATCACTCAAGGTGTCATCAAGAAGTAAATTAATTCTCTGGTCTATCTCATTTACAAGCCATACCTAAGAGGTATACGATATTACATTTATTAACAAGAGTAACGTACCTATTTTATAGTCATGTATGCCCACCAAGAGCGTTATAAGGGTTCTCATATCGAGCCGCGACCAAAATGTCCGAGTCATTACACAGCCCATGTATTGGTTCGTACATACACGCTTTTTCATTCCTTAAGTAAATTTTAATGATTCTGATTTACTCACATACTAATTAACTAGTCTGCTTGACTGGACTGATTTCTTTTCACATTTTCCCTCCAATGCCTTTTCATAACCTCTCATAATGATCGCCATAGAGGAATGTTTCAGCACATATTCCAAGTGTTCCATGTTTCCTCGTAATTCATTAATGATCCTCTCAGTATATCGCAAGTTACGTTATGCCAGTATTATATCAAACTCCGCTATCGCAAGCAATAATAAGTATTAACATACCCAGAAAAAATAAAATAATTTTATTGCCACAGCCAATGGAATTGTTCTAGTATGCATTTAATTAGACGTATTTCATTGAAAACTTTTCGAAGCAAAGAATTGTTTTCCCTATCCATAGGCATTCCTTAGCTATTACAGAAAAACTGAATTATTCCAGAGTTTCTGAGCCCGAAAGCCAGTTACGTCATCAAACCACTATTCTAAAGCATGAACCCCAGGATATATGAGACCACATGTAGCGAATGAAGCCGTTTCCTCAACCTACTAAATCCTAACAGAACCTCTCAGTGTGAGATGCCCCGTGTCGAAGTTGGCGTTACCTCGCGGATCGAAGCAGAGGGCCGCCCGGCGCGGCCAGACAGGGGGGGGCGGGCCGCTGTGGGCCGCGTGGCCGCTCGCGATGCACCGCTGCGCGCTCGCGTGTTGAGTCACGCCCAAAAATACGCACACTCGCGCCGCGCCGGTCCGTGTTTACGATTCTCTTCCCGCACAACGCCCTCGCCCCCCGCGCCGGCTCCGACTCCCGCCCCGCGCAGCGCACCGCCCGTTCGTCGCCCCCGGTGGCCGTTCCACTCGACCACTCCGCCACGCCCCCACCCGACCCTGCCATCCGTCCCGTTTAACATTCCGTCCACGGTCCCCTCCCCTTCTCCGCCACGCCTGGTTACGACCTGCGCGCCGATTCCCCCGCACCCGCAAGCACACCGCTCGCGACCCAATTCACCATCGCACCGTTGTTCCGTTGCCCCCCCTCTCCTCCTCGCTCCTCGCCACGCCCCCTATCCCCGTTCCCCGACCTCCTACACAGTCCCGCCTTTCCGGTTCCCCGTTTAATATTCTCAGCCCCGTCTCCGCGTCTGTCGCCACAACGCCGTTGCTCTTATTATTTAGTGTTACTTGTTTACGTTGTTAAAAGTTTATTCCTGTAATAATAATTTTAAAAATAATACTACATGAGTAATAACTTGAAAACAAGCATTACTTTGGTTTTCTTACCAACGACGAGAAATTTTCTCAAAGTGAGTATTCACGTGAATGTAAAATACGTGATGAATTAATTTTTAGTTGCCCAGTATATTTATGATTGTTTCTTATTTAGCTACGTCTTTAAATTAGCTTTTAAAAACCCAAAGAGAAACACTTTTTACCCTACCACCTTTTAAAACCAAAGAATACATGCTCTGCTTTCCGTAGGAGCGACCAATGAACTGAATTCCAAGCACCGAAATTGTTAAACCTGTAAAAAAACTTTTCCACAGAACTGGCAAAGCGATCTATGCTGCGTCTATCAATCTAAATCAGGACGATGCCCCAATACGTACGGTGCATGCACACCGAAAACTCTTTCACTTCGAAAACGATGTCGTGTCACTTGTAAAAGCAGCAAACTCGTTCCAGGAGAAACTACCCTCGTCGTTCGCCACTTCCCAGCCGCCCGCCCGTCCCGCCCTCCCGCGCCGAATCCCCGCCCCTCCCGCCGGCCCCCGCTCCCCTGCCGGCTCCCCAATCCTCCCCGCAACCCCGGCCGGTCCCCCGCTCCTCAACCCGCCCCCGCCTCCCCCAGCCGCTCCCCCGCCGCTCCCCGCTGCCCCGCTCCCCCGCCGCCCGCTCCCCCGCTGCTCCGCCCACCGCCCCCTTTTCTCTGCCGTCCGCCCGCAGTCCGCCGCCATACAGGTGCCGCGTGAGTATCACGGTAAATCAAGCCGCCGTCCTTTAAATTATTTCGCCGCGGAGAAGCGAACGAGAACGTTCACTTTGCGCTGACAGCCGCTCAAAGCAGGCGAGAGCGAGAGGGCTGCCGCGAGGCGGCGCGAACCGACGCCGACGGCTGTTGCTTCTGCCAGACCGCGCAATCGTGCGCTGCCGGAGGCCGGGCGGCGCGGAGCCGTGAAGCCGGTGGCGGCGGGCAGCTCTGCGCAGCGGGGGTACGCGATATAATACTTACCTCATTAACCCCCCTGCAGGCCGCGGGGGCGTTTGGAGATAAAAGACGCTGCCTCGCGACTTAACGGATTCGCCGAGAGCCGACCACTAAACAGCCTAGTAAAGGGCGAGGCTGCCAAGAATGCCCGTTAATGCCGTCGCTGCAGATCGTCTGCTGCGGAAATGCTAGTTGCTGCACGTGTATCTGGAAGATGAATTCGTAGGCATTAAAAAGGTTGTTTTATTACCTAAAACTAAAGCCAAACAGCCTTTGTGTTAAATTCAGCACAGTTTTTTCATCACAAAAGCAAATGATTTATTATGTGCGAATTATCATCATGTGGATTTTGAATTTCGTTGTTTTAACAAATATGTGACATTCCTTAATGTAAATTAAATACTTGAGAAACAAAAATTATGTGTGCGTTCTCGATCGACGGGAAGAATTCTACGCTCTAATTTTTTCACCAATATTTTAAGTCCGGGAAATTATAGGGCTCACGATAAACAAGGTTAACGCATTAAAAAAATTCAGCATGAAAAGGTTTTAACTCGCAACGCACTTGTGTCTAAGAACTGGCAAAGCAGTGTGCGTGCAGGTATTCGGTCACCGGGAACGAGGAAAGGCGTAGCAGAGAAGAGGAGCGGGGGGGAGGGATTGGGCTAGGAGAAGCTTGATGGGGAGAGCGGAACGGCGTGTGGTTATATACTAGGCTGTCCGGGTGACGCCGGGTCCAAGGCGAAGGTGCCGACGTTTCGGTCGCCATTCTGCGACCTTCCTTAGGGCGTAATGCATTATGCCCTGAGGCATTTCTCAGACATTACGCCCTGAGGAAGGTCGCGGAATGGCGACCGAAACGTCGGCACCTTCGCCATGGACGCTGCGTCACCCGGACAGCCTAGTAAATAATGACTCCGGCCGCGGAAGCCTACGCTCTCACGGCGTGCGTGGCTCAGCCGTGAAGGGGGGGGGGCGAGGCGGCAGATGGAGGAGGGGAAGAGCACGGTGGTGGGTGGGGTATATATAAAACAACTTCTGTTTTACACTTAAGATTGAACCCATATACTTTCCTGTGTAATTGATGATTCTAATAAATAAATCTAGCTGTAACTCTGTATTATTTAGCCTTTGGAACAATTATAAATATGAGGTTACATAATTTCTGTGTAATTTACATTTAAAAAAAATAAATGAATAGCTAATACAACAAAAGATAAAAATATTTTCATATTGTCACCGCAATTAAATATTTTTTACATGCTTCTACAATTGTTTAGCAAATAGAAGACAGTTACGCCAAACACAAAAATTATTTCTTATGGCAGATATGATGTCATTAAACTATTGCTACGTAGATAAATTTGTTACCGTGAATCTTGAAAAATAAACTAAATGTAACAGTAAAAAGAGCGAAACTGCGCAAGTAACTCATGGACTCCATTGCTTTCCAGATTTATTGTATATAGAGATGGCACTGGGCCGTGAAAAAATGTCCGTAACTATTTTTATCCAAACTTTTAATTACTACCTCACCAATGAAGTATTCCGACTGCAGAGCACTTTCCAAACATCAATTAAGGAAGCCTCGACGAGACGAATGCTAATCAGAAGTGACGCACGTAAAATTGTTTAAAGAATCTCAGAATTAATTTGTATTTTCAGCAGAAATTAAAAAAAGACGGAAGAGTAGCGTACTTCTGCGATGAAAACATCCGTGAGAAGCGAGAGAGATTTTCCAAGACGCGTGTTTATTCAAAATTATATTTAAAGCCTCTCTCCATACTTGTTCGTGCAGTTTGTGCTCAAGACACGTTTTAATAATGCAGGAACAAGAAGAGGGAACTTGGGACCCAACTTTTCGCAAAGTGAGAGGTAGTGGATGGCAGGACGCGGCAATTTTAACTCTCTCTACGTGTCAATGCCGCCAACAATTAAAGTTAAGTCTTTTGATGCAAGTTTTGGAAGGCGGACAAGCAGGCATTCAGAATTTTAAGCATCCATAGATTCTCCAGCTCGAACGAAGAAGTATGGATGAAGGAAAATACATCTGCAATGCAAAAGAGCTAGAACAGCAAATTGAAAGATTATGAGAAGTGATCCGATCAAAAGAAAGGTCACACTTTCGTCAAAATAAAAGGCAACTGGTATCCGTAATTGGCCATTACAATTCATTGAATGTGAAGGAGTTAAAAAAAGTATTACCACAAGATGTAAAATTGAGATTAATTCCAATAACGAAAAGAAAAGACTACGATAAAATACGTCATAATTGATTGATACACACCATTTTATTGGTAAGCCTATTATAATAATATTGCAAGAATTACATTCTTGAAACCATTGATTCCAGATGACACTACGAGCTTTCACATATACTTTGGTTTCTAAAACTGAGAAATTGTGTAAACAAATGATCACAAATGTACCGGGAAACTAAAAATGGTTCTTTGAATTCCCGCAATAGAGGTGTATATCTAAGCGAATTGGCGGGAGTAAATCGAGCAAGAAGTAAAATTGTGGAAGGGGCTGGGTAGATCTAATACCATGGAATTGGTTAACAAATAAAATTCAATTCAAAATCGAAGAGGACTTTGTGGACTACGAGTAAAGTGGTTGGCTTGGGCCCATGACGAAATCTGAAAGAGAAAAATATCAAAATATTCTGCAGACAAAATAATCTTGAAAATCAAATTTTATAAGTGATCATCCTATTATAGCGACATAATCTCGACAAATGTGTTTTTTCTCTTTGTCACATTTAGCGCTATCGTTATGTCAGCGGAATTTAGAAACTTTTTTAATATAATTTAAGAAACTGAATTATTTAAACAATTTTATGAGATATATACCCATTCTTATAATATTTTGTATACTAATAATTCGATTAAAATATTAAGTCCGTGACGTAATGTAAACGTAAACACGTGATCAGCGGTGACGCTGGTTGACCTGCGCTGTCCGGGTGACGCCGCGTCGAAGGCTGACTTGCCGGCGTTTCGACCATCCTGTCGTGGTCTTCCTCAGGGCTGGTATGCTAATTAATGTAAGTAGCACTTGTTCTCTCTTACGGCTCGTTGATTTTTCTCCTTTCTTTCCTATTTTTTACCACCTTGAATACGTAATTTACAAAACGTATTGTGTTCTTTAAACTTTGATCCTGAGATTGGGACGAAAGCACCCTCTTTGAGAGGTCGTGATATCAAACACGTTTTTCAACCACGCCTGTCCGTCCTATCGCACCTTTACCATCCTCTGACACCTCTCAGAGCGCCAGATTGCCGCTTGGTACACACGACAAAGTCCTCTCATTGCGTCGTAAAATTTTCTGTTTACTCTTCGATGGAACTTCCTTTGTGAGCAGAGATTCCGGCGATTTGACACCACTTCGCACCCTTTTTTAGGGCTCTCGAGGAACGCACACTCGGGTGAGAATAAAAAGTGGTCAGTGAACGCTGTGTCTGCAGTAAATAATATACAGTAACAAGCTCGTAAGACTTTCTCCAATAACAAAAGTGAGTGTTGCAAGAGATGAAACACGACATTCGTTTACATTCAGAAACATTGTATTCAGGACGGTTTTGTACATCTTACCGTTTTCTATACGATATGGTGCTGCTAAATACTACATTATGTATTTTTATAGATAATACATACGATGGACATATCTGTGGTCCTATTTTCCTCTCCTATCTGCCGGATCATCTCTTCCAAAGTCCGCATGATATTTACTCATAACCGAATCGTACATTGAAGAACGAGAGTCCTGCACACTGACGTCATCAGATGCAAAGTGTATGTATACTCTCAAATTAATCTAGGGAGTCAATTCCCTCGCGTAAGCTTTTATGTTCCCGGTGGTTCTTATCTTTCCTGTCTTCTTTTAGTCATGTTTATGAATTGAGTAACATTGCTATGCTTGAAAATTTCTCCAGGAATATTATTGCTCTGTGCTATAAATGTTGAAATCTGCTTGTAAATTATATCAAAATAAAACTGTAATGAAGAAAATGAAATAATAAAAACAATTTCTCCATACATAGTAGTCGACATTCATAATTCCAATAATTGATACGGTTTATTTAAACAGTACTTGTTTATTTTTGGCAATTTTATTTAAAAATTGTGAGTATTTGATTGATTATATTTTTTTCGAAGCTGCTGTTAAGTATTTTGTTCGCCACTAGCGAGCGTGTATGGCGATGTGCTATCCACACGGAGTCCTGAACCCATGACCGCGAGGCCGGGACGCTGCTGGTAGACATTAGCATCGCGTAGACATCGCATTGAGTTGGTGCGCCATAGTATATGCATACTACATACTAGCCGGCTTGTCTTTGGCGCAAACACAAAAAGTTAGTCTTAGCATCCCCACGTGTGCCGTTTATCCTATAGGCCACGTGTGCCACGAATGCCTTTATTCGTATTCGCTTCGCGTCTGCGCTCATCGGCTCTAGTGCCAGCGACTGGCGGTCCAGCTTCTTGCTTTGCAGACGCTCTCGCCGGCACTCGTCTTTTCCGCTCGCCACCCGGCACTTCCCTTGCCTCTCCCTCTCGACCGCCTTCGCCGCTTTTGAGCCGCGCACCAACAAACCTTGCTATGAAGTCTAAATCCGGGTTTGCGGCCGAGGCGGCAGCGCTGCACGCTGTGCGTTCGGCGCTCGGCGCTCGACTTTTATGTTGATTTCTCGGCCTTTTCGGGGAACAGTCGCCTTCGCGGCAGCCGTCCAACGGATAGGGAGAGAGAGAGACAGAGAGGGAGAGAGAGAGAGAGAGAGAGAGAGAGAGAGAGAGAGTCGCACGCACGGAGAGAGACGCACGGAGAGAGACGCACAGAGAGAGACAATTGAATTGAATTGTTGTCGTGGCGAGACTCAGACCAAGAGGCCTGCTCTTCCGTCTGACCACGCAAATTCCTCCACGCTCCTTTCACCAACTAGCAGAGAAACGGGGTAATTATTGGGCGACGAAGTAAGGGGGTGAATCTTTTACATGCAAAATAATGGTGCAGCTGGCTTTACTTCCCCCCCCCCCCGGAAGAAAGGGCTCACGAAAGAATTTTTCCACCCTTCAAAATCTACGGTTTCAATCCGTTTGAACCCGCGATCTGTGATATAAGAGTCCATTATGCTACCGTAACACCCTCGCCGCTGAAAGAGAAAGTGAAAGACAGAGCAGAGAAAGAGAGTGTGTGGTGGTGTGTGTTGTTGTGTGTTGCAGCAGAGAGAGAGAGAGAGAGAGAGAGAGAGAGAGAGGAGGTGAAGCGTGGGAGGAGCGAGAGTGGGAGGCCGGACGGAAAGGGGCGGAGGCGTGACCGCGATAGAAGCGTGGGCGCCTTCCCAGGCCGCCACGGCAGCACGCGTACGTCAATCAGCAGGGCTCTTCGCCGACCATCCGGCGACAACGGACAAAAGGATTGCAGCAGGTATAAACAGCAGCTTTGCGCTGCGGCCTTGGCGCAGTGGGAAGGCTCCCATTTAAAGGTATATTCTGCTAGCGTGGCGGGTACGCATTCTCGCTACGCGCTACAGAGAGCCGCCACGCTTCCCAGCAGCGGGCAGGACGCCTCTGCACGTGCGAAGGGCCCTAGACGCCGTATCCCACGCGCGGCCGCGGCGCGCTCCTTCAGTCAGCAGGAGCACTTCCGACGCACGCGCCGGAGCACGCCGACCGCCGCCCGATGGAAGGGGTGGTCTGGAGGGTAGGTTTCGCCGATTCCCTCCGTGACGACGACAAAGGGACCGAACAGTAAAC
Source organism: Gryllus bimaculatus (assembly GCA_017312745.1). NCBI lineage: Eukaryota > Metazoa > Arthropoda > Insecta > Orthoptera > Gryllidae > Gryllus > Gryllus bimaculatus. The sequence continues at coordinate 561,964 of BOPP01000093.1, forward strand.
GCTGCGGCCGGGGCGCGATGGGAAGCCCCATTTAATGCTTTCTGCTAGAGTGCGGCAGCCCCTCCTCCGCTTGGCGGTAGCGGAGTTCGGCCGGCTGCCCGCAAGCCAAGCCGCACACCGCTGCACGTGGAAGGCTCCATCGAAACCAATGCTCTGCTACGGCCGCGCTGCTAGCGAAGCGCGCGCGGCGCGCCGTGGAAGGCTCTAAGGCTGGCATGTTCGCGACAGTTGATCGCGGTGTGGAGGGAACGGTTCGGGAGTTGCCAGAGAAAGGCCGCGCGGCGCAAAGAGCAAGCAGGGTGCTGAGCGAGCAGGGCGGGAAAGCGAGTTGCGGGGATGTGTGAGTCAGGAACGCGCGGGGTGGGAACGAGTACGAGTGGGTCAGTGACCACGACGAATAGACGCGCCAGGGGAAGAGGAGCAGGGGGGACGGGAACGTGCGGGGGCAGATCTGGTGGGCGGATGAGAGAAAAAGAGCGGAGAGGAAAGAAAGGCGTAGTGAAGACATCGAAGCGGAAGTTCGAGGTAGAGCTGCAAGAGAGGGCGGTGTGGAGCCGAAAACAAACTGACTGCGGCTGTAAATATTTATGACGCTCCCGGGTGCGTAACTACACAATTGAATTTTTCCTCCAGGCTTTCTTCCCTCAAGACGTCCTTTTGAGAGAAATATGAAACCATAAAGAATGATATTACTCCACAGTTTCGTAACTGAGATCTTTACAAATTGATTTTCTTTGATCTGAGTAAAATAAAAGCGCAATCTAAAACTTACTCACTGTACGTAGCGATGGAATTAGTCAAGCCGAAGAATTGAAATAAACTCTGGAATCAACCAGTGCTTCCTGAAAGGCTACTCATAATAATTCCTTCTACAACTGCTCCTGCATTTCATATAAGTCTGTTACATCAAAATATTATTTACTATTTTGAAGTGGAAAATAATATAAAAGTTTATTGTGAATTCTGAAAAAATATTTAAAAAATATGGGAAAGTTAATTACATTTAACAATAATAAAAACTTTTGTTTTTGTGCAGACACAAAACATACAGAAAATTCAGGAGAAAATCAATATGAAAAACAACTCCGTTCACAGATATGTAAACAACCGCTGTACTAAGTATGGTAATTTATCTCCGGCAGTTTGACAAATTCGTAATGAATCCTATTTACACAAACTGACGCAGCAATTGAACATTTGTGATACAATCTTATCTTGTTACACGGATAATTGCATTTTTGTATCCGAACGATCCTTTAAGCCCGATTAAAAGAGAGTAATACGATGATAATTTCAAAAACGATGGCAGGCGAGTCATGGGTCCATAGCTGTGCCTTTTACCTTTTAACGCCTACTCTCTAATTTTATGAACTTAACGTGGAACAAACATTGAAAAAAATGGAATTATTCTCGGTAATTATGATGGATAATACGTAATTTGTGACACTCATTTAGTATTTACCGAAAAGTTGCGTCCTAATCTTTTTCGTTTCGCGAATAGGCCAACTCGGACCACGCGTGCATCCTACTTCAGCAGGTTCAAGTACCTTTCTGGGCGGATCAGCGTTTTAGAAGAATCACGATTTTTATCCCCGAAGGTTGTTAGCCCTGGCGGTTAGGTTCTAATATTGAACTACACCATCATAATCCTATTATTAACATTATATGAGAGCTTGAAGAGACGAAATCGTTTCTCTTGGTTTTAAGGAACCCTGCTCCTTTTTACGAATCTAATTATCAGGCACATTGAATTTTTTAAAAAATCTCAATTGCATGGTTTTTAAAATTATTATTTCCGTGCTACTTGCATATCGTGTAGTGCAAGAGGAAGAGCAGTACAATATGCCCGGAATTTACAAAATATTCTGATTCTCTATGTTGGAATAAAACTTCGTCTCCCGGCAGCAAACGTTTATAACGATGCTGTTTTCCCTACGTTAACTGCTTCTCACAGAATACATTTAAATGTTTACTTTATACATGTTTTTTTACTCTGACAACTGAATATTTTCTCTGTGACAGCGACAACTGCAAGCGTTCAATTTGCCGCAGACAAATGGAAAAAGCGCACGCAACATCGCTGTGATAGAAACCCTGAAGCATTGCCCTCATTTTGCTCTACTCCTAAAGCGCCCAGTGTATCAGTCATAGCTGAACATTTATCCTCGGCGACGTCCCAGACTTTTATGAACTCCACGCGCAGATCCGGGCTCCCTGAGCAGTATTCGTATGGGGAGCACGTCTCCGGCAAATATTGCAACTGTCCTGTCCCTGCTGCTAAGGAACGTGCGAGCGGGAGTGCAAAGACGGGGAGAGGAGCTGGGCGCCGGCGCGGACGCCGAGAACCAGCGCTGTGGGAAGAGGGCGGAGGGTTTGGTTCCGAGGGGACGCGGACAACACGAAAATAAATTACTTTTATTTTCTCATTAGTCGTCTCCGCCACAGCTCGACGATTGTAGACGCTGGGTCGATCGTTGTTTCTGTGGCCTTGTCCTTTCTCGATTCTGATACTGCATTTCCTTCTATCTCTTTCGTTGATTTTCTTTTCTCGTTCCTGCCTGTGCCTAGTAGGTTCTCATTTTGATTTGTCGGGTCCTTTGGGTAAAAAATATGTTTTCGTTTAATTTTATTTTATTTTTAATTTAATTTTTTTATAGGTTTACGTACTTATGGTGTGTCTTCACAAACTCTTTTAAGACTATGATTTTGAACATATTTACTGAAATTCATTACGTACTGTTAAGTTACATAAGTTATTTCTGTTGCATATTGACTTTATTTCTTCCATATTCGTGACCGAGCATGCTTCACACTATTTGCATAAAGATTTTAACCTATCATGCTTTTCAAAACTCAATAGCTCACTCACAATCTGGAATAGTTTGGAATACACGATGGCCATCTCTGTCTTTAACGTAAAAGTGCACATTTACTGATATTCACTACATACTGTAGAGTTACGAAAGTAATTTCTGTTGCATATTTATTTCTTCCATATCCACGACATGCTTCACACTATTTTGCATTAAGATTTCAAGCTAATGACTCAATAGCCCACTGACAATTGCATCCCAAAACATTAAAACTGCTGTCTTGAAAAACTATATTCTACATGTTTACTTTATTTACTTCTTTAAAAATAACAAAAACCTGTTTTTTTGTTTCATCCCTATTCATTTGCATACGATAACATTGATAAAACGACATGTATAATCATGCGATTTACTATGCGATTTGAGACAGTTGTGACTCTAGCCTCAATTTCTGAAAATATATGAGTACTTTTTCAAAGCAAAAAAACCTAGCAAAGTTGAGAAAAGCTCAACAATAAATTTTTAATGTTTTACAAATACATTCACTGAAAAATCTTATCTTTAAAAATTGAATTTTATTGTGGATGCTACTTTCGTCGTTTTTATTAGATATAAGAAGGTATTAAACAAATTTTGTTGCAATTTCAAACATTATTTTCCTTTTACTATCGTAATGATTGTGAGCTACAGAAAGAATCTTCAGTATAACGAAAACGCAATTACAAGGCTCGGAAATCGTATAAACTTTACCCAAGATCCTTTCAAGTATTATTTTTCTTCACCCCTTGAAAACCGTAAAGAATTTTACGTCATGACCTAAAAAATATTCATTTCTCACCAACATAATATTTCCCCAATGTCAATCGCTGTAAAAGAACGTCTAATTGAAACTTTGACTCAATTTCATTCTGATAATCATTTTTGGACGTCTGAGCTTTGCCGTCAATTGAGCAGAGATGTAGATAGGACCTTTGACGATTCTTTTTTTTTTTCTTTTTCCATTCGATTCAGGGGTGTACATCATTTTACTTTGTGTGTGGCTGGCGATTGTAGAATATTAAAATAAATTGTTATAAAATGGAGGATGCCAGATATTTTAGAAATGTTCAAATAGTTTCTTACATGAAGTTCCATTTAACAAAATTTCTTGCTAATATGAAACACTTGAAGGAACAGAATGGTAAAGTATAATTTAAAAGTAAGTGATTTTGAAACGGCAGCAATTTGGCTGTTTTCAGAATGAAGTGAATCAGAAAGATGCCTGTAATGTTCTAGACACTCTATCATACAGGGTGATTCAGTCCCTGTTGCTCATACGCCGGGACCGTTTCCCATATGTAATGTAGGGACTGATTTTACAAAAATTGGATACTCTTCTTCGGTTAGGTTTGCAAATAATTAACGTTAAACTTGGAGTGTGCGCTTGTACTCGTGTAACACTGGCAGCGGCAAGTGAGCAAGCGGCTTCACCTCGCGTTAAGACTCGCCACTTCTCTGGAAAACTCAACTGCTAATACTGAGAAGCTCCGGAAGCGAGTTCAAGACAAATAGCGCTGGAGTCAAGACATCACAGTCCCTCGTTTGACGAAAGGAAATCTTGTATGTGTAATTTAATATCACATGTCAGTTCTTCACATCACTGAGACCTATAAACACTTCCGCATGTAAACCAAGTAGGCAGCGTTATGGAGATGGCTCGTAGTGGCACTTGGAATCGACATGAGTTGGGAACCAAAGCGAACGGTCAGGAGGCTCGCATGTGGTGGTCCATAGGCCAATTAAAAGGGCCTTCCTTCCCCTGTCCACAGGCTGATCACAGCGCCTCTCACTCGTAACCACGACGGAGAAACGATCGGGAACGAAATGTTTTTTTTATTACGTGAAAACCCCCACCCTGTCACTACACTGTGAGCTTCGACCCCGCCCAAGCAGGTCTCGAACCGGCGTCCCGCCGCATCCCCCTCGCCTCTCCCCTCGTCCGCTAGAGACCGCGACGACCGGGCCGGTGACAGCCTCACCGACCTCGCCCCCACCCTTCCCGGTCTCCTGGCCCAACGTCAGCGCCCGGGGCTCGCCCTTTGCCCTACGCCGACCTGTCGCCGCCGCCGCCGCGCCCGTTTCCCTTCGCTTTTTCTCCCTCTCCGCTTCTCCTGCAGCGCACTAATGAGAGCCCGGCCGCCGGTGGCGGCTGCGTTTCCATAGCAACGGGCGGCGACGGTTAACAAAGCAATCGAATGCCGCGGACATCGATAGCTCGAAGCGGTTTCGCAGAAGAGCGAGCGTGCGTGCGCGCGCGCGGGCGTTCTGCTGCCCTCCGGTCCTCGCCCCCTCTCGTCGCCCTCCCGAGGATCCGAGAGGGAAGCGAGGAAGGGGAAGGAAGCGTGTATAAATTTCCCTGTTCCTTCCAGCGCCGCGACTTCCCATCGCGGGTTTCTCTTTGTCCTCCGGAGGTCGGCGAGCGAACGTGTCCTTTCCAGATCCAATTTCCGGGGCGATAGAGATAGTCATTACAAGAAAGAGGTCGCTCTATTAGACTTCGCAGACGCCTTCAAATAATAAGTGCGCGGAACACAAAACCTACGTGCAACTGCATTGGTATATTTTTTTCAACAAGATAAAATAGACGTAGTTGTAGTTAAATGTCAGAACTCTTCGGGCGTGGGGAGTATCGGTTCAGAAACTTTGAATTCAATTTTAAATGAACGGTGAATTAGAATGGATAAAAAGGGGGAGAAGTTATTATTTTTTGTAGTAATTGTGAGACTCCTATGTGAATGAGATATATAGAATGATTCTTAAATTAAATAATTTTAAATATTGCAGTGCCCCATATCCATCGCTAAGTCAAAATAAAGAAACAGTATTGCACCTAGTAAATGCACGATTTGTTTTACAGATTCTCTAGACAGATATTCCAAATGTTACTACAGATTTGTTTGGTGGGAGACACAAAACAAAATGATGAATAAAAATATCGCTTATTGAAATACTAATGAGGTGAATAGAAAATAAACAAAAAAACTAACAAAAGGACATAATACATGTTGGCATATAATTTTGCCTTGTTTACGCTGAACGTACGTTGGGAAACGCCATTTCAAATACCCCCTAGAAACATTGCATAAACTTGAAGTTTGGGATTGTCAAGTCGGAAGTAAAGTGAAGGGGGATCTTCAAAATTAAATGAGGAAGGAAACACATTTAGCGCGTAAATTACTCCACTCTGATTTAAGTTACCAAAACACTGTCAAACACCCCATGTCCCTCTTATTTACAGAAGAGAACGAAGTATTCCAGATTCTTGAAGTAGGAAAATGTTACCGTTGAAGTTCCTCAAAGTGCAAAGTTTATAATGCATAAAACTGTCCATTGTTAACAAGATCTGTGGTCCTGACAAATGTTTTGCATTATTTGTGTATTGGGGAGTCTTGACTAAAGCGGGGAAAAATACTGACCTCCTGAAATTTCTCATTGAACAAAATTCACTTATATAATTCTGCTTACGTAATTTCACAAATGGGAGAAATATCATTAACTTTAAAAGTTTGTGATTTTGCAATACGTACTTTATTTGCTCCTTTTAAAGTTAATGTTCATAATTGTCAAAACTTGCGTCAGTTCTGATACATAACTAGAAATCTCATACTTTCAACGTTTTCATTTTTAATCAGTTAGACTTATTTTCCACGAGTTAGTTTTCTTGCAGATGTATTCACACGCCTCGTTATTCCTAAAAAGTAACTGGATGCTTTCGGAAAGTGTCTTGAGTGAGAGAAATTTTTGAACTAATATTTTATAATTCCGTCGAAATGACATTTTCGTTGAAATACATGCAATATCTAACACAAGATGTTTTAATTACTGTTGTTAATTTTGTAATTATGAGTCACATGCGTCTTTAACCCTTGTTAACATGCAACCCTATAAGTGTGTTAAGTGCACTTGTTCCTACCTGCAGGTTAAGAAATTTAAAATCCTTAGCAGCGGGTTTTAACATCCTTAGTAACCTAAATAAACAACCACCCATTTCATTGCAAGTACACATCGCAAGTGTACAGGTATATTGTTGAAATAGATATATCGATTATCGTGCCGCAGCAAGTGAATTCATGTGTTTCAAATCGCCAAAGGTCTAGAATGATCTAGAATGTAAAATTAGCTGTAAGAAAAAGCCCCTCCTCTAGCTGCTTAAGCCACAAGGCAGCAGTACAATGTGCAAAATTTAAAGAGAATTAATTCCCCTTCTTCACAGGGTTACTGTGGAGGGGACAAAAGAAAAAAATATCGCCAAATTAAATAGTCCAAATTAAAAACCTAGTTTCCGCTACCCTCCGTCTCGATTTTCAACTTTTGGCATCGACAGTAATAACGCTCATAACTAGGTACGTTAATAGCTATAAAGCTACACATTTTAAAATAATTAATGAAACGTTTTCCTCAAAGGCTGCCTGCCCACGAGGAGCGACCATAGACTCCCTCGATCTCCCGCGTCACGTGGAATCGGGTGGTACGCGGCTGAGCTTCTGCTCGCGGCCCGCCCGCGCACAGCGCCACCTTACACCCTCCGGGCGCATTAGCCAATTGCAGGCGAGGAGCGCGGGCGGGCGGGCGCGCGTCGCATAGGCGGATGGGATTCAACAGCCGAGCGTCGCGTCGCGCACGTAACGAGACGCCCCGCGCAGCAGCCACAAGAGCCTCCGCCCCCCACCCCCCTCCCCCGGCAGCCGCAGACTTCTCGTCAACCATCGCGACGCCGCGCTTTTATGGAACTCGTATAAAGTTATACGTTTCGTTGTATATGTTTCACCGGGATCTTCCTACTCCTCCTCCTCCTACGACGACGACGACAACGACGGCGTCGGCGGACGTTATAAAACTTTCAAATTCTCCTGCTCTCCCCGTTACTCCCGGCTTATTACGTACGGATAAAAAAAATACCTCCCGCCCCCGCTCGAGCCTGTGTTTGCTGATAAAAGCGAGCGCGCTTCACCGCACGCTCCCATCTGTCACGTCCCGGCACTCCCCCCCCCAACCCCCACCCTTCCATTCCACCTCACCTGGCCGTGGAAACCCTCCCGCCCTCACGGAGCGTGGCGCACCTGGGCTGGGCACGGATAGTTTCATTATTGAAACGATTTATCACTCGCGCGCAAGACAAAGACTGTCAATTTATCAAGATATATTCCGTTTCTTAAGGAAACAAATGATGGTCCGGTTTGCGCGTTTGTACAAGAGCGTGCGAGTGGAACGAATTTGCGAGGCGTCGTAATTCACACGTGTGGCCCGACCAGCGGCGCAGGGAAAAGGAGGAATGGGTAGGTAGAGAGAAACAGAAAGAGGGATAGAGAGAGAGAGAGAGAGAAGCGGATAAGGGGAAGGAGCGTTTTGAAAGGTGATTCTTTACCTTCGTCGCGTCGTTCATCCTGCGAATGTGATCTTGCAGAGGCGAGATGGAACAACGGGAGAATCTTGGCATGGATGCGGATAGAATTTTTGAAACACACGTGGTGGAATTACATTTTCAAAGTAAAAGTAATCCCCAATGCGTGAGAAAGAAAAATGCGTAGAATACTGTGAGTTCTATGAGTGACAGTAAGGATTTGATGGTAACCAGTTTCAAATAACAAATCGAAATAATTTGTTGACGAACAGCATATGCTTTTTGTATGACATTGATTCACGAATGATGAAAAGAATACTCCACTCTCTTCCCACTCTCTATCAAAAACAATAAAAATTTCTGGATTTTTTGAACATTGTAAATTTTTAATAATTATCCTATAAGTATTTGAAGTTATCATTAAATGATGATGTATTAAATTACCAATGTATTGGTGATTAATGTAGCAATAATCCAGATAAGTTGACTGCAACTGATATCAGTGGATTGCCTTTGACCAGGAGGTAGTAGGGTTCGATTTCCTACTTCATTGGCAGGATTTTCCGTCACTACATAGGTAGGTGTAATTCAGCCTCTGTCTGCAGGAGAATTGTAGCGCCCGGCTGCTTTCATTGGTAGTTTTTCCTGGTTTTTCAAGTCAGTTTTCTCAGGCCGCAGAGGTACTCTAACAAACGAGTAAGGGACCGCGCGCAATTTTTACCTTCCTCTTCCTCGCATCTCCTTTTACACACACACAAACCACTTACATGCACTGTATTACTATACATGTGAAGAGAGCTTGTCCCGCCTGAGGCAGTGCCTTGCTGATGCGAGATACATGGATGGGGAAAACTCCGGGACTTAACGTGTTGGTCGATATCGGATCCCACTATCTAGCGAGGCAAGAACACCGCCACCTCCTGTGATAAAAACATGCACTACACTTAGATCACTAATGTCTATTGCGTTATAAAACACGAAATAATCAATCGTGGAGCTACATGCTATGAGATGATGTTAATAACTAAAAATAGTTTAGGTAGTAACTCTTCGGAGCGACACAGGGAATAAGTCCGAATTAGAAGAAGAATCTGCGCAGCAGCGCGAGGCATGTGAAGTTAGTCTTCTGCGCGAAGTCTCCGATTCTTTAATTTGGTTTAATCCTCCTCCTGAGCGGGAGAGCTGGCAGCTCAAAAGGCTAAAAAGTCGTTAAAAGTCGCATTAAATTCACGATAGCGCTGGTAATTTAAATCACGATCGCAAAATCGAAAACATTCCAGCGTACATAAAAATATATGTAACTGCGTTTCGGCAATTTCACACTGAATATTCGAGTTAGTAGCTCCATTTTCTCCGGCCGTCAGAAAATACGACGCAAAAGTAGGAACCGGTAACGGAAAAAGACATTCGTAGATGGCGATGTAATTTTGGATGGGCAATAAAAGATCTGAAACGGATACTGCTTGAATTTCTAGGCACATATAACCAAATTGATATATTTTGGTCATTTGTTTCGCCACTTATATTCAACGGAAAACTGTTGAAGATGTAATAAATCACCAAGTTTGCATTACATTCCACAATTTTGAGTATGATTAGAAATATGCAATTTGATTCTTCTCACTTAAAGGAAGCTGCGCTTAAGGGATAAACTGCGTTTTTCTTCGAATGTGGGATATTTAGTAATAACAAAACATATATAATTATTACACACAAATTTCAAATATTGTTATGTGCATGTCTTGTTGCTTATTCAGACAAGAATTAAATGCAAAATACTTCCCACGTGGAACTCATGAGCTTGTAGCAAACTTTCGAACTGAAGGATGTGTTTATTTGCAACATACTTTCGACCAATATTTTACATATTTACCTTTCAGTGAGTTTCGACACGTCATATTTTACTTCAAAATAATCGTAAAACATATGTAGTATGATACGTTTATTCTTCGTTCTACAGCATTTATTTATATTATTATCTTTTACAATTAAATATCTACACTATTTGGGGGAAATAACCATATGCTTATTAAATTACCAATTTTATTCCATATATTTTTCAAAACAAAATTATAATTATGAGTAATTATCATAAGTGGATTTCGGCAACTCTACACAAAAGTTAAGAGTTGTGTAATTTATTCAACATCTTGAGAAATTGTGTAAAATTGAACAGGAACTGATCACATTAAAAAAAGTAAATTGGAAAGATTTTAAAAGACAATTCTAATGCGATAAAAGAGTGGCAAAGAGACTAATAAACTTTCGTGTTTAGCAAAAGGACTTTTAAATGAAAAGGGAAAAATAATAATACATTTATGTTTAAATGTGAAATCGTCGTATTTAAAGTTTTTTTGAAGCTTTTATTTGTTATGAGTAGTTTGTGATAGGAAATGTAGTGTTTGATAAACATTTCCTTTGTGATTGTGGCCATAAATATTAACAAATCAATATTTTTGTTTCAGGTGAGTAACTTCAACCTTCATCTAGTCTTACTAACAAGTGATTTGCTCGAAGGCAAAGGTAAGTTTGGAAGTTCACAAATCACATAGCATATTATATTCAAAATGTTTGATTTTTGTTGTATTTTTTCTTGAATATGTTTCTGTGTAGAATATTTAAATTTGTTAGTAGCATTTTCTAAAGTTTTCACTAATTAGCAATTAATTTTACTGTCAATTAGACAATAGTCAAGTCAAATAACAACCTGAGATGGGTTTCACATTGTTTCAGAAAACAGTTTATGACGATTGACCCATTAGTATGACTTCATCGAAAAAACTAATTATTGTTGAGATAATTGAGTTATTATTATTGTTATTATTATTATTATTATTATTCTCTATTTAGAGTAAAAGAAAATTAAAGTAGGTATTAACACAATAGCCACGTTCAAAGGGCAACTGAAGATGGTACACTGAAAGTACGGTCGAAATACACATCCAAAAATTAAAGATAAATACAGCCCATCAAAACCTTTGGGTTGCTACATCAAAATCGTAATGACGATATGACATTTGGCAGGACATGAACTCCTGTGGATAAAGCAATAAACGTAAAATTGCATAAAAAGCATTTGGAAACTGAGTCCAAAGTAATTAGTTAATAGTTAGCTATACTACACAAAGCATTGTGTACTGGATACATAATATATTGTTAATACAAAAAAGGTCTCTAGATATAACAGTACTATTTTAGTAAATTAACAAATTTATTTTATAGTTTTATTTATTAATAATATTTTAAAATAGCAACAGCGTAACAACACCACACAATACAAAAAGAAAATATTTGTATGTACACTCGCCCAAAGGAAAAAAATCGTTGGGAAATTGTATCTTCGCAACCGTGCAGCCAATCTTGAACAACCTTTGACAGGGGAGTGCTGACCAATCGCTAGATCTTAGAACTTTAGTGATGCTAGGCGCCAAATCCCAAGGGGCGTACGGACGGGGCCTCGTTGGTTCTCATTAGAGGCGGATACCGTCATCTCGCGCTGTTGGCGCCCACATTTTGACTGCGCTCACGCCATAATGAAAGAATATTTGTGAGTGGAAGTTGTGCGTCGAGGATTGGCATCAACAGTGCAGTGAATACTCAGCATTTTAGTGAGTATTTAGCATTCAAACCACATTTAGCGATCAATTTGTAACTTCTGACGAACTTGCTAGTTTGTAGTGTTCAACTCGAACACAATTATCGGACCCACCCAGTGGATTATATATTTATTTTATGTGTAAGATTCAAAGAACATTGGATGTGACATTATTTTATTTAGATGCTATAATTAGTATCTTGTATACTCCTTCAAAACTAACTCCAAACAAACCATTTTGACAAGGCATTCAAATCCTTTTCACTTAGAGTAGAGAAGTGGCATACAAACGTAAATGATTAACATCTAGATTTTGCATAACTGGTTAGACAAAATATCGAAAGAATAACGGTAAAACGCTTTTAGGGGAAATTACAGTAAAATTATTTCAAGACACCGGAGACTGAACATTTCACATTGAATCTCATTATTCAAAACGATGGCCATACATACTCTTTTAACATTAAATTAATAATACTCGTATAACATTAAATTACACATAAATAATGAAAACAATTGTAGTTCAGAAGACTTTTCAGGAATTCCGGCACTTTTCATTTCACCATCGTAGGAATTGAGATCAACAGTTTACAGTAAACTCGACTTCTTCTCAACCTCTGCTTCCGTAGCCCACTCATGCAATGGAAATCAAAAATTCTGGAGCTCTACACATTGCACCGTCATGAACGTCCGCAGCCAGGCATCATCTCGTCCCTTATAACAATCGCACCCCCCCCGGTTGCGTGGGGTTGTGGGCGGCTGTTTACCTGTGCGGGCCCAGCGGTCATTCGGAATGCATCGAAAAACAATTCGTTTTGTTTATTTGAGTCGACTGCCCGGCGGCCTAGGGCAACACAATGCGCCTGCATGCGCCGTGATTGGCGCCGGTAATAAAAACCTCGGCGCAGGGTAATTCGAGCATGCGTGGATATCCGACCTGCTGCCCCGTCTCGCCCCCCCCCACACCCTCGCATCTCCTTCACCACCACCCACTCGCAATGCCCCCCCTCTCCACCCGTTATCGCTCCGCACTGGCCCCACGCCGAAAGGCATGCGTGGCAAGAAGATTAAGATAGAAAGTAGAATCTACATTTTCAGAAATATCATTAAATCTAATGTCTATTAAAGTATTCATGTACTACATGAAACTTACTGTAAAAGTGTTTAATATATTGTATAAAAATATACTAAGCTCTTTTAAATGTATATAGTATCAAATTTAATGTAAGAATCAATGTATGCAATAAATGTCATGTATACTCGTAATGTACGCATTTTTGCATAAATTAAAATCAGTGACCATTTAATGTAGATGCTTTCCCGTATTTAATGCCTCTCATAATTCATATCATATGTTCGTAATAACTAGCCCATCGAGATAATTCATTCATTGCTTCCAGATATGACTATACAACTTTGACTATTGCATCCTAATGTACATGTGTACATTCAATTTTATTTGGTTTTAAAATAATATGAAACTTTTCTTTAAATTAATGCAGAAATTTCAGAAAATATAGTGCTTTGCCATGACAGTCATATTGTAGCTCATATAGCGACCGCATAATTTTCTATTCCTAGTGATTTTGATAGTCGTGCGTATTTTAAATATTTGAACCATCGTTGACAAATCTAATTTTATTAAACATAAATAACTCGACCTCCGATTTTTTAATTTTAAAAATGTCCTAAAATATTCCAATAGTTTCAATGAACATGAGTGTTTTGCTTGCACAAAGTAAAAAAGATCGCAAAGCGAAAGAATCTCGGAAAGTTATTATTCACTTTCCAAATAAGATTAAAGTTTGTTATTCAAAAACTGATTAGAACTCGTGTTATTAAAATTCATTTAAAACAGTTTGAAATACAATAAAGTATTGGTTGTAAACCGTTACATTTAATTATCTCTAATGACACACATTTAATAGGCGTCTTTCTTGGTGCTCCTTTCAATAAAATCTTAAGACCCAAAATATATAAAATAATTTTTCGTAGTTATGCACGGTTATATTGGCTTTTCGAATCCAAATAAAGAAACGGAAAGCTTTTAACAAACAGCTTCAATTAAAGATTTTAACAGATCGTCGTTCAAAATAAACAATATAAACAAGTGAAGATACCATATTCAACTCCTAGGCATAAAATAAAATTTCTTATTTTTTTTTCTCAAAATAAGAAGGTAGTTACAAAAAGTATGGAACGGCACATGGCTGATATCACAAGCAATGGGTATGTATGTACTTGGCGCGACAGCCCGTGAACGAACTCAGACCTATCGGCAACGTCTCTGCCTCGCGGCCATGGGATAAGAAGGGGGGTGCGTGTGGTTACCACGTAGGCATCTCCACACCAAATTCCGGTCTTCTAAACCTGAGAAGTGAATTTTCTCATCGTCACACCGCAACATATACGGGACATTGCAAGGAAAGCGCAAACTATAATCTTGCTTGACCGGGAATCGAACCCGGGGGTCGCGTAGTGGAAAGACAGCACGCTGACCAAGAGCTGACCCCGAGGCTTTTTCGGTCTAATAACCTTAACATAATATTACGTAAGTTGAAAAGCAGACCATAATTATTGGTCGCAATTTCACTCGCAAATTGTCCTGTTTCGGGACACTGTGCGCCTCTGGCTGTGGCCGCCGCCGGCCCCCCGGGGGTGGGGGGTGGGGGGCGG
>BOPP01000093.1:576500-592242 GCA_017312745.1 Gryllus bimaculatus
GGGGGAGGGTGCTGATGGAGTAAAATGTACCACGCCTGCCAATAATGTTACTGCTCCCGCTGCACTGTGGGGATTTTAGGCTACGTGTGGGATTTTTTTTTGTATTTACGGAATTGGTCAGTCGGATATCTGAAGCAAGCCTAATGAATCCCTGTAGAGCATTTCGGATCTTTACAGTGTGACCAAGGCTAAGGAATGGTTTCGGTGGAATCGTGCGTGTTTATTTAACCAAACACTAAAGGCTGAATTCTTAAAATATTTCTCTTTATAGACGAAATGAATTACATTCTGATTCCAAAATAATGATTGCATCACCTTCAAAACTTACGAGCAAACGTAGCTCATTAGAACTTCACGTATGCATTTTCAGAGCGGAAACAAATTCATCAGATTCAGTACTATTTAACATTAACTACCTTCTACAAAGGTTATTGAAGGCATAATTAGTTCCTGCTTCCGCGCATGTCAACTTCTGGGGTCATTAGCCTCAGTAGGTGAAAGTGTTCTCCGCTCTTAAACCGTGCGATCAGCTGCCCACTTCCTAGAGTTTATACATCAGGAGGTATCTCCACCATGGGGAGATAACTGTTAGCCATGACATGCTGAAAGCTTTCGTCTGGCCTCCTGAAATGAGTGGTAGTTTAGTCCATGTAAGTATAAGTGTTTGGGTAAGGAGAGAGGATAGGACGAGGAAGACGAAGGAAAGATCGCGCGTGGTCCGTAGTGCGCTTGATAAGATACTGCTCCGGTATGTAAAACTACCGATCAATGCAGCCGGCCTCGAGAAATCGTAGTGGTTCATGTAATACTGTGTGAGCCTATCGTATATGGAAATTACGTTGTCTACATGTAGAACTAAAAATATGAAATTTAAAGAACGGAAAATTAAATGTGATGTTTTCCTGAGTATAGATACATTTATCTCGCGCATGTGACACAAAACCAAAGAGAGATCAGTTAAGCAGCAAAGAATATTATCCATGACGATCAGAGAGATTTGTGAGATGCATTTTGCGCGTTTCTTTTTTTGTCTTCGTAGCCTTGTTTATTCTCGCGTTCGACCCGTGATGCCATTTTGAGGGGTGGAAGGTAGGGGGGGGGCGTCCGCAAGTTCATTGGAATTCATATCGTGCGGCCGGGAGATGAAATCGCCTACTCCCGGAATCGTGTTCACCTCGCTTAAACACGCGTTCGCCGCTGGGGGGCACGGACGATACGAAGCAACATTCACTTTTACACGGGCTTCGCCAGCGGAGCTCGGGCGGCACTAGTTCGGCCGCAGGCGAACCTTCGTAATATTCGCGTAAGCAGATTGGATGGCGAAAGGTAGGTAGGAGAACAATCATGTAAGGATTTGCATGCGAATCATGAGGATAGCTTGAGAATCTTCATATTCCCGCGGTACAAGATAATTCTTTTAAAGTATTTATTTCTGCCTAGTTCTGATTGTCTTCATTACGAACTAATTATACGGTTAGATTCAAGAAGAAGAATTTAAGGGTTTTGTTTGTATTTATAATTATATCGTTATAAATCTTCTAAACGTGTATGTGAGTTTGCTCAACTACTTTAAGCATATATGTTTAAATCGACGAATAACATTGAAGAGTAATTACAATTTCTCTTAATTTACAATTAAGTAATCAATTTTCATATACTACTATTACTTTGGAATCACAACACAAAATGTACTAATTAGTAGAATTACTGTATGTATTTATAAATGAAACCATCATTATATTTAATAAAAATACATTTTAAAGAGGAAACAAGCTTTTTTAAACAATACTTTTTTTTATCATATATCGTTTAATTAAAGGCGCCATCCAATTAATATGCTATGCATTTTTGAGTTCTTTTAAAGGTTTGCCAGCCTACAATCTAGTAGCTTTGTCGGGTAAAATGGCTTTGTTGGCGATCGCGATAGAGAGTTGTGAATTTTTTAATGCACCACTTCCATAAATTATACACGTGCCATTTAGCAGCACTTCCCTACGGATATCGTGAACCACGGAGTTTTTTCCCATTTAATTATTTATAATTATTATAATTCAGCCATTGAGTCTTTGTCAGGAATGATCAATTGATGAATGCATCATTATGGCGATGATACAACGGTAAAATGAAAGGCACAGAAAAAGAAACGTGTGGACCTCCATCACCACTGACGCACTCGCAATTTGTTCGCTCACAACTCATCGAGATGTGAATCCCGGTCCTCGAAGATGAAAACGAGTGTGTTGGCTGCTACGATATGACTGTCATTGACAATGTATTGCACAATGTTCAATGGCTGCGAGCTTTTATTCTGTCATTTTGCCATTCAACAGGAGAGTGGGACATACAACGTTGTCCTTGTTTCATCGTCTGAAAAAAGGACACGGAAAGCGTCAATGCATAATTGAATAAGAATTATGCAAAACCCTGATTGAGTGTATCATAAACAAACCGTCACGTACGACTCAGGTGAATTAAATGTGTTAAGATTTCTAGCTAACAGTAGGTGAATTGTTACATGATTCGATTACCATGCGTAGAGTTATCATCAATACATTATAACCAGCTGTGAATTTTTGAACACGAAATTCCGAAAGAAACTAATTACGAAATATTTAATTCGTAAACAAACTATTTACAAGGCAGAAGATGTTTTCACCTCGACGCGTGCCCTTCACGTTGGAAAATATCGGTATGAACATTAGGTTCTTTACCAGGAAGTCGTTGTTCCTTAGAGGAATGTAGTAACATTTCCTTTGAAACACAAAACTTATCCACTCGGTAGGGGCAAACAGACGCCACCCGCAAGTCAAGAAACTCGGCGCCCTCCAACGAGCTCTCTTCCTTGTCACAGTCGCTTCCTCTCTCTGACGCGATCACCAGTCAGACATCTAAAGATAGCAGGGTCCAAAACCCGATTTTAACCAAACTATATCCAAACTTTTAGGCCAATTTCAGGATAATTAAATGCTTTATTCGCGATGTTTAGGCTTTTTTGAATTTCCCCAAATCGTGGGCGCTGCTAGCTTCAGATGGCTCCATCAGTCGGCAGGGACCTCGAAAGCCCGGCCGCCCGGCCGCCTTCATCGCCGTCATCACTCTCCACTATCCCGCGATCACTGCCCGGGGCTCATTTATAACGAGCGACATGGCGCGGAGGGGCGGCGTCTCCTTGCCCCCCCCCTCCACCCACAACGCTGCGTCCGCTCCCGTCGATTCCCTCCCTCCCCGTCCCTGCACCGGCTCAGATGGAGCGCGGACAACGTCACTGTGGCCTGCAGACTCTGACTGGGAGGTACTAGTGTTCGAGTTGCCGCGGAGGTGGAGGATTGTCGACACTGGCTAAGTAGCTAGGTCAGGCTCAACCTGTCTGGAGGGCTGGCTGCTCTGATCGGGTGTTTCGCGTGGTTTCTCCGACCGGTATCATGCGAATTCAGGAACAACAATAAAACAATCTTTGGGATTATGGGGACAATAGAAACTGAAGAGCCAGGAAAGATCAATCAATAAACAGCATCTCCGCCCTCTCGATTCCCGTCCCCTCAATATCTCTGTCAGTGACCCCCATCTCGATCAGGCTTTTTGGTTTGCTTCTGCACATAAATGAAGCTTCCCTATGCGCATGTTTTGTTGAGCTCTCCTTTTGCAAGTTGTGGTTGAGTAGGGCCGGGGGATGTGGATTATTTTGTAAGCAATTCAATCAACGAAAATCTGTGGTTTGTTAATCGATCCAAATAAGTATTAGTCGAAAATTGCTAGTTATATAGTGAGTGGATTGCCATTTTTAGCAATTCAATAAACGAGCATATGTAGTTCGTTTATCGATGCAAAGATGTATTAGTAGCGCACTTCTAAGAATCGAAAATGTCTGGTTTCTAATGTTTTAACCATTCTTTGTTGGTATTTTCATTCGTCATTGGACATATGTACAAGACAATGGTAGGATACAGTTTTGGAATCATAAGAAACGTTCGCACGAATGCATTTTTACTGTTGTTTTATCGCCGAAATACTTGTATATCAATTCAAATAAATCAAATCTCTGCCACGCGATGCACGTCAACAGTATCTCTCTCTTTGGATTTTCACATCCTTGATTTTCGTCCCGCTTGTGCTTGAGTTATACTCGTAGATATTTCCGCCCATCAAAACCAATTATCTCTGCTCTCTTCCATCGGTACCCTATCTTTCAGCATCAGCTCTCCAGTCCTCGAACCTCTAGGTTGCCGTCAGGTGAGGCACTGAGAGCGTAGACTTCCGCGGTCGGAGCGAGGAGCTACTTGGCTGTCCGACAGCCGCCTCGTCCTAGTCACAGCTGCCAACATTACGGTCGCAATCCTGTGACCTGCACTTCGCCCTTAGGAAAGTCCTGCGACCTGCACTTCGCCCCGAGGACTCGGCGTCTCTCGAACAGCCAAGAAGCTTTACTGCGATTTCTGCAATTTTGCCCCAGCTGTCGGTGATTTCATCCAATCGGGTGCTTAAATGTCACCAGTGTGACGGCATTATGGTGACGTTCAAGCTCCCGATTGGATGAAATCGTTAACATCTAATACCTGCCAGATGCAAAATTGCGATAACCGCAGTGTAAGGTGAAGCACTGTTCGCCACTCAGTCTTCCCGTTTGGCCGGTGGTTTTTCGGGAAACGCGTATCGTCCTCCTAACTTCCGTGACAGTCTCGTGTTGTCTGTACCTGTTTTGCTCGCTTCATGCCTCCGCATGCAGTCTCCTTTCCTTTGAAAGTGTTCCGTGAACTCTGAATCCGGTGCGGTACGAACCCATGTCGATTAGACTCAAGTTACCATCTTCCAATGGGGAAATATGTGGTTGATACAGTATGCTACAATTTTTTTACAGTATTTTCAATGTCCCAATACGTCATTCTACTCCTTGCTCCTCGTAAATTTCCAACTTCTCTTTAATTTATCTCGTTCATCACTCTACATTAGACTAGCATAGTGGATTCAACGAGTCCCCGAGGACACTCCATTGGCTGCATTCTTGTGCTTTACTATGAAGTAGTGAGTACAAATTCAATTTTGATTCAGACTTCAATGTTTGCACAGTTTCTTCTGTCACTTGTCGTGTAGATACCTACAATATTTCCAATTGTTTTTTTTTCTAAAACTAACATTTTCACTTATATCTTGAACAATTTTTTGTGTTTAAATTCATATTTTTCTTGTAGTTGCCTGCTAATGTTTCTTTTCCATCATTTTCTTTAATAAGAACAGTTATTTTTAAGTTAACATTTCTCAAGATGATCTATTTGTGTCCTTCTAAATATTATTCTCAATTTCGTATATTCAATGTAATTATTATTCTCTGTAATTATATTCAACGTGATTTTTATGCAGAACTGAAATAATTTTGTTTTTCACTCTGTGTACCAATTTGTAAAATTCACTGAAATTCTTTCTCTACCATAGTTCCTTACATTTTTTCATTCTGCATGCACGTTTTCATATTACATCTATTCGTAAATTTGATTCCACATGAAATGCAACCAAACCAATTTTTTTTTCTCCCTACTTCAAACTTCTTTTTGTACTCTTTGCTCTTCCACCCCTGTTTTCAAACCTTTCAACAATAATAAAGAACGTCTTCTGATTCTAATTCCCTCCACCGTTGCATCACGTTCCTCTTCACATTTCTTCGTCTCTGCTCTGCTTCGTCCGTCGGATGCTTCCACTTGGCGCTCGCCGCCTGCGCGCACGGCGCGCGACCCTGAGACCGAGGCGCAGGGATCGATTCCTCGATAGTCCTCCGCCGCCGGTCTCGTTCTTCCTTCGCTCCGTGCCGCTGTCCCCCCCCCCCCCGCGCACGATCGGCGGAGGCACACAGTGGTCCAAACCGAGGGAAAATACGCCAAAATCCTGCAAACGAAGTGAAAGCTGAAACAAAGCTGAAAGCACTGAAAAACAGGCTA
Source organism: Gryllus bimaculatus (assembly GCA_017312745.1). Classification (NCBI taxonomy): domain Eukaryota; kingdom Metazoa; phylum Arthropoda; class Insecta; order Orthoptera; family Gryllidae; genus Gryllus; species Gryllus bimaculatus. The sequence goes on from BOPP01000093.1 coordinate 582,428, forward strand.
AGAATTTCCTCTTGTACGTCCGATTCCACACTTCCACACTTTATTACCAAATGAAGGGTGACTTTTTAATATAATCAGAGGGTGAAATTATGTAAAATAGAGCTTCATAATTTCAATATGATAATTATCAAGCTATTAATAACCATGAATATATTATATTAACAGTATGTAAAATACGCAATGATGGCATTTTCATCTTAACGTGAAGTAAACCCTAGCAAAATCACAAATTAATTCCGAACACAATGATAATGCTTACCGACATAATTACATTGGGCTGCCGCTTTTGATGAAAATGTGTAATTATGAATCCGTTTTTCATCATGATTATATTAAATTATATATATATATATATATATATATATATATATATATATATATATATATATATATATATATACAATTTTACTTTTTCTATCACGTACAGAGTATATTCAAAATTTTCGGTTTTTCGTATTTGAAATTGGCACGAGCTATGACATCCGCAAACGCAGGGCTGCGACAATTCGCTGCTTTTGATTAAAATCAGGATAACAATGAGTGGGTGTTGCAATATGATTATGGGGATTCGGTTTCTTCACAGTTTTTAAGAAATTTACAATTCATTAAATTTCGAATGAACGTTGCCAATATATTACAATAACTTAGGTCAACCGTGAGACCAGTATCACATGGTCCTGCCATTTCTACGTGAAACCGAACACTTCACCTACCATCTACATCATCTTCAGATTACTCACATAGCTGTGATACTAACGTTACTTTTTCCCGAAGAAGAGAGAAGACCCCAGTTTATGAATAACTCAATTATTTGGTGCGAGATTGGTATTTCAAAGGAATCGGCGCAGGTTAAATAATTATTTATTAATGACTGTATATATAGATTGACATGAAACTTGTATAAACATTTTTTAAAAAATGAGTTAGTGTGTAGTATCGTTTCAATGATTCGGCTCAATAGTTAAGAGTTGAAGAAAAAATTATTAGAAATCTTTATTTCCGCGTCATTTCACCTTGTTGACAATAAATTGCACAGGCGTTTCGCTCAAGGCGATCGTCTGTGACATAAAGTAGAGTAAAATCTAAAAGTCAATGAAGGTGTTACTAGTTTTGGGGCATTTGGTCGTCATTTCACGCACTGTGAGACTCTGCCGTCTATGACATGAAGCCTAAGATATGATAAAGCGATAACCACTCATCTATATATAATTGTAAAGACATGTCACGACGTTATAAAACAAATGAAGGCATTACTAAAGTTGGTGCATTTTGTCGTTTTACGCGATGTGAGACTGGCGTCTAGTGAATGAAGTAGCGTAACTTATGAAAATGCGATATCAACTCATCTAAGTGTTCGGAATTTTTTTGGTTTCTACAATTTCAGTTATCTTCGATTTTTTTAAATGGAACTATATACGGGAGTCCCACCAACCATGGACCTCCTCCATAACCGCCAAACGATTCACGATATCGGAGTGCAGTTTTCGCTCAACAAAATCACATTCAGAAAAGTCTAATTTCATACTCAAAATACTATCAAGACATTAACATTATGTTACATCATTGCATTTCCTCCTTTTATGATCTATCTCTTGCTATTGATAAAAATAACCTTTTCCATATAAAAAATTAAATAAAAATTAAATTGCTCGAAAATTAAAAATAATTCAAACAATATATCTGTACTAAATTACATGCCCCTTAATTCCGCATTGTTGAACTAAAACTGCATTTCGATATCATGAATCGTTTGGAAGTTACGGGGGTGGCGTATACTTGATGGGAGACTTGCAAATTATAATAATAATATGTCATGAAATGATAAAACAAATGAAGCCTGTTTTAAAGTTGGCGTATTTCGCGCACTGTGAGTTTTACTGTCTATAACATGGAGTGCAACTTTTAATAATTCTATATTAACTCATCTAATATGCAGGATGAGTCTCGTAACTTTAGCACCTCCTGTAATTATTGAACGGTTGAAGTAATTGAAATGAATTTTCACGGAAGTTCATGATGGAATAGTTGTAATTGATGTATGTATTCATTTCCATTTTCTCACATGTGGTGTACGAGATATTGAGGTAATTTTTTAATGTAACTATAATTTTTAGTGAATTGGGATGAGCGTAATAAGACGATTCCAATAATACATTTATTGTTATATGTTGGATAAATATTTTTTTGTGTAATTTTGATTTTTTTTGCGAGTCATATTTAACGGATAGTTTGAATGTAACAGTCGCCCCCCAAGGGGACGGAGCGCACTTGTTGCTAACGCGCGCTCGTGGCGTTGCAACGTCCTTTAAAAATGAGTAGGAAAAATCAAAACTACTCAAAAAATGCTTATTCAACTTATGACAATACATCATGTCATTTAATTCGTCTTATTACGCTCTTCATGATAGTCTAAAAAAATATGTTTCAAAAAAGCAAAGTTATGTCAACACCACGTGAAACACAAGTGATAAAATGGAAATGAATATACGTATAATCTAGCCCCATTCACTCATGCACGTTTGTGATAACTATATTGAAATAACTTCAACCGTTCAAAAATTCCAGGAGGAGCTGAAGTTACGTGACTCATCCTGTATATAGAAGTAATCGCATGTCATGATTATCAGGTTTTGATGACCTAAAACATTGCTAAAAATGATCAATAAAATGCTTTAAATTGCCATAAAAACAAAGAAAAACGACGTAAAAAGTTTATTAAAACAACTTCAGTTGAACAACTCAAGGTGTTGGATATGTTACTGATGTAATCGAGTCTTCTTCCTTTTATTCAAGCGAATTAAGCCTGCAAAGGTTTGGTTTGGACTGTTCTTTCTGCCTTTACTTATCGCGAAATCGGTCGAACTGGCAATGGCGCCGATAGCGTCACAGGAACCTTAGATTACATGGAACTCATAACGGCTGACATTACAAAATATGAGCGAAGAAATCGAATAATTTACTAGGAAAGAAAAAAATTGTAGAAATTGACGAAAAAAGCAAATAAATGACATATAAAAATGTGTCATTCGTTTTGTCATAACGTAAAATAAAATTCTACACTAAACGGCCTTACTCTAAAGTGACAAAAAAAAATAATTTCATTAAAATCCACCCCCTAGTCATGACATTCCAAAATAAAACGAAGGTATGACGAACGGTGGCGCATCTTGCGGCGGTTTCGCGCACTGTGCGGCGGCTGCGGCGACGGCCCGTCTGCGGCGAAGGCGGCAATCTGCTCTGCGCGGGGCGCCGTCGCGTCGCCCGCGGAGCCCTGTGTCGGCGCGCGGAACGCTGCTTCCGATTGGATCGCGGCCCGCGGCAAGCGCCCATGATGCGCTCCGCGGAGCCCGCTTCAATTCGGCCCCGCGCCGCAGCCGCCACCTCCGCGAGGGCCGACAGGAAACAGCGGAGCGGAGCTTTTATCGCGTCTGCGGCGGCGGTGGCGAGGGCGAGGCGGCCGCGGGGGCGAGGCGAGGGCGAGGGCGAGGGTGGGTGGTGCGGCGGGGGCGCGGGCGGGGGGGCGCGGGCGGGGTGGCGCGGGTGGGGACGCGCAGACGGGGGCGCGGGCGGCGGGCGGGGGCGAGGCGAGGGTGGGGCGGCGGGCGGGGCCGCGGCCTGGCGCGGGTAGGCGGGGGCGGGCGCGGGCGCCTGGGGGTTTCCTCTGCCTCCGCTCGCATCGCCTTTACCTTCATCGAAAATCAGCGTGCGATATCGGGGAAATAACCGTTCTGGTATCGCCTGCAAGGAGAACATCTGAATAAATGCATTTTCTTTTGTTTGGAGCGCGGGATTTCGGATGTTTGTAACTGGGTTTCAGGTTCAGTGCACTGTGCTGATACTGTACTACAAAATCCACAGCAAGCCCATTGAAATTAAAAAAAAAATCACGTCAATATTGTCGAAGTCGTTTCCGGCAGATTACTTTAATTACTAATTACAAATGGATGGAAGTTATTAAGAGTATAAAAAATCTGCCTGTTCTATAAGCATATTTTATTGCTTCTTTAATCTTTGTAAACGGCCTTTACTTCATGAAACAAGATATTAAATATCATATCTAAGGCAAATCTTTGTTTTCCGATGTTATACGACTGCGCAATATTTTTATTAATCTTTAGATCAGAGTATTAGGATGAAGACGCTGAAGAGCTTCTGGGCCGAGGGCATGAGGAAGTTCATACTCAGTAGTAACCTGTTAAATTTTAGAAAAATAATAATTTGAAATTTTTCACCGAGGAGACTTGAATTGTATTCAAAAGTTTGAGATGATTTAAATAAATACATTACACTTCCAGGTTTTTAGAAAATTTTGAAAATTGATGGAAATAAATAATTTAGTTTTTCTAATGAATTTGTCTTCCCTTTTTGTATAAAAAAGATACTCAATCGTATTAAGGAACTGAAGAAAATTATTTGATATAAGATGTAAGAAATAATACAGAATTTAACGTACTGTTCATATTTCACATAACGAACATATTCCTTATCCATTCGTTCGGTCTTTTTTGTTTCATTCATTCATCAAAAGGTATACAAATTCCTAGGAGGGAGTGTATTTTGAGAGTACCTAACTCTACTAGTCGCTGGATTCCGACCTTCCACTTTGTCGCCGCTTTTGTGATAGAAGCCTTGCATGCAGTCCCGCATTGCACCGTGTGCTTTATTGGCGCGTACTCCACCCACAAAAACAAGCAACGCACCAATGAAAAACTGCTATCCGTTCGTTAGCAATCGTTCCAGCATAAAGCATACTTCTTCTTTTGTTCGGATGGGGAGCGTGGGCGGGCGCGGCGGTTCATAAAACAAAAGAAGCTGGAGCCGCTAGCCGAAGGCGATAAATCGGCGAGAGTCAGTGCTGCGTCGCAACTAAATCAGGCGACGACCTTCGCGGAGCGAGTCAATGAAGCTGCTGGACGCTGACAAGGCTTAAACGGATGGCTTCCCGCAGCGTTGACTGGTTGGCAAGGCGGGCGCGCCCCCGACACACGATAAGTGCAATAGCGGTACTCCCAGCGCCCCGTTGCTCCCGGCTTGGGACGACGTACTAGGTGACAGCATGGGGAGTAGAGAGCCGAATCTGTGTCACCGTGAGGAGTAGACAGCCGAATCTGTGTCGCCGTGAGGAGTAGACAGCCGAATCTGTGTCGCCGTGAGGAGTAGACAGCCGAATCTGTGTCGCCGTGAGGAGTAGAGAGCCGAATCTGTGCACCAGAAAATCGTCACGGTCATAGACATGTGCACACGGAAGGAGGAGCAGGACCCCTGAACATTTGGGAAAGCTTCCCACAACCTCAAGTAATACATTATATAGTAATATATTTCAAAAAAAATATATTCTCTTATGCCAACCATTCCGACCTAACATTTTGAAAAAACTGTTGTTCCCTGTTTGGGAAAGAGGGTCCTTGAGATGACTCCTCTCTTTAAGGAAGAGAGTCCTCTAAAGAATTCGACACAAAATCAATTTTATTTATTAATTGTAACATTAAAGTTGTAAAAACCAACCTCTTTTGGCAAATGTTTATTTACTACTAAAATATGTCGTAAGTAAATAAAAAAGTTTAATGGAGAAGAAGGCCTACAAACGTAGTTGACCTCCTTCCTTTTTCAGGTCGCGCACACCTACGATGACTATTCAAAAAATACGGCGATTATATTAGCTAACGCGCTGTGTGGGGCTACTTGAAGGAAATACGAATTTCAAATATTTATACTTCAATCAGAAAATAATGTATGATAAAATTAATTGAATATAATGTGGTAAATTAGTTCGATTTCCATTATAACATTTGGAAAGAATAACAAAAAAGTATCATTGTTTAAAATATGACTGATAGCCATCCTTTGTTGACAAACAGCCAATAGAGTAGCATTGTGGGAGGAGGTCGATAATCAATAGAATTTGGGCTCGCGGCGCTTTTCATACATAAAAAGAGATGCATAGTGGTGATTTTCCAGTGACGGCAGAGCAGGAAATGGAGCAGATAATGGTACTCTAAAAACGGAGACCATGAGAGAATATTATGCGGAGAAAAGGTACGAAAACATTGAATTGAAAGCATTGAACAATGCTGCAAGTGCATCGAAAACATGAAGAGAAAAGAACATGGGAAGAAAGAAACAACACTAGACATGGACAATTTATTGGTGGAAAGGGAGTATCGTCGGCCAAGATCCCATCCATCACCCTGGGAATTGATGAGAATACCAAATCTGAACGAGCGCTTAAAAAGAGCGCAAGGATGCAGGTGGAATAGCTTGATACCATGATAATAAGATGAATACTTTCGAATACTTTTAGCGCAGTATTGTAGAACTTGCCTGTAGGAATCAATTAAGGTCCTCATATGAATATTACCAACAATATTCTAGATCTCAAAGTTTCTTTTCAAAGCACGTGTCAAAGTAGAACCATTCGTGTTTCGGTGATCGTTCTTCCAGGAAAGCCACGGCGCAGTGCGCATTTGGCTGCCCCAACTGCAGGGCGACCCATCCATCCCGGTCGCCCTGCAGTTGAACCCCGGCAGTTGCAGCCGCCGTCCGCCAGCGCGTCGTGTGAAGGCGGCTCCACACATGCGGCATTCGGCGAATCCCGAGTATTGTGAACAGGTTGCATGCGATTCGTCGAGCGCCGAACATTCGGTATTCGCTCTAGGCGTGTCGTTTTGTGTGTTTTTTAAATTTATTAGCAAACTGTTCATCCAATTAAGGGCAAGGGGCTCCTGCAGCGCAGGGAACTATTAATCCTTCTTTAATGAAGTGAGGAGGATGATGATGATGATGGTAGAAGGGACGATCCATGCCCGAGTCGGGATTCGAATCCGCTATACTTCGATCAGAGATCACCACGACACTACTGCCTTAGCGATATCGGCTATCCGGATCGCCGCGAGTTGACGTTTCGTAACTGCGAAATAACAGTTATTTCGTTTATCCTGCTATTAGCTGTTATCGGTTGAAAAGCATAGCATTGCAATCTATTGGGGCAAATGCGCAGTACTACAAGCTTTCGTAGCAAACATTTTGTACGAGAACAATTTCATTGCAGCTACTCATTCTTAATTAGCAAGTGTTCAAATTATAGATTTATTAATAAATAATTCATTACTATTACGCACAATGAGCCATAATATTATTTATTGTATACTCTACAATAAGAAGTTTGTTGTTTAAATTAATTCCATTCAATATGTTGATATTTTTTTTGTCCCATTGCCACTTAGGTGAGATCCACTGATATTTTTTGAAGCCCCAAAGAATAAAATGATTTACGGTCGAATAACTCGTATAATATTTGATATTCAACTGTCATTACTACTTTAGCTGTAGGTAAGCAAAAACAGTTTCTCCTTCTCATTACTTTTGTCACTCTTCACTTCACTGTGCACAAGTTGCATATTCGAAATAATATTTTCATCCTGCAATACACATTTGCTATTCATCGTATCAATTACTACTCTTCCTTGGCTCTTTATACAGAATCGTTCATATCAGCTGTTTCTCTGTCCGAACATGTTTGGGGAAATAGTGCAAGCAAGCGGCGCCGTGAGGTAGCTGCACAAGCTTTACGGGCTACCAACGTTATTAGTTTTGTCAGGTTTAACTCTTAGCAGTCGCCAATAAACTATGGAAATTAATTGGAATATTGTAAATAAAAGACGACGAAGTATGTCAAGCCGCACTGCGACGTACTGTATCATGTATGTACGAGTCAAGAGCTTCAAAAATTAGAAGGAAAACTAGCATGTTTGGCGGATGTGTTTCTACATACATAAACCTACAGTCCTAATTAAGTTGATTGAAATCATAATTTCTGTGAACAAATTCATTGAAAAGTTTCTAAATCATTTGTTCGTTGAAAATATTCTTGGTATTGTCTGGCTTGGTAATTTATTTTTTGTTGACGTGGTTTGCCTGCATGAGGTGAACAAATTTACTATTTCCGCAAAAATGGAGTGATTTAAGGGATAATAAAAACCTATAATATAAAAGAAAACGATATGCGTCGAGTTTCTTTAAGCAGTAAATCTCTCGTAAATCTCCTGCTAAACTACATTCTGAAGATATTTTACTACAGTAATGCAAATTGAATATTTTTCCTTCGGACATAAAAGAGGTCCTCGTTATTAGAAGATTTAATTATAGTTGAATAGGATTTAATAATTGCATATCATCTATCTCTGTAAAAGATATAAAAATGTTTCAGTTTGAAATGATCTATAGGCTCTGAACAGTTAGTAGAATAATAAAAGAAACTTAATAAAGTTTTTTTATTCTTCCAATTTAGAAAGAAATATCATGACTTAAACATTTTCTGAATTATGAAGATAGGCTATTTTCATGAATATTCTCAGAAGGCCGATTCATTTAATTTTTTTTGGTGGGACACCAAAGGGGTAAAGCAGCAAAGAATTTTCGAAAATTGCAAGAATTTCTAATAATGGGGAAAGTCTAATGTTCTAGCACCAACTAGTTCGCTACGCTTCCTTTACCCTAATCTACCTTCTGATGACGGATTATACGAACGATATAGCCCCGTGTAAGTCAATACAATCCCCATGTTACCTTCAATGGTTTTTGAAAGACAAAACAAACTGTGTCTTAATTTTTTTTATTTCTTATTAAGTTTTTGGACCATTGTGGTTGTGCTTCCAAAGCGTCCTGCTTATTGTGCTATCGTACAGATCACTTAATTTTTTAATTTTTTGGACAGCCACTATTAAAAACAGTTACTTTTAAGACACGCTCAGTGTGCTTTAAGTTCATTTTGTAGCACTAGTGCGAAAAGTGAGTCGATGCTCAAATAAACAGTTATAACTGCAAAGACGACAAAGAAAAGGAAATACTTTCATGTTTATATTCCAATTAGTTTACAATGAAACAATTGTTCTTTCTGAGCACGATTTGCAAGAAGTATATATTGTACGGTATAAGTATTTACGTGTACTGCATTCCGTATTGGAAGGAACAACTTGCAGTTTCCAACTTCAAACAATTCTTAACAAGAGAAATAAGCAAGTACTGCGAAAGCACCAAGAAATGTTAACAAGCCCGTTAGCAAACTACCCTGTTGGTCCTGTCTCAACTGCTTTTGCTGGTAATTCTCACACAAAGCACTAATGGAAACAACCACTCATTGTGTTTAGGAAACAAGTTTAAACTCACTTTAACATATTCCGCGAGCTTAAGCTTTTTGATTCCGTTGAAATACAAGATGTTACTGGATAAGTATTGCAGAACAATAGCAATGAATGACAACACCCATATTGTCATTATTTAAAAGGTTATATTTTGAAGATTAGCAGTAATATAAGAGTTGCTCACGTAATGAAAAATGACGACGTTAGCGAAGCTATCGAAAGGTTAATTTGTTTTACCATAAAATACGGATGAAGATGTACTTTATTTCTACTAAATACCTCTCATTAACAGAGCTACAATCTACCGAAAAATGTTTACAAACAGCTTACAACTTAACACGTTGTTTAGAAAACTGACTGTGCTGTCGCGAAGACGTGTGTGAACAACCACCGTTCATTAGAAATACGTGGCAAAAGTATTAAAACAACAACGCAGAATTTCTGTTTGTACTCTGTACAAAGTTCCTCAAGCAACGTCATACAAACGGACGAATAGGAATATGGGAACTGGAAATCAAAAGCAGCCAGTTAGCAAATGGAGCGTGCGGGGTGTGCGGCAGTAGCATGTGTGAACAACCCTGAGCGCGGCGGCGTGAGGGGGGGCTGCGGGTTGCCAGTGAGACACCAAATCGCGTAACAAGAGCGATTCACCGCGCGACTCAGCAGGCGGCGGCG
>BOPP01000093.1:600715-611870 GCA_017312745.1 Gryllus bimaculatus
CAGGAGGAGAATAAAAAAAGAAAATCACATTTAGTTAGCAAGTTGCGAAAGTGGCGAGTGCCATCCGCTGGCCAATTCATTCTAGACCAACCAACTAACTACACAGAACAAACGTGCTGGCGAACCCGTGGGGGTTGAAAGGTCCCCCCCCAAAAGAAATAAGAAGTTCAAAATCCCCTCCCTTTTAAAGAAAAAGAAAAAGGGGTCCCCGGGCTCCACCTTGAAAAAAAAAAAAAACTCAAAGCGACCTTTCCCGATTCCCAGTTCCCCGCCCAAAAAAAGCGCGACAACAAGAGCCAGCGGGATTTGGTTCCCCCCCCCAAAAGGTCCAACCTGCAGTCCCCCCCCCACCACTGGGACCGGGGCGGGAGGCCCCAAGGTAAAAAGCCGACAAAGGAAAAGGAAAGCGAGGGTTTTGGCCCAGAAAAAATGGCATGGTTCCAAACGGCAGAGAGCAGAAAGCAGGAAGAACCCTCGATTGCCGTCGCCCCCCGAGCTTGGTTGATCTCAGGCCGACGTTACCAACGGCAAACTGCCGATGGAAGACCTGTAATCAATTCTCAAAGCGAAACCCGCATGTCTAGCGGGCCAAAAACAGCGAAATATCGATCAAGCAAGCCGGCTTCTGAAAATCTCCTCGAGAGGATGTCTCTGAATTCGACCCTAGGTTATAGCCTTTACTCCAAAGTTCTAAAACATAGTGGCCTGAAAGTCATGAGTCCTTTATACCTGCAGAGGGATACCGAATTCAACGGGAGCTTTGTTATTGACTTAAATTGTTCTATGTGCTCCTATGATGACAATGCAAACCTCCGTATTTGTATCAGAGATCTTGAAGAGCGCTATATTTAAATCGATGCTGAAAATTGGTCATCGTTCCTGAGATACTCAGCAGAGACGACAGACAAATCGTTTTTGGGGTTGTCATGTGCGCTTGTAATACGAACAGTAAGTTTATTAGTAAGTGACATTCCGTATAGCGAGCGAGTATCATGAGAACTTCACACGAGTGTATTAAATTAATCCACTACATCGAGTTTTCATCTGTAACTTTTTTTCCCTACGACGTTACCCGTATTTTTTGTCAAGTTGAACTTTACATATGAATTGTTTGCACTGGCAATTGATACACAGCGATTCAGCCAAGGCCAACCTAGAAACAGCGCTCTAGCTAACATACTGCTGCTGGCTTTGGTTTACATTGGGCTAATCAAAATAGCAATCAATGTAAACTACCGATCCTAATTTATTTAAATAATTTGAAGTACAAACATATTACTAATATAAGAAATTGAAATTGCGCAAGCATACATAAATATAATATGCAAAATTAGATGCATCACAACCACGTAACAACGTTTAGTAGAAGGTTGCCAATGCATGGAGTGCCAATACGTGGTTTGTAATCTTATCTGTGGATTGGTCCAGAACCTGTCTCATAATTAAATTCGTAGGAAACGTGTATCATAAGAAATGAGTGTCATTAATTCAAAGATTGCGGCCGTTAAATGACCAAGAATTATTCAATGTAGTAGAAAAAATTTCATTACGAAACGGCAGAGAGCCAAAGCCCCGCGCTCCGAGCTGAGAATACTCGTCCTGGCGGCGGGAGGCCGAGCGAGCCAGCGGCGACGACCCGCCGTCTTGAGCCGAAGGCACGTTGCGAACGGCCCTGAAGAGTAGGGAGGCGCGGAGGGAGGGGCGGGCGAGACGGCCGCGCCGGCCGGCGGTGAAGGGACCGGCGCGGCGCGGAGGCAGCTGCCGAGCGGCGGACAGAAAGTGACAAGAGGCCGCCGGGGGGGGGGGGGAACGAGCGAGCGACAGCGGAAAGCGATGGAGCGAGAAGGCCCGAACGTGGAAAAGTCCCAGCCAAGAGGTTTCTCAGAAGGCGTACGCGTAAACAGGTCTGAAACCAACACGATCGAGATTCGACAGTGGGAGAAGGTGGGGGGAAGCGCGACGTTTTAAAGTGAAACAAACGGTTATTTGTATTCAAAAGTTTTTTTTTATTTTTGTCACAAACCTGAACTACAATTGCATCACTGCGTTCATCTGGATCTGAATCCAAACTAATAAATAATAGGAGTTGCAAGAGTTCATTTATTTTCTTGTTTTCAAGTCGTGAAAGGCAGACGTTTGGAGTTGTTTGACAGACGCAACTTTGACTATTAACTAAAATCTCTCATTATATTGATGAGATACCCACTCTTAATTGCAAAAGAGTATTCTTTAATATCTATTTACCGTTAGAAATCCGTAGAAAAATATATGTGGTAACATGAGGAAGGGGGAGAGAATGATGCGTAAGATTCCAATTCGATTCCGGTAAAGTGGAGTCATAATACCTCTTATCAATAATCAATTGAAAAACGGGATCTCAGAATGTTGTTCTATAAGAACTAATTTAATACTCTCAATGTTTAAAGTTTTCTACCTGATCTTCCATCAAAATATAACAGCACTTAAAGAGTGGTAATGCAAACCCTAACGTTAAGCTAGGACTTACTCTTTTAGTGTTACAAATTCGGATGATGTATATAGCGTAGTAATTCTTTTAATTTGGGTAAAAACCAATAAATAGTTCTTAAGTTCAGAACATAAATTCCTGGGATACTCTTTCCAATTTTTGCTGATAAGGTAGGTATGCTAACTTTGGCGGACATGCTTAACGATCGAAACGTTTGGTCGGCAACTGTTTAGCCCTCCTAGTAGTTCACGCATGTTAAAAAAATATTTTTTCACAACACACTTTTCAAATATTATGTATCATCTCTTGTTCCTGAAGAATGAATAATTAAAATAACATTTAGGTTTTTAAAAATAAATCCTGCTACGGTCCAAGTATTTTGAAGAAACACAAACCGTCATGTTTGCGTACGAGGTAGCAGGCCGCCCGCGAAGCGTGGCGAGGAAAGCGGGGGGGCGACAATTTGTCGGCCTCCGCCCGCAGTAGCGCCAGCCGAAGCGGCGGTCGACGGCTCATCGGGCGGAATGCGCTGCGAGCGGGCGAAACTGCTGGGGGCGGCAAGTCGCGTCCGGGGTTCGTTAGCGGGCGGCGTCGGCGCGGCCGGGGACAGCGCACGCCGATTTCAAGAAACTCACCGGAGCGCGGCGCCCCCCGGAACTGCAATGCGGCGCGACCCACGCCCGCCCCCGCCATCCGCCCCCGCCCGCCGCCCCGCCGCCCGGCCGCGCCCCCGAGCCGCCGCGCCCCGGCCGGCCCCGCCGCGGCCCGCCCGCCATCCGCCCGACCCCGCCCGGTTGCTTTCCCTACCTCTCCGACCGTTCCGCGTCTTCGTTCATCTGTTCTGCATCACCCATGTCGATCTATTTCTCCCCCTGCCAACCCGTCCTTGTTCAACGGACGGCCGCTGACTCACCCTGTCGCGCATCCCTGTTGGCCTTCTTTTGCTCACGTCCGATACGGCTCAGAGAGGTTTTTTTGCAATTGGATCGTGGGCGTTGGCGATTTCCATTCCTCACTGGTTGATTCATTCTATTTTCCCACGTTTTCTTTCTGCCTAGCCAATCACCTGATAATTATCTGAACTAGCTTGGCTTGCGCAGCGAAAAGTGCTACGGAACAAAACAATCACAGCACAACATTTTCGGCAAAATAATTCCACATTGCACATTGCAGCAGTTACGTATAAAATAACTCTAGAATAACACCTGATAATTTAAATATTTTAATAAAAACATTATTCAGAATAGTTGTCATAACATAGAATATACGAATACGTAATACAACCGTTCCTTGTTCACCGCGAATAGCAAGCATTTAATATTTATTCCAGCTTCTGAATATCCTAAAGAAAGCCTGACACCTTCAATGGCCAGAGGCTGCTTTCTTTCTAATTAAATTCTGCACGTATTGAAAAAATAAAAGATACCATTCGCGCTTAAATGTCGCAATGGATGGAATGCCTTCGATGGAAGCAGTCATTGTTTGTGCCTTGATGATTCCAGAAATACGAAAAAATGATGGAATCATTGGAAGATGAATCGGTAAAACGAGAAATGTCGCGTAGGTAGCACTATCAAAAATATAATTAATATCGCTCTCTGACACATCCGTACTTCTTAGTTTGAGCTGATATTGTGGTAAAGACTAAGGGTCTTTAAAATTCGGGCGGGTCACATGAGTCTTTTTGTACTTTATAACTGAGTATCGCTGTGATGTGTGACATCTGATGCCATATTTAGTAAGTTTCCTTGCTGAAGAACGAAAGTGCCTCTAACTGTACATAAAAACTGGATTCAGATTGCTTTAGGACAATCTTCTTATCTACACATTCGTTTTTTATATTTCTCCTGATTTAGAAAATAGTATACTGTTTTATTGTGGAATGTGATGAATGCAAAGCAGATAAAGATCTGAGATTTCAGTAATCCCCTTCATTAGATATAATTGTAAAAATGTATGTATAACAAATTATTATTTATGGTGAATTCTATCTCTAATTGACTTTTTTCTTTGTGTATGTACGAGTAACCGGTTTTTTTCATGTTAATTTTAAAATGTGTGTTAAAGTGTTATAATGGTCTACAGGTTTTATTTTCATATTTCCATTTGATGTTTTTGCGCATACCGTTAGATAATCTCGTACAGTTAGATCTATAAGCTGGCCTGCACAGACACTCTCTAGAGCAACTTGGAAGTTTTCTCTGTCAGGGGAATGTGCCTCTATGGGATGCATGGCATACTATCGCTAACGTATCCTTCGAAAGAGACAATCTCCTTCCCTGAAAATCATTGAATGATGGATTGGTCAGCAAATAAATTCTGCCTCCACTCCCGTTATTTTTTTGTTTGTTTGATAATGATATACAAAACAATAAATCATCACTAAGAAGACATGCTAGCAGAAAAGGTCTGTTAACAACAATGTCTCAGAGTCCAGTCGGTGAAAATCAGAGAGATTTGAAACAAAATTGAAGCAATCCACAGCATTTTGCTCGTATTGCAACCAAACATGACAGCTTTTTGGTCTAAAAATTGTTTCCATTAAATTATTGCGTCATTAAAAGCTATTTTGTGCCTTAATAATTAGCACTTCCACCCTAGGGTGGTTTCCGTGCCCATTTAAAACCAAAAAACAATTTTGTTGTTGTATAATTATTTTAGGCCCTAATATGTCAATCTCCGAAGAAGATTCTGTACTTTAATTTCCTCTCTATACACCTCCTCTTACATCACGTGTTCTCTCTTCTTCCCCAGTCTCTCTCTCCTCTCTCCCTTCTCTCGATCTCGCTCTTCTGCCTCTCTCTCTCCTCTCTCTCATCCTCTCTTCCTCCCTCTCTTCTCTCCCTCTCCTCTCTCTCTCCCTCTTCTCTCTCGCCTCTCCTCTCCCTCTCTCTCTCACTCTCCTCTCTCTCGACCCTCTCTCTCTCTCTCCCCTCCCCTCTCTCCCTCTCTCTTTTCCTCACCCCTACTCTCTCTCTACTCTCTCTCTCTCTCTCATACATGCACAGACACGCACAGAAACACGCGTGTAATTTCCATGACTCGTCATGGATTTAACCTCTTGATGATGGCTGGGAATTGGATAGCATGTTATTTGCATATCAGGAACCATATCTCAACCGAGCGGCAGAGTTCCAATTTGCTGGGCAGGCTGTACGAAGATGTAATCGTCGTGAAGCCCGGTCGAGCAGAGGATCAGAGACGAAGGCTTGTGCGGCGGCGGGGTATGGGGTCGGGCGGAGCGGTGCGGAGGGGTCAGAGGGGTGACAGCGGGCTGGGGCACGAGATGAATCCGAACCCTGCTCGGCCGACGGCGATCCCGCGGCGCGGCTGCGCGGGGAAGGGAACCGGGGCGGGGCGGGCGGGGGGGCGGGGCGGGCGGGGCGGGGCGGGGCGGGGCCGGGGCCCGGCGCAGCAGCAGCTACAGCTACTCGGCACGGCGACCGCCCGGTATCAGCCTCGTACGACCATCAAGGCGTACAAATGCAGTGGACACAGCAGCCTCAGAGCGCGGTGGTGGAGGGTGGAGGTGGGCCAGCGGCGGGTGGCGTACGAGGGGCGTGCGCGGCGGGGCGGGGGCTTGAAGACGGCAGCGGGCGGCGGTGGCGGGCGGCGAGGAGGGCACGGCGGCGGGGCGGGCGGGGAAAAACGAACGGGCGAGACAAACAATGGCGGTGCTGCCTGGTGCAGCGCTACGTCTCGCGCGCGCCCTTTCATTCAGTTCACGGCGACGCGGTTCTCTGTGCCACAGTAACATTGGAGCTGCGTGATGTTGCCTTGTCAAACCTATCAACTGCTTGCCAGCTTGGAAGATAAATGATAATTCGCGTTGAGATATTATCCCTAACATTATACAATTCTGCCCTTTTTGCCGTTGAGCACCTGCCTCGCTAGGTATTGTTGAGTTGCTATATGCCATTGTTGATGTAATTTCCACAAGTGCTAAAATCGAAATTGCCTTCAATTGAATTTGCCTTATTTTACGTGGCGAGACTCGGGCCATCAGGCCCGCTCTTCCGTCTGACCACGCAATTTCGCTACGCTCCTTTCACCAACTAGGAGAGAAAGGAGGTATTTCTTGGGCGAGAAACAGGCGATTTTGAATTTAGCTCAGAGACGTCATTTAGGCTTGAGGATCTTTTTTCATGCAAGTAAATCTACGAACATGGGACAGCCGGCTTTACTTCCCCTCCGAAGGAAGGCGTGCGAAGGATTTTTTCGCCCTTAAAAATCCACGGCTTCGATCGGGTTTGAACCCGCCAACTTGGGTACAACAGTCAAGTACGCTAACCGTTACACCATCGCCGCTGCAATTCGCCGCAATTCAATCGTAATCAAACGTTTATGTTGCGGTTTTTCCACACAAGTCCGTTCATTTAGACGTAACAACATTTGTCTCTCAAGCCAAGGTGCTATATAACAAATTCCCAGCATCGACAGATGATAGTATCACCTTTTCTTTCCGTCAGCATTCCTTCTTTGCACCATCAGCACATCTTCTTCACACTGCGCGCCCTTGTTCCCTTCGACGTCGTTACCGCCTCCTGCGCCGGGGCCTCCATCTCTGCCACGGCGTGGTTTCGAAGCGCCACCGCCGCCGCCGCCACGTCGCCCATAAAAAGCCACGTCGCCGGCGCGGCTACAGCCGCCGCCTTCATACATCTTGTCGCTGTTGCTCTCCCGACGCGCCGCTCCCCCCGCCCGCTGCCGCGCCCTCGCAAGGGCCGCTCCAGCCGCCGTCGCCAGCTCCACTGCTGCCACCCGCGCCGCTGCAAATACCCCGGCTGCTGTCGCCGATGGGTTGCTCTGGTCGGGAGGTCTTAGGGTTCCAGACTAGACGGTGGTGGGTTTTCGTTTCTAGTTGGATAGCTACAGTTAGTCGAATTTAGCTCCTGTCTGGAGAAAACGAGAGCGGCTGGTGGCTTTGATCTGGAAATTTTCCGTGGTTTCGCAAGTCAATAACAGGCAAATGCAGAAGTAGTACCGTAAAAAACGAGCCTGGACAGCGCGCAATCCTTCCTTCTTAATTCTTGATACCCTCTGTCTTACACATACCTAGACATAGGCACACACATATACTCCAACGCACACTTACATTTTCTACACTACCACATACGTCAAAAGTACTTAGATAACTTAGATCGTGTTCCAGCTGGGGCGGTGCTCCGCTGTCAAAACATCTAGAAGTAAGATCTCACGTTTAATTGAAGAAAGAACGCTATTTAACATTACACCAAAGAGACTAACGACATTAACAGATGACCCGTCACTAAACCCAAAATAATCAATTAATTAAACAATCCAAAAAATATTGACTCCACCACCACTGC
The DNA here is from genome assembly GCA_017312745.1 of Gryllus bimaculatus. NCBI lineage: Eukaryota > Metazoa > Arthropoda > Insecta > Orthoptera > Gryllidae > Gryllus > Gryllus bimaculatus. Next base: position 608,513 of record BOPP01000093.1, read on the forward strand.
AAAAACACCGATCTCGTTAAATTACGTGCACTTAGCGTAATCACCATAACTACCACATTGTCACCTACAAGCATAATCGAAACATACTCCCTGTCACCTTCAGAACCACAGCTGCTTCAGGCAGCATCAACAGTTTCCCCCATCTCCATCACAAGCACGACTGCTAACGTTGCCACCATCACCACCGCCACCACCATCGTCTCCGTCAGAGTGGCAACGCTTCGTGGCATCACCACGGCATCAACGCAGCCTCCGTCACCACCATCGCCACTACCGCCTCGTGGCCCGACCTTTCGCCGGATATTAGAGACAAACTCGCGATAGACGCCGCTCTTTCAGGGCGTAATGGAGTCCTACGATAGGGCCGGTCATTGTGACGCGCCCCTCTTTTTTATTCTGGCGGAGGAAGAACAGTTTGCGAGAGCGAGAGGTGATTTATCATCGGGGCTTTTGGACGGGCGAAAATGATGGCCGATGTACTGGTATCTGCGGGGACAAATTCAACTCCAAATTCATGCCCCTAAATGGGAAAAATATGTTTTGTCGAAAATGCGCAGCGGCGTGTTGGTGACTCTTGCTGGAATATATAATGGCAGCCCGTGGTCATCAAAAACTGCTCATATCATCACATGTCAAAAGGAATGTTGCGAAACGATAAGAGAAATATCAATAAAGGCATTTCATTCATTTCGTATTTTTTTTTTAAATGATGCTTTATGTTTAACAAGCTAAACATTCATATAAATGAGCAGTATTCCATTTATTACAACAATACCAACTTTACAAATTTGTATTATCAGACCTGTGAAGAAATTATTGTGTACGGAATGATAAATTAAAACGTTAGTTTTAAAAAGTATATGGCTGATACAATAGAATTTGGAGCAGGTGATAAAATTACGGTTTGCGGACAGTTTTGAGAATTATTATTATTATTATTATTATTATTATTATTATTATTATTATTATTATTATTATTATTATTGTTATCATGAACATAGCTTGTAATTGTTTAATGAAACTTCAGAGATCACGTCGACTCATGGAGATAATTTATTTAACAGAGCGTATTAATAAGGATTTGGTTCCTTCCGCATGACTGTAATGTGAAGAGCTCAAATTCGAAGAAGAATGTAACTCGTTCCCAACGGAGAAACACGTTCCACTCTAATCAGCCCTGTGTTTCGAACTAGAAGCGTGAACCGGGTCCACGCATTGAGTCTCAGGGCGTCGGAATGCAAGAGGGAGTCAGGACATTGAACTGAGCGCGACTACATCGCGCTCAGGCCCAGCAGGAGACAAATTCAGTATCGGTTGTAGATTACTCTCCGCGAACGCTACACCTATGAAGTGGATTATTGAGTGTTTAAAGCGAGATTTAATCTTTATTAAAGTAATCCCTGAGTGCGACATTGCTCCTTACTGAAATAATGCTGGGGGATTATGGAGATTTCTTTAACACATTTAATTTTCTTCATATCCGAAACATACATTCTCTGTTGTAGCCGTTTCATGACCTCGTGATATGAGACAAGCTGTTTATTTTAATATTATAAATTTGATTCGATTGGATATTGTAATACGTATGGCGAAATATCTACCCGTTTCAGTAATGAACATACAATAATTATACACTAAAATTCGTGATGTCGTGATTCGTACTTCGTGATGTCTGGATGAGACGTAAGACACGTGTGTTATCATGTAACTTACGAACCATATCTCTCTCATTTGGCTCATATTGCTGCTATGCCACTCGCTGTCACGTACAAATGCAAACTTATCTTACTCGAACCTGAACATCGGGGGCAGAGGTTCTTCATTACTGAGTAGTGTCGCTTCCCGTGGAGTATAAAAAAAGAAAAGAAATGAATTTGATGAGAATTCCATGGACTTTTCTTAAATTTTACATGTAAAATTTGGGATGTATTTTGTAATTGAATTAATTAATAATCCAGGCATCGACTGACAACGAATAAAAGCAAATAATCCTTAACATGCGAAATGTCGAAATAAGCTATATTAATACTTATGATATGCATTTCATTAGTAAATATAGATAATGAATCAAAATATAATATGATTGCGTTGTTTAGTTATAATATACATTAACAATATTTACCATAATTGGAATTGTAATAAGCTTTGAAATGAAGTTGTGGAGTTATTCATCTAGAGATATATTGTCACATTATCAATAAATAAATGTAAATACATTCTCTCTCACTTTTATACATTCTATTATATATTTGAAATATTACTGGCTAGTTGACACTTTCTGTGTGTCATTACGTTCATTATTTAAATAGTATTTATCTCGAAGCTATTTTCAGTTAAGAATCTTGAAAGAAAGAAAGAAAGAAAATAGTTGTTTATTTTTTATTTATTTTATCAGTGTGAAACACCGGAGCAAAATTGTATAGCAGGGAACATTGTTACGATCAGAAAATATACATAGAATGCATATAAGCAACAGTTTATTCACATGCGTACAAATATTCGGTGCTCACCTTTCCGATAGTGTGTAGATGGTTTGGGAGCATAGAAGCAAAGCAGCGAGCTTGCTTCCCAGCTACCCTGGATTGAGCGACCAGTCAGTTGCTTCTCGCGGAATGCCGCTTTGTAGAGCCACCGTTAAACCAGCCATGTCCAACTTATTGAATATGAGGAACCGCCGTTAGAAAAGCCATTTCAAACTAAATGTATGAGTTGAACCGCCTATAGAAAAACGATGTCCTTCTAAATGTGTGAGTCCGCTGTTTGAGCTGCAATGTCCAACTAAGTGAATGTATGGAACCGCCGTTAGAGCAACTCAATGAATGCGGGCAGCCGCCGTTAGACTAGCAATGTCTAACTAAATAAATGGACGGTGCTGCTATTAGAACAGCAATGTCCAACCCAATGAAAGTGGGCAGACGCCGTTAGACAGGCACTGCACAAATCAATGAATGTGTCGAGCCACCGTGAGAGTAGCGATGTCCAACTCAGTGAATTTATCGAGCCACCGTTAGAGTAGCGATGTCCAACTCAATGAATTTGTCGAGCCACCGTTAGAGTAGCGATGTCAAACTCAATGAATGTGCGGAGCCGCCTTTAGACCTGCGATGTCCAACACAATGAATGTGCGAAGGCGCCTTTAGACCAGCGACGTCCAACACATTGGACGTGTGGATCCTCCTTCAGGCGAGGATGTCTCGTAGGGCCGCAGACGTATCCTGCAACGGCAAGGGCAAGGGTTGGGCCATCTCCAGCGTTGACTGGCGCGCATCTGCGGCCGGTGGGGTCGCGACTCCCGATTGCACTTAGCGCGCCGTTCAATACCGCGCCGCGGCTTGGCAGCGCGCCGGGCCGGGCCGGG
>BOPP01000093.1:611921-632696 GCA_017312745.1 Gryllus bimaculatus
CGCCCCGTGTGTGTTCAGAGTCCCCCCGCCGCCGAGGCCCCTGCAGCGAGAGTGTCCCGCCAGGGCTTTGAGGTTTGCGTGGCACGCGCGGCGCCAGGTGCGCCGCGACGCCCTGCAGGGCGTTGGTTGGATTGCGGTCGGCCCCGGGGGCGCGTTAGGCGGAGCGGCAATGGACGGATTCTCGCCAACTGCTGTGTTTCGATTGTGGTGCCGCGTGTGGGGAAAGGTGAAAGCAGAGGGTGATACACGGCTGTAGAGTATCGCTTTGAAAACACTCGACTGCAGGCGGTAGTCAACTGGAGGTACCTTAGGGGGTTTGTGAGCGCGAAACGAATTGATTATTTTTTTTTTTAGAAATGCTGAATGCTACCTTTGAACGTTTCGTTACAGTCAGGGGTAAACATCCAGCCCTAAAAACAAAATTAAGGCAAAATATGAAAGGAACTCTGATAAACGAATTTAAAGTTTCAGGGTAACATAGAGTAAAGAACCACCATTTGTTAACAATAAGGAAGTTATTCAGTTCCTATTCAGACAATTGTTCATTTGTTTATGATTATTCGTTATTTGATGTCAAATATCAACGTCTCACCATAAAAGCATCGATATTTTTACTATGATCAGCAATAACTAAACATTCCATTCTATTTTCTATTACTACGCTAAGTTTTTCACGCCAAATTCCGATATTTGTTATTAAACTATATCATTGTAATATCTTGATATGTCTTACCTCTACATCAACAGTATCTACTTCTAAAGAAAAGACATCAGTTACGTTACATGATGACACGCAGAATTGATCTTAATGTCTTGAATGCATATGTTGGCGAGTTGGCATGGAGAGTGAAAACACATTTTCCCACTCTGAGTCTCGGTCTACGTCTCTTTACGATGCGTCAGTAGTAATGACAATTCATTCTCTCTATTATCTCTTCCTATTGGTCCACTAGAGATGTGTTTAGTGGCTAAATTACTATCTATCTTGCTCTTACCGTCAGTATTAAAAGTCTAGTACTGCAAATGGCATTCCGGCAGATGGGACTGCCGCGCAATAGAAATGTTAAACACTGACAATCAAATTAACGTGGTGATTCATATTTGTCATTTGCGGAACAGCACAAAATAGCTGTAAACCCTCTATCTGTGAATAATTTCCTCTATCTTTCAAACCTTTAACTTTATTGAGATCTCATAATTGTTTGTTAATCGGTTGTAGGGAGAACCATCTGTTTTAAAGTAAATAATTCAGAAGCTTAACCGCTTAGAAAATATCTCCAACTGTGCATGTACTAGCATTTTGATTGGAAGCAGTCTCTTCTCCCTTACCACGGAGTGTCTCCTGGCAACTAGCTTTAACTTTCTCTCTGCCGCTCATTCAATACATGCGTTCGGTTCAGATGATAGTTGATCTTTGAGAACGATAGTGCTATTAGCATCAGGCGAAAACAACGGAGAATTATTGATAATTGCGACCCTAATCGCTCTCTCATCGGCCCGTCAACACGCGATTTTTATCACGGTCATTGGGTGAGAAAAGGTCTGCTTCATGTAAAAAAAACAAGACTCCTTTGAGGTGATTTTCTGCGCCGTACATCCATAGAACAACAAAAGCCTTCTCTCAAAACTTTTGTTTCTCCGCAACCAAATTATTCTAGCTGGCTAATGTTATCACTCTTCGATCGTGCGTTTTTGTCAACAGGCGTGCGAGATATCCTACAAATTACAATGAAAGTGAATGAGAAAGAGGGAAGGGTAATATAGTAATTCGCAAACTTCAATCACAGAGTGCAAGAGGCATTACTAAAAGTATAGGTTTGTGTATGAGATTATTGCCAAGCAACGGACAGATTGCGATAGTTGAGCGGCAACTTTGTAGGATCGTCATAGGGTTCGAATCCCGGCAGTGGCGTATTTTCGACACTGCCTTCTCAACTTGGTCGAATACAACTGTCTGGAGAAGAATATTCTAACTGACGGTTATTATTTTCAGTAGCTTTCCGAGGTTTATCCTACCAATACCAAGCGAATGCCGGAGCAGCACCCTAATAAACGGGTCACGAATCAACGCGCGAACTTTCCTTCCTCTTCCTAGTCCTGTTCTCGTCCCTTAATTACACCCACCTACACTTGCATGCACTACGCAATCACACACGCCGGGGGACGTCTCCGTTAAACTTTGTTAACGACGTTAAACTTTGTCCCCGATGCAGGAGAAGGTACCTGGGTAAAGAAAATCTCACAAGCTGACGTGAATTCGTTGCCGGATTTCACATTCCAGAGAAGTAGGTACCCCACTACCTCGAGGGATATAAGACTAACACTACACTTACGGAACGTTGTTGACCCAACTGGAATTAATACTCTTTATGCTCCTACCGGCTGATAAGAAAGAAATGAGAGAAGGGAAAAGCGAAGTTGATGCGCAAGAAGAAGTGCGCACAAGACAAAAGCGGCAAGTAGAAGGACAGAAGAGAGCGGCAGGGCTTAGCCGCCCACGCGCCGGACGCACGGAGCAGAAACCATCAGTCAGATGGGCGCCCGCTCTAATCGGGCAGCAGAGCGCCGGGCCTCGTTAGGGATACGACTATATTGCAGCGACGGTGACACAGCGGACCGGCACTGCGCCTGCGAACTGCCACCCCCGCCCCCACACCCTCCTCGCCCCTTGCCGCGGCCGGGACGCGTTACCGTTAATTGAGAACCGCTGGCCTACACGCTCCCACCCGCCCCGCCCCGCCCGCCCCACCCCGCCCGGCCGCGCCCCGCCCCGCCCCGCCCCGGCCCCGCTCCGCCCCGCCCCGCCCCGTCCTGTCCGTCCCGTCCCGTCCCGTCCCGTCCCGTCCCGGTCCCGTCCCGTCCCGTCCGTCCCGCCCCGCCCCGTCCGCCTCCGCCCGCACCACACCACGGAGGGGCACGGGTGCAACTGGGGGTTTTGTGAGGGATTGTCGCCTGACGGCGAAAATGAGCGTCGTTTATCGTCCCTAATCATTGTGGCGTTTCGCGTTTGAGCACGGCCCGGCACGCGGAAATGTTTGATCGACGATATGGACTTGCGACTGTTTGTAACGTTGCCCGCGCGAGCGGCCGGGGCGAGCTGGCGCGTTGGTGTTAACGTGGTTGATCTGTCGCGCCAGAACTCTCTTTTACCAAAATGACCGACGGCGGGTTGACACCTTCATGCGAGCGGTGAGAGATGGCGAAAGAAATTTTATTACCTGTGCATCTTTCATGGAATTTAGTTAGCACATAATCATTTATAATCACTATTGCTAATTTTCATAGGCGTTATGAAATTGAAAAAAAAAATATTATGAATCCTCTAGTCGTATGAGGCGTGTATGGTTTTCGTAAACCAGTTAACACTTGACAAAACAAAAAAGTATATTAATTCGAAGTATGTATGCATGATGGAAAACTAAACATCTTACACCCGTGTCAAAAGTGCTGTAGATATTTTGATTTGAAACCTGAACTTCGAAACAAAAAACAACAATGAAACACCTTCCATTTGAATGAAAAAATACAATATTTGATAATGTATATTGCGCTATTATTCATAATGCTGGCTTTCCCGACTCAGTTCTCGTTCGTCACGGCTTTACAAAACATGCGACAGCCAAGCGCTGAAGGGAAAAGCCTGCCCGCCAATATAGGGGACACTATTCGAAAATCACGTCAGTTGATTTAGACTTACAATTTTATGAACGAACGTACCAAAACATTCAGTTTTTAGAATTACAAATAACGCATTTTTCTCACAATAAAGTATATTATATATATATATATATATATATATATAATATATATATATATATATATTAGAGAAAGAACAAGAACTCACTGTTTTAAAACATATTTGCTAAAAAATAATCGATGTGAAAGTTTACGCTCGATTTCATTGTTTTTCCTCTTGCTGAAAATATGGCCAGTTTTAGTTTTAGATTTTTTTTTAAAATTTTCCTTTTTATTTATGACTAAAACAAAATAAATATTTTTACAAATAAACATTTTGAGGTCGAGGATATGACCGAGCGTCTGGATACGCATGGTGAATGCGCTAGGCAGATCAACGTCTACGTATGAAAGCGAACGAGCAAAACTTCCACGGGGTAACTTCCGCCGCCACTAAGTTTCCGCAAAGAGCCTTGGGTCGTGGACCGTTGCCGCCCGGCGACTCACAGACTCACGGGGCTATTCTTCCCGCCAAAGAGTTCCGTCGCGCACGTTTCGTCGGGCGTGCCAATCGCGCTGCCGCCCGCGTCCGGGAAGCAGGCCGTTTGAAAGCAGGGAGAGCAGCCCGTGCTCTCCAAATGCCCGCTACAAAAAGCGTCCGAAACGACGGGAGAAGTGTTGTTTTGCCGGTCGACAAGCCGCAGCGGCGGTGGCCGTGGCATCCTCGGCCGGTATAGGGGCGCGGCCGAGATAGATCTCGGGGCCCCGCGGTCGCGTCGTCTGGCTGCGGCCTCGGCGTCCCGGGGCTGGCAGCGCGCTTCAAAAGAGGACCTCCGCCGCCCCAGCAGCCGGGGCACTGTGGTGGAAGATGACGAAGCGGGGGCGGAGGTTCCAGGCAAACAGGGCGACATTGGCAAAAAGGTCAATGAACTGAAGAAACAAAATAAGAAGAGTAGGCAAGCTGTAGAAGGATGAAAGAAAACTGTCTTCTCTTTTTCCTCTCTATTTCTCTTTCCCTTCTCTATTTCTCTTTCCCTCTCTATTTCTCTTTCCCTCTCTAATTTTGCTCTTTCCCTCTCTATTTCTCTTTCCTCTCTATTTCTCTTTTCTCATCTCTTTCTCTATTTCTCCTTTCATCTCTATTTCTCTTTTCTCTCTATTTTCTTATCTCCTTTTCCTCAGTAGAAGACAACAAATTTAGAAAGAAAACGGAGAAAAAAGGGATGGCGGTCAAGAAATATTTGCAACGAGCCTGCCAAGGATTTCAAGTAGTTATAATCACAGAAATGAGAGAGAGAAAGAGAAGAGAGAAAGAGGAGAAGAAAGAGAGAGAGAAAGAGGAGAGAAGAGAGAGGAGAGAGAGAATGAGAGAAAAGGAGAGAGAGAGAAGAGAGAGAGAAGAGAGAGAAGAAGGAAGACGTAGAGAGAAAGATGAAGAGGAGAGAAAAGAGAGAGAAGAGACAGAGAGAGAGAAGAGAGAGAGAGAGAAAGGAGAGGAGAGAAGAAAGATAAATTAATTTTGTTCACTTGTTTGTGAAGATGTGAGTAGCAAATAAGAAATAAAAAGTGGTTAATTGGTATAATTAATGTAAACAGAAAAACTGGAAAAAATGGACATGAGAGAAGTCGCGAAGATAATTGGTTTAGGATTGGGGAAGGTCCACATTGGGGAGAATGGAAAACCGCGGGGAGGGGAGGTAGAGGAGAGGACGGTGGCGTTCGGGGCAATCTATTCCAGCAACAGTTTTACTTTCGTGAAGTTTTGCTATTTTGGCAGCCAGAGTCTGTGTTTTGCATTGGGGTTATTTATTCGCGTTTTCTTTTGTTTTTGTTGGCTTCGTGAGTTTTTGCAAGCCTTTTTCCAATCTTTTTCGAGAATTGTAGTGGTCGAGAGACCGAGAAGTCTTAAACTTACAAATTTTCACAAATTCACCCGTCAACATCACATATACCCGAATTTGGGGCAAACGACTTGGGCCGATGTAGCTGCCCGGAGCCTTTCACTACACTAGAAGCCGATCGCGCTAGCGCCGTTCCTCCCCCCGATTCGAGCAGCCAGAGACCGAGCTTCCGCAGATGAGCTCTAGGCCTGGGTACGCACAATGGCTTGCGCGGCGCTTCTGTTGAGCACGCGATCGATGACTGACTAACGCCAATGAAAGAGTGAATGACACTGGTTCCCGGACGCGACAAGAGCTTAGGTCATTAGTTCCGTAAGTATACTTCAATGTTATCCCGCTAGTAACAGGATCCCGTCACCTTCTCCCCTCCTCCTTCTCCTCCTCTCTGCCTTTCCTCCTCCTTCTCTTCTTTCTCCCTTCTCCTTCACCTCTCCTTCTCCTCCTTCTCCTTCTTCTCTCCTCCTTCTCCTTCTCCTCCTCTCCTCCCTCTCCTCCTCCTTCTCCTCCTCCTTCTCCTCCTCCCTTCTCCTCCTCCTTCTCCTCCTCTTTCCTCCTCCTTCTCCTCCTCCTTCTCCTCCTCCTTCTCCTCCTCCTTTCTTTTCTCTCCTCTTCTTCCTCTTCCGCTGGAACGTGAGACCTGTCGAGGAGACATACCGTGGCTTGCGGGACTTCCCCGGCCCTCCTTTATCGCGGGAAGGGTCAGGACCTTGCACGAAATAGAGATGTCCACCGCCAATATACCTGTCGGTTTACGGTTTTTTCCACAACCAGGTATTTCCCCCCGGTGGAGCACCATCCCCAGCCGAAACGAGCTCTACGTTCCCTTCTGGTCTCCCAACAGGGGTGGTAGTGGAGTCCATGAAACTTTGTGTGAGTGAGTGTGTGTATGAATGCTATATGTATTATGTAAGGCAGAGGCTATGGCAAGGAAGAAGGAAAGTTCGGAGTAGTCCTGGCCCATTTGTTAGTATCTGCTCTAGCATTCACCTGAACCAGAAACCAAAAACCAGACATACCACTCGTAGCCATCCCCCCGATCCATCACCACTGCCGATCACTCCGATACCCCGCCATCCCCGCCGATCACGCACACGCATCACCGATCACCCCCGATCACCCCGCCGCCGATCACCCCCCGCCGATCACCCCCGCCGATCACCGATCACACCACCATAGAAAAACCACCAATCAGAACAATTGTCTGCTAAATATTCCTACAGACAATGGCTGAATTCGACCCAGCTTTTCAGCAGTCCCTAAAGTCTGTCACCATCGAGACTGGAACTATAGAATTTCCACGTGAAGAATACTCAGGGACAACGGTATCGCCGCTGAGCGTCGCCGGCAGTTGGAGTAAATTGGCTCGCAAACGCTACTTTGGCTGGACAGATCATTGCGCTTCATTGTGACGTTGTTAAGTTCTTTGTGATAAGGACAACCACCTGGAGATTATTAATTGGAATTGAGTGTGAGGTTTGAGATACAATCAACTTCTATTCAATAATCGTTTGGGAGGCTTTGGATTATTCAATATTTGAACAAAATGAAATTTAAGAAAGTTATCGAATTTAAATGGAAGGAGAATCCTTTTGTATGGACATGCTGTTTATTTAATTTCAATTAATTCAGCATTTAAAAAAGATTGTACAAATGTTCGAAAATTAAAAATTCGTAATTTTCTTAAAAATTTGGCTCTTTCGTTTTTAATTTCCTAAAATAATTTAGTTGTTAGGAGATATATTACAATAGTTCCTAAATACCAGCCCGTTGAACATATCTGACACCACACGCAATCTTTACTGGCAATGTTCGTCATGTGTGTTTTCCATAATTTCTCACCTTTAAGTAGACTTTCTGCATTACAATTTTCCACTATCTATGAATATATTACGAATTTCTAACTAAATATTCTCGGCAAAGAAGATCGCTTTACCAGGAAACAATAACGATATAGCTTAAATATGGAAAGTTCAGACACTATCTGCTCAATGAAGACCAGATCCAATAAGCTTTTAGGAACTCTACCGCAATCCAATTGACGATCATTTGTTTTCTTATTTAATGAGAAAAGTCTATATAGAAATCAGACTGATTCAACGAGGAAAAGTGAACCGGTACCGTTGAAACACTCAAGAGTGTCTCCTCCCCAAGTCAGGTTCCGTTGGCCTCGTCCCCTTCTGTGGCTCTCCATTCTGCTCCCCTATGCCTTCTCCATCTCCTCCCTCTTCCTCTCTTTGAGATAAGACGCACAACTGCGGAGAAACTTCCTAAAGCGGACAGCCGCCCCTGGAAGAATATTTCGCTCACCCTTTTCAGGGTCGAAAAAAAATACCTGCTCTTGCAAATCCGGTGCTCGACGGGAGAATAGGTTCATTTTGAGCTACGCGACGCCATCGCGGGCGCTCGGTAACCCGGCGGGATTGTCTTATAAAAGTTCTCCCGAATTCAATTCACTCTACCGGCGGGCAAACTGGGCGTCGGGAGGCGGTTCTCGCGCGAATATTGGCACGCAGAGTGGGGGAGGGGGGTGGGCCCGCGCGAAGGCGGGGGGTGGGGGAGCGTGCACGCTACTGTCCGAGGTTGCACAAAAGGGCGCGGAGAAAATAACTGTTTTCGGAGCTCGTGCAATCCAGAGTTTGGTTTACTTTCGTGCTTCGCGTTGAGATTGCAGTTTTCGCCAACCGCAAGAGAGGAGTTTGGTAGTTAAGTCGCCTCGGATACAGAATGTCGTGGTTTTGGCATTCTGTCGGAACCTGAGTATCCATGTCTTGCACTAGGAGGATTAAACCGTCACGACAGGTTCGAGGAAATACTATTCTTGATACGTACGATTCTCGTACAATAGCAGTTTTCTTTTCAAAAATATCTTAACTTCAACATTCAGACAAAGTATAAGCAGGAAATATTGATGATTGCAGGCTTTGTTGACGTTTTCCTAATGCACGAAATGTTAGAGGGAAAACACATTCAGATTATATTTTAATATTTTATTTCCATTGTTTCTTCTGCTTAGTATTTTATTGAAGGTAGAAATTGTGAGATTCCGTAGTATATTTTGGCTCAGCAGGCTTTAATTAGTGTTTATATTTGTTTGTTATGACTCGTGAGGTGCGGGTCAGCGTACTGCTCGGAAAATGATGTGGAAATCAAATCTTCATTTAAAATGTTTTAATTGCAAATTAATGCACAAATATAGTAAATATTAACATTGTTTGTAAACATAATATGCAAAGATCGAAAATGTCAACACTAGTTGAAAAATTTAATTAAGCCTATATCAAATCGTGCAAAATTACATTTTTTCAAACGTCTCGTTTCATCTTCTTGAGAGTTTAAAGAATGACTTCTCAAATTACGGGAGTGGTCCGTTGCATAGTCGTTTCACCGCTCTGCTTGGGTTCGATCCCAGGCAGCCCCAAGTGAAATTATGGTGGATAAAGCCAGTTCACAGCATGTGTTCTCGGGGAACTGCCATTTCTTCTGCCAATGCGCACGTTGGAGCATACTGATATGCTCTATCAATAAATTCCTCCTCTATGATATCATTAACCATCATTCCGCTAAGAATCCAAGGATCACAGCGGTGCCTAGGCGATAATGAAGAAAGTAGCTCCGAAGAGTCATGAGTACTTCAGCGGGTTATCAATACGTAGGGTCCCGGCCTGGCGAACTAGAGTGGAAATTAAGGGATTGGATGGAATTCCAGGGAGGCAAGGGGTACAGTTTCGTTAAAGTTGGCCCCTGGAGAGAAAACAATTGAGTTTAGTCTAAACAAGTGATGGAAGTAATACTTTTAGAATTGTACAAGAAAGGCATGATGTACATATTTTGTATTATACCCATTTTTAGTATTTTCATTAAAGGAATATTTATTGGATAAATGTTCCCAAACTACAACTGATAAAAACAGTAAACCAAGATCACAACGTCGCGGTTAGTTCAACGGACAGAACGAATAAATTTGCAGGGACATTTTCCGTTAGGTTGTTGCGAATTTTTGTTGCTTTTTGTTGTGTTTTTTCTGTTTTCTTTTCAAATTCGCCGCTTTTAATGCAGCAAGGCTAAATGAATAACTGAGAACAAATGTATAGAATACACAGAACCAATGAAGGAAAAAAACCTGTTTGGCTGTTCTCACACACATGTCAACACACATGCTCATTCGAACGCTAGAACAACCACACCGTACTGCAGCAGTTTTCCTCATTGAGAGATTCCGCGCGCACTAGCCGTCTGTTTTCTAAAGAAAAATATAAAAAAGAAGTCCAAATATTATCGCAATGTCCCATGCGAGAAAAGTTCCACGAGCAGGTCGGCGCGCCTCTCTCCAATACACTGACATCACTCCCCGTTCGAAGGGCCATTTTTTGATCTATTTTGTGGCCCTGTAGAACATTGGCGCTGTTCTTAATTACAGACTCCTCGGAGCGGCGCGCTGGCTGCAGAGCGGCGTAGTCTCCCGGGAGCAATACCTGCAGCGAGGGCTGTATTTCTGAAGGCCACCCTCTTTCCTCGCTCGCAGTGCTCACAGCGCTCCTGGCGAGGGGGCGGCGAATTGGAGCTGGGACGTTGCGTCCCAATGCCAGCCAGCACTGCACGCCTTTGCTATTTTATTGTTCGCGACGAGATCTGGTGTTTGTGAATCAGCGCTGCGGACTCGGTGCAAGATAGGAAAAATCAGTGAAATGTAATTTTTCTTTACATCGTGAGCGGAATGACTTGCCTGAGTCCTCAATTTATTGTCTGAAAAATAGAGGCGTGTTCAATATGAACCACAAGCGATTTATTTAAAGGGAATTCAGAAGCATGGAAAATGTTACCTCGCTCTTTTCTAAGAATGTAGTAATATTCATAGAAACAAAAAAATTTCGACCACATTTTTAACTTTTTCTACTTTTTCTCCTTCAGATACTAATTTTCCATTTTCATCATCGAACTTAGAAAATGTAATTCCGAATTTAAAATATTACGATTACATTTAGTGCCACAGCATCTTTATATTTACTTACCTGATTTATTTATTTAACGTTAAAACAATTAAAATTTCGTACAATGCATGGGGAGAAGTACAATCTATGTACTTTTTCTAGAGTTACAGAAATACCATTACTTTTTATCTTATTAAGTTGCATTGTGAATAAAGGTATCAAAGTTTTAGCAAAATTTCTTAACAAGACATATTTGCTCCCAAGAAACACAAACTATTTGCATCAACAAATGAGCTATATGTTTCGAATCTTACGTTTCATCGTGACCCATGAGAAGGAATGAAAGCACTACCGCGTCAACATGGGGAACGGTTTTCGGATGGTATTGTTGTCGAAATTACCAAGTTCTACACTAACACCTCACAACGTTCAAAACAACGTGCGTCAAGCTATTATGCCCAGAAGCAAAACAAGAAGTCATCTCAATATTTTTTCAATAAATTATGGGAACTAGTCGAAACACGTGACAGAGACCGGGTGTTTTTCGCTCTGATGATGCAAGAAGTAGAACGTAACATGCTAGAATTCTCTCCACCAACTCCAATCGCCGAAAATGGGAACTAAAAGAAGTTTTAATCAACGGCATTATCGTTTATCGAGAAACTTCGCGATGTAAACCAGCAACAACGCTTTTGGAACATTTTTTATCAAAGGACTTTCAAACACAATTCCTTTGTAAATCATGCAACGCGAATTGGGACTTTCTGATTTTAGCTTTCCAAGAACTCTCTGTAACGACAAATCTTCTTTTATATTTTTTTGCGTGTTTTTGTCGTTACAAAAAATCGTGTTATCGCTAAAGCGCGGAACGTCAATCCATCAATATTTTAATGGTGAGGGTGGTGATGAGTGTAACGAGTGTCTCCGGCTCGCGGAACCGCCGCGTTCTGCACGATCAGTCGCGTTTGCGCGCCCACGCCCACGGACACACACACACACGCCCACGCACGAGCGCGCCCGCTGCTGCGAAAAGAGAAGCGCGCTTAACGAGCTCCGGGAAGCGCTTGGGCGAGTCTCTCCTCCACTCTCCCCTGACACACTGCCTCTCTCTCTCTCCCTCTCTCTCTCCCCTCTCTCTCCCTCTCTCTCCCTCTCTCTCCCTCTCTCTCTCCCTCCTCTCCCTCCCTCCTCTCCCTCCCTCTCTCTCCTTCCCTCTCTCTCCCTCCCTCTCTCTCCCTCCCTCTCTCTTTCTTTCTTTCTCCTGGAGCGAGCAGATCTCTTCCCCGTTTTTCCTTCAGGCAGTAACAATTATATGTTCCTACTCCCATTGTAAAATTCTGTCATTTGATGACTGCACTCAGTTGCAAAAGTCATTACGATACAGATTCATTATGGTACAGGTCTTCACCAATCAAAAGTTTACAAACTAAGTACTGGCACTGAATTAATACTTGAGAATCGTTCTAGTAAATGTTTCGTTCTATTTTGTACATTAAAATTACATTTAATGTTATATTATCGTTGTCAGTTTTAATTTATTTTATTTTTAGTAGTTTTGTGGGGGTAATGGATATTAATGCACTCGTGTGAAGGTAATGATACCTGCTCGTATTGAAATATCACACTCGTGTATTAATACGAGTACTTAACATTACATCATAATTTCATAATTTTCTAGTATTTACTAGCTGAGGTTCTCTGTGTTGCCCGGTTATTTATTAATCACAGCCCTCTATTAGACTGGAAAAATATCATGAATTCTTTGTGTAATGTACTGCCCCGCCTTACCCTGTTCTGATCTGCCCTGCCATGGACTCTCACGGACCTTGCCCGACCTTACCCTGCCTCAGCCCACCTGCCCAGCTTCAACTACCCATCCCCAGTTCCCGTACCTTTGGTACTGGAGAGTCTGTGAGAAAAACATCACGCTCCGATTCGATTCAGGTCCGTTGTTTTTCGCTACTCTGTTCCATTACTTTACAAAGTTGTGTTTTACGTCATTTGCATCCGAAGAAAATAAATTTTATCTTCGTTAATACTTATCAGTTTTCTTATCGATTTGTCTAAACGGAAGCACAAGATTATGTTTGTTTGGGAACAACATAGTTCGTCGACAATCTGCTGTGCGGTTTGAAGGCCTGTGCAAAACGAAGAAACATTAGTTAATTATGTTGTGCAGGATACTTCGATGATCACAGGAGTTAAGTTAACTATATTTTACTGGTATGAAAATAACCTCTTTTTTTGTAATTTACTGTCGGTTTAAACATGCGTAACAAGGATTCATTTTTTGTGAAGTTATTTATATTGTAATAAGGCATTATCTCAATTTTGTTCAAAAATTGGATTACACCACACAGGTAGTGAACGCTTTTCGAGGCGTTGGAAAATCCAGTCCGTATGCTGGCAGTCTTTCTGGAGCAGCCTAACCTCTGGCGGAGGGGGAGTGGGGGGCTGTGGAAGGTCACGACGAGAGCCGTCCCCGGCGGGGAGCTGGTCCCAGACGCTGCGTCGCGCGGCCGCTCGCATGCAAATCGCAGGGCCGGGGCAGCCAGCGGGGCCCGCGGCGCGGCGGCGGCCGTCCAGGGAACACTTTTGTCTTCCGGCGCGCCGACAGCCGCGCAAACACGCTGGCATTAGGCAGAACGCGCCCTCCGCGCACGGCCTCGCTACGCCTCCCCAAGGCCACGCCCGCCTCTCCCCCCCTGCCCTCCCCCTCCCCGCCCTCCTCTTTGCACGCCGCCCGCCGAAAGGCACTCGTCGCCCCAATACAAACAGAAGCCAAATGAAAAATAAACCAGTCGCCTCGCCCTTCCCCAGAGGCCGGTGCTCCAGCGCCCGCGCGGCCTGGCGTCTCGCCGCGAGGTTGGACACCCTGGGCGCCGAGGTGGGTCGGCTTTGCCAACATGTGCGGCTGGAAAGCCACTAAAGTGCGCGTTGAAAGCCACCGGACAATGCACAGAAAATACGAAAGGTTTCACAGCCTTTTATTTTTATTCTCCCTTAAGCCGACATTTGTTTTGTTAAATTACACATTACACCGCAGACAATACGGCGTATTAATTTTTTTACCGATGAAAATTGTATTGAATAGGTAAGGTTTCGCGATGTCTTCACGCCATGAACCTGTAGCACATAATTTTAAAATTGATAAAGGAAGTTCAAATTACACAGACTACAAATTACATTCCGGCGAACAAGCCATGGGATTTGGACGCGTTTCATGGCAACTCTTTCAAAAATACTTGGTAATCATTAAAATTTGGATACTTCTGTATTCTTTTTCACAAAAATACGACAAGTATTTACTCTCTAAGTAAATAGTTTTATCAAATTATTTGTACTATGTATTAACCTGTCAAAAATATAGTCAATGAATGGGCATGCGGAATAACTGATACATTACCAGAAAAAAATTAAGTTCAAGCAATTAAAAATTTCATTCAAGTAAATTATATTCTCAGTTTCTTTTAGTTGCATGTGGGTAAAAGTCACTGTGGACAACAGTGCTAGAGTGATGTCTGGTGCACATAGGGCGGGCTGTGTGGAAGCGGCTGTGGAGGAGCGGGGCTGGGCTGGGCTGGGCGGAGCGGGGCGTGCCAGGCGTAGCCGAAAATAAATGGGGGAGATCTGTCACGTGTGAAGATTCTTGTAAAACGTATTAGATAATCGACAATAATTAAATACTCTGCGTCTTTTTCATAAACATACTCTTAGCGTACGCGGCATTGGCGAACAGCTCAATCAATTATATTGGCCTGAAAAATTGAAATTAACTCAATAATATATTTGATTCATGTGTATTATTTCGCCTTTTTTTCTACTGGCACGTGAGTCGAGCAGTGATGTTTTCGAACATGTCAACTTCTAGAGCGTTATTCCCGTTAGTGTAATGATCTTCTTTACCCGGGAAGTGGCGGTGTTCCTCCGTGTTGGATAGTGAGATTCGCAACCAACCTACTCGTCAGATAGCTGGGAAAAAAGTGTCTCTTCTCGCGACAAGCCGGGACAAGCGCTAAGCTTCGGACTGACCTCTCGACAGGTGTAGTAGGATCGTGCTTGTATGTGTAAGGGGGAGAGATATATGAAAAGAAAGCGAGCCCAATTTTTAGGGTATTGCTCTGGGATTCACCTGGTGTTCCTGGAAGATATCACGGAAAATTGCCAATCAGAACTGCCGGTCGCTAGAATTCTCCAAACAGCGAGACAATTCAACGTATTACGTAGCAAGTATTGAAAATCCGCCACCCTTGGGAATCGAACCCTGGGACCGAACCCTGGGACGGAATCACGATGAAAAGGCCTCGGCAATGCCGACCCTGAGCTAAACACAGCCGGTAAGAACAGTGGACGAAGGCGCAGAATCACAGGGTTGGCAATAGCCCGACGGAAGTCTCGGCGTCTGCGCCGGGAGTGGTGTGTGGAAGTGGCTGTGACGGAGCGAAGCAGAGCTGGGAGGGGCGGGGCTGGGCTGGCGCAGCCGAAAGTAAATGTTGAATGCGTTGGGCCACCCATACTGCGCCGCGAGTCTACCACACCCGCGGGCTCGCCCGCCAGCTCTTTTCGGCCAGACCACCAGGTCCTGCGCCGCCCCCGCCTGCCGACGCGTGCGGGCGTGCGTGCGTGCGTGCGGGCGGGCGGGCGCCCCACTGGCCACCGCGCGTCCGCCCTTTGAGCTCCCTAAGCGCCTGTCGCGCGGCCGCGAGCTCAAAGGTCACCGCGAAGGATGACCGGCCACGAGGCCCTCGCCGCCCTCGCCTCAAGGTCCCTCAACACGGTGTCTCGCACGCGCCGGAGGACAGCTTTGAGACACACGGAATATAGACGGAAAATGGGGTAGCTTCCGGTGGCTGAGATGGACGCGATTTATTTCGTAATTCCGCAACGTTTCTGAACTGCTACCAAAGCACAATGTAATATTCACTACACCTGCGTCTTAACCTAGGATCTTCATTCTTAACGTACGGTGCTTGCGCGGCTATATCATTTTAAAGTACTGCCAAGCTCTGAAGAGACACACGCGTATATAACTCTGTACTTCTCCACTAGTGGGAGCATAAGACCTTAGCGTAAAGGACAGACTTTGGAGAATAAACAATGTTCAGGATCAAAGATATAAAACGGCATTATGACAAAAGGCTTAGTTATTCCTGACTATTCGGATGGTTAAAAATTGTACGAATTAAAGGTTTTTATTATTTAATAAAGCATGTTACTCAACATTTTTAAAGATGAGTTTCATATTTAATAGTTCATCAAAACACAGTACTATAAACTTATAAAAACCCTTGTTGATATGTTTATTCTTTAAAAATAGGGGAAATAATGGATTGCTTATTTTATCTTATATTTTTAATATTTACTAATATGATGATAGATATGAGATATTTTCTGTAAATTTAATATATGAATAAGGTTCTTAATGCATTTTTAATACAAGCGGTCTGCTTCTGTATTTTGCGATGTTCAATATTTTTCCTCATGTGCTCAATGACGTCCACATCGAATCCCAAAACACTCCTTCTATTCAATACCTGTATTTTGCAAAGCGCAAATACTCAATATTCTACTGCCAACTCTGTGGAAGATAATGTCAGATTTTAGATACATAGTAAAAAAAAGGGAATAACAAACAAATACTTGGGGAATTCATGGCGAGTGTGGAGCGGCTCAAAACTCAAAGTACGTACAATATCCATGAAAAGTTGAACATGAAAAGTTCACATAAAGAGATATTACAAATGCATGCAAAGTCGAGTCTCCAGTACCGCCAACTCAACAAAAGCGCACGAACGCTCGCATGAAATCACGCTCCATTTGAATACAAACGCTGATAATCCTGGAGAGCTGTCGCTATGATATTTAACTAACATGGAGGTCCAGGCGAAATAGTCGTAGTGGGAACTATCGTACTGTTTAGTCCCTAATAGGAAAATAATTTCTAAGCATTCCCTAAGAGAATGTTTTATACCTCATACATTCTGTTTTTTTCTTTATTAGAACAAGTAATCACGGAAATTGGAAATTGCTGAAATACGTCAATAAATCAAAGGCATTTCACATAAAATTTATTTAAATTTTAAAGTGTTCATTTATTTTTTTATTTCTTCTGTATGTCTTGGTTTAGTCATATGCTTATTTGTTTGTTCATTTTCAGTATTGTAGAGCCACTGATGATGGGATGAAGTCTTGAAACACATATGGCTGACTTTCTGTATATTAAAATTCATATTGTATAAACTACTTATGGTTGATACCTCAGCTATCCTGAATCAAAATCAAAGGCAGTTTCATATTAGGTATTTCTAAAAACAATAATTAACAAAAGTAACAGAAGATTTATACGTAACAGAAACATACACATTGAGGCATGTAAATGGAGGGGTGTGAAGTGGGGTTAAAAAACTAGGCATTATTACAAAAATATATTTAAAACAAATTTAAGAAGATTATGAGTTAATGAAACTTCATAGTAAAGAGAGGAGGAATTGGAGGTAAATCTATCCACATATTACAAGCAACAGAACGGAAATGAGGAAATGACGTTTGACATCTCCTTTTTACAAAACTGCCTTACGACAGCTTTTTTCGAGAAACAGCCCGGAAGATGTAAGATAGTCCTTTCCGTCCGTTTTGGCCTGATTCCAATTGGCCAAGTGGCCCGGAGCGTTCACTGGCCGAGAAGCTTTCTGAAACACTTTCTAAAGAGGGCAATTGGTGTGGTTTGGACTGATCTATGGTCGAATTCAATGTAAATGTTGCTTTTCTTTTAGATCATTTCTGTAATTTAGTTTTCAATTCTTATAGAGCTTATTTGATTATTGAGTGAAGATGAGTTATCGTGTAAGACTTTTCTTTTCGATTTTATTTTTTTTAACTTTATTTACGAATAGAAAAAATAGATATATACCAATCTGCCCAATTCTCGATGAAGACATACCATAGAAGACATTTTTAATTATGTTGAAAATTGTAATAAACGTTAGGAAGAAAAATTAGTGAGATATTCTTAATAAAAATCTTTTAAAAGTACATATTCAAAAAACACGTAACATTTGATAAAGTGCTAATGTAAGTAAATTAAAACAATATTGCCAACCAACTCGTTCCGAATACTTCTACGCCCACTTTTAGAGGATATCTTAAAGAATGCTTTTTAAGTTATATGCCTTTTGCAAGCTGAATTTTAAAGAAAAAAGTTACTGGCAGCCGTACGTAACATTCGACCAAGGGATGTTGCTTAAAACATTATTTGGAAAGTACTCATTGTAGATCAGTGAGAAATTGTTCACTGTCCCCTTCATCTGATAAGAATCAATGTACCACATTTAGTGTACAAAGAATTGTTTATGAAACAATTAAGTTATTTATTGAGATTTTATTAGAATTTTTGACAAAATAAGTAGCTTACATTCTTTTTCTTGAAACGAATTCTTGAGTAATGAGACAATACATTGCAAAAACAAGAATACAGAATTCTCACGAGAGGTTCGGCTAGTTCCGAGAGAGGAAACGCAAGCGCCAAGCGCGAGGAAAGCTCCTTCCTCCCTTAAGCGAAGATGACACGGGCACGCACGTATCGTTTAGGGACCCAAATGTCAATTCCGCGCCCCAATCCAAGTTTCATATGCTCCTGGGTATACGCGAACCCCCTTTCCTATATCGTTTTGTATTAGATAAGCAGGGCAAATCCCCGGGTCCCCGAACTAATTTATGGCGTAGGTAAAACATTCACCAAGAATTTGTAGTCGGGGACCGAGAGGAGGGATGGTCTCCTACGAGGCTTAGACGACCGCGCTGTTCGATATATAACTCCAACAGCGACGCAGGTTCCCATATTTTTTCGGTAAACTGTAAGTGGAACCAAAAATACAGTTTGTGTTGCATTGAGTGTACAAAAAAATCAATCGGCAGTAGGAATATAAAGGACAATTTATATTGCAAGAAAGTTAGCAAAATTTATTTAGGGTTTAAATTATATATACTTAGTGAAATAAAAACCCTGAATGTAACAATAGGCACAGATGCTACTATTTCTACATTTTCTCCTACTTTACCAATTTGAAACGAGTAATTTCAAAATCACAAACAATATAGAACCCTCTAAGTAGTATATTTGTTTCTTAAAGTCCGCCTTTCCTCAATTGAAAGATATCATTCAATGATAGCAAGCAACTCCTACTACTATCTACAATTATGAAGAAGAGTCGAAGATTATAGCTTTTTGCCAATAAATATATGTAAGAAATTTACGACTCTAACGACATTACACGTGTGAAATTTGCTCCTTATTGGCAACTCCTTGAACACTGAACTTTGGCAGGTACACTAAATCATCTTTGACTGCAGCGAAACGTAAAGAGCCAAACACCTGTGTACTACCCCTTAGGCGCAAATGTTACGTGTGTAAATTGGTTATATGTATTTTTTTCGTATATTCATTGGCAAAATGGAATCATCTTTTCCTACATTATCACATAGAAGTTTGTAACATTTATTTCCAAAAAATAGTGAGTGCTTGAGTAAGCACGTATCATACCACTCCTCCAGGGAGAAGTCCTTCCCCCCCCTTTCAGGAGGCAAATTCTTGACTTATAAACTCGTGTATAAAAATAATTTCAATTAAATATCATGGAGACAGAAAACATCAATTTGATCGTCTTTTAGTACGATAAACTGTTGGTCGAAAGTAGAGCACTGGCCTGGCGGGAGTGTAATAACGCAAATACAGCAGCTCGCCCCGGGCCGCGCGCGCCAGGCGCCGTCAAGGCGATCGGTGGGAGCGCGCGGCCAACACGAGGCGGGGCGACCCCGCCCACTCACCCGGAGAATAAAACTAAATTAAGCCGGATCCAACGCGCCGTGTAAAAGGCGTTTATCTCGCGGTGCGGGCGGTGCGGGCGGCGCTTCGATAATGTTTTGGTGATTTGCTTCGCGCGCATAAGAGGCCGCCGCCTGCGCCAGCGCCGCGTGTTGTACATGGGTCGTAAAATGCGGATTCGCCGAACAAAAGGGAGCCGCACGCTCACTTTCTTCGCCCCGGTCGCCCCTTCGCTGTTGCGCCCGGGGCTTCTTTTCCCCGGCCACGCCCCCTCCTGCCACCCGCCGCTAACCGCAACACGTGAATCCATAATATCTACGCTTGTTTCTGTTTTAAATATCCGATATTAAAATAGTTAATTTTCGCAAATGTTTTTACACTAGCATTCACAATGTGGATTGGTAATTAAAATTTTAAAATTAATTTAAATGTACACATCAAACTCAGTATTGAAATAAATTATTATTACTGTGAAGGTTTAAATGTGTCAATTTATTTGAAAAAAATCTCTGTTTTAATTAAAATTCTATTAACGTTAAATATTTTATACATTTATTATCGTACCATAAGCAACGGATAGTGTTTCACTAGTGGTTTACCGTATTAATTTTGTTATTATGTCCCTAAGGACTTTCTATGCTTATTGCTTTCCGACGGGCATTCACGCATTCACTACTCACATAGCCGAATGTGAGGTCGGTATGGAGACAATTTCCTTACCCTTTTTAAGGGCAAATATTTTTTTGTGTTAAAATTTTCTCATTTATTTTGTGTATTTTTAATTTCCCTACACTTATGTATACAAATAATTATTTCTACTTCTTTCGTATTTGTATAAATTTGTTATTGATAATTCACTTCGTTGTCTCATCATTCTTTTTATTTCCCCTCTTTGAAAATCAATATTCTCTCTATTCGCACGTACATTTTATATAACTGAGTCTGAGTTTCTTTAGTAACTGTTTCATTTATGCTGTAATGTTCACTATTTCTCTCTAGATATTGACCTCCTTTCAAAGTTGTGCTTCCTTTCATTCCCCATTTCCGCTATCTTTCCGTTCGCCATTATTTATCAGTTGCTTCATTCACCCTCTCATAGGCTCAACTACTCGACTCATTGACTCATTTCCACCCCATACGGAACTCGCTTTCACCGTTCTCTCCCTTTCCGTCGGCGATGCAGCTGTGCGCCACTTTGATCAGGTCCCATTGAACCGTCTCTGCCATCCTCGATTCGTCCGATGGCGCCGCGAAGGCTGGCGTGTCTGTGAAGGTTGCTGGCGCGCTGAAGGCGGGCGAGGCCTAATGGATGCGGCGATAAGCTGCGGGGGAGGCGCGCGCGCCTGATAAGGCCTGCGCCGCGGCGTACGTGTGCCTCGTACGCCCGCGCCCGCGAACACGTCGTAATTAGGGATAAGCCCCACGTGCGACCGCTGCGACCGGCGAGGCG
>BOPP01000093.1:632721-646996 GCA_017312745.1 Gryllus bimaculatus
CGACTCTAACGACATTACACGTGTGAAATTTGCTTCCTATGGCAACTCCTGAACATGAACTTGGCAGGTTACCACTAAATATCTTTGACTTGCGGCGCGAAACGTAAAAGAGCCAACACCTGTGTACTACCCCTTAGGCGCAAATGTTACGTGTGTGAATGGTTATATGTTTTTTTCCGTATAGTCATTTGGCAAAACGGAATCATCTTCGCCTACATTATCACATAGAAGTTCGTACATTTATTTCCAAAATAGTGAGTGCTTGGTGTATTTACGATCATACACTCCCGTCCCCCAGGGAGAAGTCCCTTCCCCACCCCCTGTCAGGAGTGAAATTTTTGACGTATAAATTTCGTGATGTGAAGGTCGTGAAAAATAATTTCAATTAAATTCATGAGACAGACAAAACATCCAATTTTATCGTCTTTTCAGTCGATGATTTTGTCTTGGTTTGAAGAGTAAGATGCATGGCCAGGCGGGAGTGAATAACGCAAATTACAGCAGCGCGGGACCCGGGCGCGCGCGCCAGGCGCCGTCAGGGCGATTGTGGGGAGCGCGCGGCCACGAGGCGGGTCGACCCCGCCCACTCACCGGAGAATAAAACTAAATTTAGCCGCGATCCCAACGCGCCGTGTAAAAGGGTTTATCTCGCGGTGCGGGCGGTGCGGGCGGCGCTTCGATAATGTTTTTTGGTGATTGCTTCGCGCGCATAAGAGGCCGCCGCCCTGGCGGGGCCAGCGCCGCGTGTTGTTACATGGCGGTCGTAAAATGCGGATTCGCCGAACAAAAGGGAGCTCACGCTCACTTTCTTCGCCCGGTCGCCCCTTCGCTGTTGCGCCCGGGGCTTCTTTTCCCGGCCACGCCCCCTCCTGCCACCCGCCGCTTAACCGCATAACACGTGAATCCATTAATATCTACGCTTGTTTCTGTTTTAAATATCCGATTATTAATAGTTAATTTTCGCCAAATGTTTTTACACTAGCATTCACAATGTTGGTATGGAATTTAAAATTTTAAAATTAATTTAAAATGTACAATCAACTCTAGTATTGAAATAAATTATTATTACTTGAAGGTTAAATGTGTCAATTTATTTGAAAAAATCTCTGTTTTTAATTAAAAATTCTATTACGTTAAAATTTTTATACATTTATATCCGTACGATAGCAACGGGATAGTGTTTCTGTGGTGTTTTACTGGTAGTAATTTAGTTATTATATCCCTAAGGAATTTCTATTCTTATTGCCTGTCCGACGGGTATTCACGCATTCACTTACCCCACATAGCCGAATGTGAGCGTCTGTGTGGAGGACTCGTAGTTTCCGTACCGTTTTTAAGGACAAATATTTTTGTGTTAAAAATTCTCTCATTTATTTTGGGTATTTTTAATTTCCCTACCTTGTGTTTACAAAATAATTATTTCTACTTCTTTTCGTATTTGTATATATTTTAATTGATAATTCACTTCGTTTTGTCTCTCATTCTTTTTATTTCCCCTCTTTGAAAATCAATATTCTCTCTATTCGCACGTACATTTATATAACTGAGTCTGAGTTTCTTAGTAACTGTTTCATTGTGCTGTACATGTGCACTATTTCTCTCTAGATATTGACCTCCTTTCAAGTTGTGCTTCCTTTCATTCCCCATTTCCGCTATCTTTCGTTTTCCGCCATTATTTATCAGTTGCTTCATTTTCACCCTCTCATTAGGCTTCAAAACTACTCGACTCATTGACTCATTTCCACCCCATACGGAAACTCGCTTTCACCGTTCTCTCCCTTTCGTCGGCGGATGAAACTGTGCCGCCACTTGATCAGGTCCCATTGAACCTCTCTTGCATCTCGATTCGTCCGGATGGCGCGCGAAGGCTGGCGTGTTGTGAAGCGTTTGTGGCGCGCTGAGGCGGGCGAGGCCTAATTGGATGCGGCGATAAGCTTTGCGGCGGGAGGCGCGCCGCGCCTGATAAGGCCTGCGCCCGCGGGCCGTTACGGTTTGGTGCCTCGTACGCCCGCGCCCGCGAACACTCGGTAATTAGGGATAAGCCCCACTGTGCGACCCGCTTGCGGACGGCCGGAGGCGAAGCGACGCGGCGCGGAGGGCTGTGGCGCCCTAGGCGGGGCGGCGGCGGCAGCGGCGGCGGCGGGAAAGGAGACGCGTGCAGTGTTGCGGAGGCGGTGGTGGATGGCGTTCGTGCGTTGTCAGTGTTGGTGGCGGAAGACGGCCACGGTGGGCCGGTGGCGGCGGGCGACGGAGGCAGTGGCGGAGGCTGTGGAAAGGTGGCGGTGAGGGCGGTGCAGTCTGCGTAGCCGGGTCGGTGGTTAGGGTGGCGATGGCAGGTGGCTATGTGCTCGACGTTTGATGGTGTTTGCTGTGGAGGCGGAGGACGGGCGACGGAGGCGGTGGAGGATGCTATGGCGGCGGATGTTGATGGGAGAGGAGGCAGCCGGGGGCGGTGGCAGTGTCTGCGGACGATGGTGGTGGCGATGGCACTGCAGTGGCAGTGCGGTGGCGGTGGCGGTGGCGGTTGGTGGTGCGGAACCAAGACCAGTGGCGGCGGAGCTGTGGCGGCGAGGTGATGGAGAGAGGAGGTGGCGGATTTGGCGGCAGCAGTGTCTGCCATGGCGGTGGTTGCGTTAGTGTGGACGGTGGCGATGGCCAGGCGTTGGATTTGGCGCGCGGGTCGGTGGGCGAAGGCGGGCCAGCGACTGAGCTGCGTGGCGAAGGCGGTGGAGGGTCTTAGATGGCGGGTTGGCTGCAGTGTGGTAAGGGGAAGTTGGCGCGGCGGCAGCGGCCGATGGGCGATTGGCATGCGTTTGGCGTGTCGGGGTTGGTGTCCGAAGCGGACTGTGGCGGCGCGAGTAGGTGGCGGTGGCAAGCGGTTCATGCATGGGTGCGAGCGGCCGCCACAGCGGTGTACGCGATGACCTCCGCGAGGCAGGATGCTGGCTCGAGTTCTTAAAAAGCGGGGGGGGTGGGGGGAGTAATGGCATGGCAACGTGCGCGGGCCGCGGGGAAGGCAGGACTGCGTTTCGGCAATAGTGATCGAGCTTTTGTGGTTGTCGTCGTTGGGAAGATCGGAAGTGTGTGGGAGAGGAAGATGCGAGTCTTGTTCGAGAGCGAAATTGAGGATGAAGTCGGAATGGCGAGTACAACACAAAGGAGAAAATCCTCTGTGAATCTAGCGTCTTGAAAAGACGGTGGGAATCAGCTTCGACTGAAAGTAAAGAAGCTAGACACTTGAAGAAAAGAGAAAGTAATGGTAAAGGAAATGTCGACCTAGTATTGAAAACAATTGATGTGATACGGAAGAAATATTTATTTAGACATGACAAAGTTCATAACTAGGGAAATGAATATTTTACGCAATGGTACCGTACTACTTTAAAAGTAGACTTAATTGTAAAAATATGCCGTATTATCAGTGCAATCATGGATTCTCATCTTCATTCAGGTTCAAATACACGAGCATCCGCTCTCCATTCCCTCTATAAACTTTGTGTATATTTTGGGGCTAAGCGCCTGTCTTCAATAAAGGTACTTTCTGGTTTGTTCAACGATTGATTGATTTATTTGCGGGCGCGACAACTAAGGTCATTACTCTCGTAAGTGTAGTGCATGTTTTTAGCGCAGAAGTTGTCGGTGATCTCCCCGCTTGAAGGCGAGATCCGGCACTGACATCAGCTTGCGAGTTTCTCCCCAAACAGGTATCTCCCATCAGAGGGACAAAATCTAAACTCGGAACTGATCTCCCAGCATGTGTGGTAGAGCAGTGCATGCAAATAAATGTGTGTGAGGTAAGGGGTGAGGTTAGGGCAAAAAGAGAAAGGAAATATCGCGCGAGGTGCGTATCCCGTTTGTTGCGGTACTGCTCCATCATTCGCCTTTCCCTGATTGGAGAAGCCACGAAAAACGCCTGATCCGAGCAGCCGACCGCTAGAATTCTCCCCCAGAGAGCGGCTGACTTTAACCCAGCTATCTTGCTAGAGTCGAAAATCCTACCACCGTCGGGATTCGAACTCTAGGATCTTCTAGACGAACATTGCAGTGACATCAATTGATACCCTGAGGTATGCTTTGTTTAATAATATGCCTATGGACGCTGATTTTCATTTAGACCTGAAATTGCAAATTAAATTATAAAACCTCGCATTCAATAATATAAAATATAAAACACAACTAAGACTCAATATTCAATACATTTTAAAAACTAAACGCGTGGATCAATAGATTAACTACATACAGTACAATGTATTGTAAAAACGAATATATAAATAATATCAAACTACAGAAATCAACAAAAATGTCGACTAACATAATATAACTAGGACAAGAAGATGTTTATGTAACTGATACACATGTAAAATGTAGTACGTTAACTGTAGCCATGCAGACTACTAAAAGGAAGTAGTCAAAAGTCACATGTAATTATTACTAACAAGCACTGTGCTAAATGATGTATTGTATTAAATTGATAACGGATGTTAAGTTGTAAAACTTACCAGGACCCTGAACTGTTTATGATGAATAAATACCAATTCTATGATTATTATTATTATTATTATTATTATTATTATTATTATTATTATTATTATTTCATAGCTTTCTGGCATGGTTCTTTCACAGCATGGTTTAGGAGTCGCACAGATATTTTTACCAAAGCGTGTGCAATACATTCAACAAACATACATTATTTTAAGACCTAATTAGAAGGTAAACAATTCTACAAATATAAATTTAAACAATTAAATTACTTTATTAATTGAACAGCAAATATTTTAACACATGCATTTATTTAGGGACCCAGAAATCTTCTGTCTAAAGAACACGTGCTCAGAATCACTGCTTTCTGTAGATTGATGATAATGTTGGTCTGTATCACCAGTTTATTCAGAGTGCTTCAGGACCACACCTGTTGCTGGTAGGACTATCAGTACATGGCATACTCCACGTCCAATACATGGCTCTGCTCTTTTACAAGTTGTGTTAGTTCTCTGAATCGTTATTATTGTTATTATTACTATTATTATTACGATTATTTTACTATTATTATTATTACTTTTATTATTATTTATTATATTTTCTCATTTCATTAGTACATTTAAATGGATTATTGTACAGATTTACAACACCAAAGGACAATACATCTATTTTTAAAAGAATTCATAGTACATCATTTCACATGGATTTCCGAAATATCCTTTAGTCCGTTAAAATAGTTCTATCCCAATACAAGCGTCACTCTTCGTTCTCCAGTACACTTATAGGTTGATGTACGGTACCTTTTCTTCAGTCAAAAGAACATTTCTGAGCCAACGCTTGGTGTAAAATTTTGGCCACTGTATCATGTTGTTTATATTCAGTGCCTACCAGATGTATACAACCTGAGGTAACTTGGTGAATTGATTCAACAGTTGAACAACCATAAAGACATGAATCGTTCTGCACATTTCCATCTTTAACAACACACTACAGATAGTTACGTGTTGGAATAACTTGATCCTGAATAGCGAACATAAACCCTTCAGTTTCTGGGAAGATTTGTCCTGATATAATCCAGTAGTCCGACGCTTTCATTTCGACATGCGCTTGGCTCATCTCGTGTGGATGTCTTCCATGAAGAGCTTCCGCCGTCCATAAATCTCACCTTTGGTCGTCATTGCATGAGAAGTCCGCAGCCTCCTGTCGCGACAACTCTAACGGAGAATAGGCGTCAGCTTCACAAATTGCCTTAAACAATGTTGATGTATTTGCCGCAGAGTGGAAATACATTCTCATGCTCTTCACTTGCCGGTAAAGTTGGTTACCAATATCTACGAGTCCACCCATATCTCTCACCCATATCCTCTTCCACCCATATCTCTCAGAAGAGTAACACGTTCGACTACATATTTCGGATGGTGTACACGTGCTTTTGTCATTAAAACTCTCATTTTTCGTTGCAAGGTATCAAAGTCAGTTTCACTCCACTTGATAATGTCAAATGAGTAGTCGAGAACTGGGTCAGCATAGGTGTTAATAGCTTTTATGATATTTTTTCCATTCAACTTTGTATTCAAGAGTTTTCGGATTATTCGTATGAATTCCTCCGTCAGTTCGACTTTCATTTTGTTTTGGTTAATGCGCCTTGCCTGTCTCATTCCCAAGTACTTGTACTTATTATTATTATTATTATTATTATTATTATTATTATTTATATCATTATAATTATTATCTATAGTATTATAACAATTATTATTATTGTTGTTGTGAGGCGCGTGGTAAGCGACAGGATTGCGAGTGAGCGCGGACGTGGCTCGCCAGGAAGGGGGTTGGGCATGGGTGGCGATGGCGATGACGGGATAAGAGCGGCGTTCGCCCACGCCCGCCCACTCGCCCACTCGCCCTCGCCCAGACGCAGCCCCCGCTGAGCACAGCCGCAGGGCGAATTCAATCAGGCCAGGCAAATTGGCTGCGTTTTTGTTTTCATCCGCGAGTCGGCAACCGCCTCTCAACCCGGCCCACGCGAGTCCGCTGATAATTTTGTTTGAATGTGTTTACGAGGAGGAGCTACACAGGAGAGGAATTACATATTGATAGTAATTGATAGCAACCTCCCACAAATTCTAATGAAATCGCTCCTCCCACTAGCGGCAATAAAATCTCAGCTTTAGGGACACAGTTGATAACCTGGTACGACCTTTACGATGGAACTACATAGGAGAGGAATTACATATCTAAAATGTAGGACTAGAACGCTTGTGGCAGATAGAGACACAAATGTGGCATATGCACAATCAAAAGTTTCCTTTATGATCAGATAATTTGACAGCATTCTTGTACCTTTTCGGGAAGTTTTTGTTAGCTATATTGTGTTATTAATGGTATAAGATGGTTATTACTTTCATGCATTTGTAATAAGTACTGCGAACGTGGATTGGACCGCGATATTGCTAGCAAATGTTGGAGATTGCAACGTAGTGTCTGATTCGGCTTTCACAGTTTTCATGGATTACTGTAGGTATTTACTATAGGCGTAAGAGTAATATTTTTATAAGTTATATTTGAAGATATCGTATAATGATTGATTTAAACCGAATCGTTGACTGAAAGTAGAGCCTAATTTTGAAAAATTATATTTTAATTTGCACAGTGTTTAGAGAAGTTAAGTCTGATTAAAAATACATTTATAAAAATGCGTCAGATATTTTAGGCTTCAATAAAACAATCTTTATTTTTAAACACTGCATCATTTATCCTAGATGCGAAACTGAAAGGCAGTGTTATTGATTCTTATTTTACGTTATATTTCAATTCAATTAATGATTAATTTTTTGAAAATCGTTGTAAGGTACGTTAAAATGTTCAACTGTTCAAATTCAACATGAGGGAGTAGTTCATTGTTTATAGACGTAACGCAACTACACAGCAGCACAGGGAATTCAACAGAGGGTGGTGTTGTCAATAAAGAGCTTTCTAAGGGACTTGTGTTTGCATCAACTACGAAAATAACTAAGACCTCTTGAATGCAATTAAGAGGATCGGGTTTCTTTAATACCGTACATATGTTACCTCTACAAACTTCAAGAAGTCTTCTGGAATCCTTGTAGAAATTCGTTTCAAAAATTTCCAAAATTCCATTCTCGCCAAAAATTTCCTCTACTGGCTGAATCGGACCTAGCTGTGCAGCTAGTGCCGCAAATCCTCAGCCGTCGAAACACGAACCCCAGAACCTCCCGGTTACAGTCGTTGCTGTTTTGTCAGTCAGCTTGATTGTTAGCTGTGAGCTTAACTCAACTGGTGTTAGTTAAAAATCGGCATGCTATTACAAAGGGGTGGATTCTCAGCTACTGTTCTCAGTCTGATGTTAAACCCATCGTTTTTCAGGAATGTATTAAGAGGGTGGGTACGTGTTTTGGATTTCGATTTGGTAAGGGAATTTTGCAGGGAGCCTGAAATAGTGTGATGAAGTTAGTTTCCAGGTATGTATTGATGGATGGGTTTCAAGTTTCATTCATTATGAATTCGGTAGTTAGTTCTGTACAAAGAGATTAAATGTACCATTATGTTGTAGAAATGATTCAATAGGACTTGAACTTCGTGCATAGACGTACTGCATGAATCGCAATGCTTCTGAATGAATGCGGATTGAACTAGCGTGCAACTGTGAGTAGGTCAGCAATACAGAGGTTGAATAGAGTGGGGCCTTGTGAAAGACAGTGAACCACGCAGAAAATATGCTGTGAGTGCTTGCATTGCCTTTACGTCCGCAGTACGTTCTCCGAGCTCGTCCCCCCCCTCCCCCCCACACAATCTCCGCTCGCCAGCAGCTGGCGTCCGTTCAAAGGCACACGCTCTCGTGCAACTTGAATACTCAGCGTGGGACCGACCCGTTGCTCGGCTGCTGGACACCGTTTGCAAGTCGTATGTCACTGCTTCGAACCCGCTGGCGTCCTTTATTGGAGGAGTTGGTCCAATTATTTATTACGAAAGCGGTTAATTCTTTGTGGTACGGTTTAAATGACAAACCTATACGTACAGTGTAAACGAACAATGTTTTGTTCTGGCCGGTCCGGAAGGCAGTAGTTCCGTAGCGATCTCGGACCGAAGGATCGCGTGTTCGAGTCCCCCCTCGGGCATGGTTATTTGTGAACGTCCTTTCACTCCCTATCATCACCATATTACCATATCATGTCATATTCACAGTTACCAAACCGGTAAATGCAATATTGATCGCTTATGACTTAGATGTTGATGCGACCTTAAATAACAATAAAATTGTCCTCGGCAGATTCATAGAAATAACAGACTCTAAACGAAGATTATATTATTTTATAAGTAGGTTTCAAATTACTAGTGAATAGATAACTTGACCATCTTTTACCTTTTTATTAAATTCTTTATTAATTCATTGAAGAGCCAGGTCACTAAGCATTCGAGTAATGTACTCGACCCGAATAGTATACCAGCATTATACATGCCTTTTTGTGTTGCAAGAAATCATTCATATAAAAGCATTTTACAGCACAAAAGATGACGTATAGATTTTACGTCACAAGTGATTGCGTCATCATACATTCAGCTAATTGCAGCGACAGAATTGCAGGAAATAGCGGAACAGTTAACTACTGTTTTCTCGCACTCGCAATCGCTGTCAAGTACCTGATATGTTACGAGAAAGTTGTTTCGAAGAATTAAGTTTTATTCTCTTAATATATTTATAATTCTGTTATGCAAAAACTTAGCGTATGCAACTCACTTATAATGTTGCTTTATTGCATTTGATTAAATTTAAAAACTAACTCCTAACGTCGCTCGTTTTCAAAACGTGCTCATGCAATAAAGCATGAGCATAAAACACATTATTAACTAATTGTATAAACTACTATTACAACCATTTATTGAACATGAGTAACATAATGTAACGAATCATGCAATTCACAACAGCTAACCTTCTAATTAAAAAATAAGTGAGGATTAGTGCAGTGAAGTACAGCAAAGAATACTGAGGAGCGAATTAAGTTCTCTTGGTACATTTCAGTGTGCTTTAAGACTAATCTTCAAGCAGTAGCAGAGTATTTTAAAGGAAAGCTGGGAGTCTCAAGAAAAATATAGACGACAAATAGTACTTTTCGTGATCAGTAATGTAAGATTATATTTTATACTGTATTATTTTGAGTTAGACATCTCATATTTTTGAAAAATGTATAAACGTATAACACGAAAGAAAATCAACTTTTTAAGTCTAAATAATCGTTTTCTCTCCATTCGCCAATTGTTTCACGATTATCTACAATAGTACTCTCGATTTAAGCACAAAAATCAACAGCCGCATATCGATGTGTAAATTTTAACAACACATAGCTAGTATCTAAGGAAGGCTGAACAAATTTGCGACGTTTTCGTACAAACGTTTGAGCTAATAATTCATTACAAAGTAAAAAATAATTCTGTAGAATACGTTCTTATCTTCCGGGCGTCATTATACTTTGCAATGGGGCAAATTGTGAGATAGGTGTGGATACAATTTGGCCATCGCTCGGCGGCTAACGTGGGCGGTGTCGCGGCGAGGGTTATCTGTCGGGGGCGTGTGGGGGGGTGAAGCGGCGGCGCGTGGGCGACGGCGATAGCGGGTCAGGCGGCGTGGGCGGGGCGGGGGGGCGCGGGGCGGGCGGCGGGGCGGGGGCGGGCGCGAGTTATGGGCGCCCTCTCGGCGGCGGACGGCCCCGGCGGGCCGCATAATGCGCGCCCAAGAGGAATGCCCTCGCACGCGAACGCTTGGCGTAATGACTCCCGCTGGCATTTTCAGCGGCCCGGCCCCTGTGGGCGCGGGGGGGGCGGGAGGGCGGGCGATTGAGGAGACGCCCGGCGCGCGGGGCATCTGATGGCCGCCTGCGAGGGCCACACCTGCCGGCGCCGAGGGCGGAATGACATTTGGCAGGGGGCGATGAGAGGCTTTCACCACTTCTGGATAGGGCTGAGATCTCTGTTATAAAGTGAGAATGGTGTGGTAAATAGACTAAAGTAGTGAGGATTGGGATATGAACGGGAATGAGAGTTGGGAGGTGACTAGCTGTAGTTAGTATGGGAAAATAATAGTAAAGTGGACTCATAAATGAGATCGTCAGCGGTAATGGAATCTAGACATTTTATAGATAATGAACTAGGAACGTAAATTGTATCCGTACGCAACTAGAAATGAACGCAATTAAATAAATTTAAAGTTTCTGCGAAATAAGACAACCCCATGAGAACCACTTCACAAAGGAACGAGGCCAAATTGTACTGTGGTTATTCAAACCCTATTATGAAGATTTCAATAAAGATAAAATGCAGTATGTAAAGCGGAGGGGTGACCCACGGCATCGATGGGAAATGCTGATTGACGGCACTGGACTAGATGTTCCAGTAAGGGTATAGTAAAATAATCGCGCCTGGACTGGAAATATAAATCGGCCTTGATTCATGAAATACTATTACAAAACGTCCTGTACGGAATGTTAAGGTAGGCATTCAATAGTCCAGCACAAATTACGTTCAGGCTGGCGTGAGAGGTCAGGCTTAGTGAAAAGGAATTTATGAAGGTGGAATGCGACAGAAACGGTAATGAAGTTAAGGCTGATGACCGGTGGAGAGATGTAGAGGAATGCGAATATGGAACAGCAGAGGAAGTGACTGAGAAATCAAGGAAATTACTTGCCAGGGCCAAGAGAGCGCTCGAGGGTCACGGGGGGGAGGGGGAACGTTAATGGGGGAATCATACGGAGGGGAGGGGCTGGGGCGGATGGGATCCTAATGGCGAGGTCTCGGAGGGGACTTGAGTTCTCACTTGGTGACGGGCGTCTGCCCTCCGCACAGGCAAATGTTCCGTTTATTACGCCATTAACGTGCGGACGTTCAGCGTTATCGGACGGCCTTGGGGGTGGGGTGGGGTGGTTGCTTCTGCCGGAAAAAGCGACGTTCGATGCGAAATTTCGACGCGCGAGAAGCGACCTTGCTGCTCAACTGTGAGAAAAGTAATCTCAGTCTTATATTGTATTTCCGCACAAGATAACTGTGAAAGATGTTTAGTGAATACCACAATGCATTGTAAGGATAGTACAGTAGATTTATGTAATAATGTTTGTAGT
The DNA here is from genome assembly GCA_017312745.1 of Gryllus bimaculatus. NCBI lineage: Eukaryota > Metazoa > Arthropoda > Insecta > Orthoptera > Gryllidae > Gryllus > Gryllus bimaculatus. The sequence goes on from BOPP01000093.1 coordinate 644,328, forward strand.
ACATTGAATAGTACATTTGCTAGAGATTGGAAATGTTCGTGAAAAGTAAGTACGGTGTCCCAAATTTTCTACAAATAGAAAAATATTCAAAACAGAAATTAACTGAAAGACGACATTAATGTTAATTTTTTAAACTATCATATTTTTGTGAGTGATAAGGGTATTTTTTGTGATATTACATAGTTGCAATTGTAATATCTAAAAAAATAAGTCAGATATTTAATATCATAGATTTTTCCCTGCATTGTATGTTTTCTAGAACAGTAACTGGTTATAACAGATGTATTAACTCTGCCTCACCATCAAAAAGGTGTAATATGAATAACGAAGGCGCTGTGCAATCATAGTTAAAACGCAATTTGGATAGTAAAATACAATTTTGTTTTCAACAACTTTCCTACGAACCACTAAGTTTAAAATTCCAATCGTGGAATACCTAGTCCAAATAATATTTTCACAATAATGACCATATCTTCAACTACTTACCTGCCTGAGTACAGATACGGCTCTGGGGTTTCTAGGTGTACGAAATGAACTTTCATGGCAGGTGTAACTGACTGGGGGGTGGGGGCTGGCGAGGGAGGGGGGAGGGCGTGAGCGCATGCGTTTCAAATGTGCGCCCGCTGTAATTTAGAGGGCGAGGCGCGGCGGTCATTCGCCGTAATCGCGCTGGCGTCGCTGCCCGGACGCGGGGGGGGGGAAGGCAGGCGCTGCGGTCGGGGAGGAGCACTGGAACTGGATTCTGCACCAGCCGCTGATCCCAGGTCAGAGACGGCGGCCGCTGACATGAACAGATGACAAAAGTTAATCTCGGAGAACGGTTAATGCGCGCACCAGGGCTGCGCAGGGAGGGGCCGGCTGCGGGTCATGTGGCAGATCACTGAGAGCAAGATGAGCCTTTGCGAAATGCGTCAGATATCAGTGTGAGATGCGAACTACATAGATGAAAGAATCAATAATTAAATTGGAAAATAATTTAACCCTTAGAAGGTGGGATGTAAAGAGATTAAAAGTAAACAGATGAATATGCATATAAAATGATAAAAAATAAATCCCAATGAGACACCGTAAGCTTTGGAAATTCTCATTGAACAATTCATCCTTAGGGAAAATATTCTGCGCATAAGGACTCAAACTTAATATATGAAGCTTTTGGATGAAAACAATGGACGCAAGGGAGCCCAACCAAAGCATGAAGCTAAACCAGTGTTTGCTAAAAAAAGCACGTACTTTCTCGCCGGTAATTTCACGCAAAATTACGCAAAAAGTACTCTAATTTTCCAAAAATGTTGCGTGATTTTATTTAAAATCTATCTTGATAAACAGATTTCATTAAGGGAAGAAGTATATTCCTTTAATATTTTCGTGTAGGAAGACAACGTAAAATTGAGCTTTTGCAATTTTCAAAACTCTGTGTTTCAACGAATGTGAGATCAGCACCGCTTTCTTAAACGTTATTCACAACTATCCAATATCAAAATGTAAATAAAAAACGATAGCTACTTTTCTAAAAAATTTTGAAAATATCCCAGGGATGTTCTTGTAAAATACTCCTCAAAATTAAAAATATTGGTTTCAAATTCAGGAACCGTGACATTAGTCAAATATTTTGGGGAATATCAACTTTGGAGAAAATTGGCCGAGCGGTTTAGCCGCTTGCGTTGTTCAGAAAGACAGACAGTTAGATGGACGGACAGAAAATTTTGCCATCATTCGATTTTTCGGTATTAGGACCCACAAAACATGGATACAACACCACGGAGGATATAAAGGTACAAAATAAGGAAAATACGCCAAGATAGTTCGTGGAATTTTACGATTGTATGTGGACATTCTATTCTATTTTTTCTACGTAATAGTGTGGCAAGATTAGTATTCACACATCTCCACTCCCCAAAGTGGACACCATTTCCGTGAAATTGACACGCAAACCGAATATTCCCGTGTAACGAAGAGAGATGAGCGCAGCGGGCGGAGGTAATGGGCTTGCGGCGCGGAGGCGCATCGCCAACTGCGTGCAGGCACAGGAGCTATGCATAACGGATCGGCGGCGCAGGCGCGGCGCGGCGCGGGCGACGCGCCTCTAACGAGCGACCTGTCCGGGACCGGGCGCCGCGATGGGCGATTCCGAGAGCGGCGCGCCGGGGATCGAGCGGCGCCGCCAATCACGCAGCGCGCGCTGCCCCCGCCGCCCCGCCCTCTCGAACCACTCCCGCCATTCCACTCACGCTCCCACTCAACTCCGCCGCCGCCCGCCCACCGCGTCGCCCGCCTCCGCCAACACCGGTCGCCCCCCCCCATGCCGCCCTGCCTTCGTCGATCTGTCCTCGCCGCTCCCGCTCCCCCCTCAACCTCGTCCCACCGCCCCGCCCCATCGCCTCACCACCACGGTCGTCCCACCTCCGCCGCTCCGCCCCCGCGGTCACCGCACCCCCACCGCCCCGCTCCCGTCGACCAGTACCCGCCGCTCCACTCCGCTCCCCCGCCCCACTCAACCCCGCACCTGCCGCTGACCGCCCCACCCCGTCGCCCCGCCACCACGGTCACCCACCCCGCCGACCCGCCTCCCCGCCCCCGCAGTCGCCCCACCCTCGCGCCCTGCCCCCGTCGACCAGTCCCCGCCGCTCTACACCCGCTTCCCGCCCCACTCAACCCCGCCCCTTCCGCCC
>BOPP01000093.1:647021-678763 GCA_017312745.1 Gryllus bimaculatus
GGCGGCGGGGCGCGGGTGCGGGCGGTTTCTGGCGGGGGCGGCGCGAGTTATGGGCGCCTCTCGGGCGGACGCCAGGCAGCGCCCGCCGCATCAATGCTCTGGCCCAGACGGAGGCCCGCGCGAACGCCTTGGCGATGAATCCCGCATGGCAATTCCACCGGCGCCCTGTGGCGCGTGGGGGGGGCGACGGCAGTGTTTATGCGTGACTATCTAGACCGACTGTCACGGGAGATTCTCCTGGGCTAACTTGAACTGCTTTCCTTCTGCCGCTCTTCGCTCTGTGCGAGGCCTCATTTTGCTTTTTGCGGAACTGTTATAAATGAGGAAACAAATCACCTAGCTAGTCTTGCGTATAGTTCAAAGTTCGGACCACCAGCATCTCTCTGTTTTCGAAAATCACTTTGGTGCTTTTAATAATGCCGAGGCTTCTCCTGCCGGTTGATTACAACTGCCTCATTTGCCAATTATTGTGATTAAACGGTGCCACCCTCCCGAAATGAGGTGCAGAGTGCTCATTCTTTTGGACAACATCGCTGCTGTGGATAGTAGCTGCGAGAGTATGGAGAGAATGGCCGCTCTGATGTTTCATTTTTATTTAAATGTGCACTTTGTATTTTTAATTTTATTCTGACATTGTGCATAAACATGTTGCGTTTTCATTTGTTCCGGAAGACCAGCATTTTCTCGTTTTTCAAGCTCAGAAAGTTCCCTCATTTTCAAGAAACATTTGCACAGAACCTTTGCAAAATTTTCATAGAATTATTTGAAAGGAGAACAACACCAGACAAAGACTACTAAAAATAACAAATAGTAAAAAATACCCATCGGAGATCCCTGTATTTATGAGCTTTCAAATTGTCCTATCGCCCTTCAACCCATCGGTTGGCGAAGTGTCGAGTTTCTCCGTAGAGTGCTTGCATGCAATGCCGTTGTGCCCAGCCGCTTCACACTGCGTCCACTTCCTGAAGGATTGCAGAAGGATATGTAAAGAAAGGAAGATTACTGTTATAATTTTCTCCTCGCCAAGCTTCTCCAGATAAGTCTAATAGTTCTGTTTACCGAGACCGCTCCTACCTCCTCGCCCCCTCCCCCCCCACCCCACACACACACATCACCGGCCGGTCCCCGCGCGAATAATAGTGTAACGCTATTGAAACCAATTGTTATGTGGCGTTGCGAGTAACTGAGAGAGAATAGTTGTAGAACGTGATATACTAAGCTCGCCAGTTGTGAGACGGAAGTAATGGAGAAATTATGTAAAGATCCTGGTGATCGGTATTGGCAGCTTCAATGGTTCCCCATAATCTGAGTAATCCTCAGTTGGCCCGCGATTGTTCTGGCGCGTACTAGCTTATATTTAGTCCGGGATGACTCCAGCCCCCGCCGCGTCGCGTCCGCGTCGTCGTCGCCCAACTTTTGTCCAAGTTCGGTGCCGCGTCCTGCGGAGGCCCGGCCATTTACTACAATAAAAGTTGGGGGTTTTCCGCCGCCGCGCGCGACCACTTCGCCGGCTTTCGTTTGTGCGCGCCGAGCTCCGCCTATGAGTAGTCCCCTCGGAGCGCTGGTTGGAGGGATTTAGATGTAATAGATGTGGCGGCTTAGCGACGAGCAAACGTGACAAAGTGCACTCTGGCAGTCTCAAATTGCGCAAAAGGTAAGACGGGGCCTGGAGGCTCATAATATGCTGATGTGATATACTCGCACGGAATGTGTTCGTGCGGGCAATGCTCACGGGGGGAAGGGAGTAGAAATAGATATATGTGTGTTGAAACAATTTTTGTAGTGGAGTATGAGGCGCCACATCTTTTAATTGCTGTATTTTTTTCTATGTAGATGACTGCCATCTATTTTTTTTTTTACTGGAGATGAGAGTTCGTTTTAGTACGTCAAGTTATTTTTCGTGTGGACCTAGAAAGAGACATGTCCCTGTATACACCGACATGTTACGATACCAATTATAATATAAACAGTGACGTCATCAATAATGTATGCATATTACTCAGAGACCTATCGAAATACAGAAATGGGATTATGTTCATTTGAAATTTTTCTCACTTCATTGTCTTTACAATTGCGCTTCCTTTTTTACGAGCGAGAGGCTCTAAATAGCAAGCCGAGGACGATGATTATGATAGTTTAGATATTTATATCTTTACGAGGAGATTGCGCATGTGATTTACACTCCAGTTTGATCGATAAAGTAACTCTGACCCTCTCTCGGTGCTCTCAAATCAGAAAAGAAGTTACGAGTTAGACTACTACGAGTGCTTCCTAGTTTCTGCGCAAAAGTAAAAAAATTATTTGTAGTTACTAATACAAAAAAAAAAAACCATATTATGAAGATTTCGAATAAAAAAGAAAAAATAAAACTGCAAAAAAAAAAGAATAAAAATGGATCGGATATATATTGAGCTTAAGCGGCGAATTGCATACGGTTATCGATATAAGAAGTAACAGTGACCTCAATGTAGCGAAATAGATCTAATTCTCGAATCGAGGTGAAGCAACATGGCTCAGTTAAGTTAATAAAAGAGAGTGCACCCACAAAAGTTACCATATCCACTGGCATTCAGATTATCGTTGAGATATATACAAGATTTGATAAATAAGGATGCTTCCTTACTAAATGCTCTGTTATACTCTTAAATTTTCTCATGTCTATTGGATCGACATTTTATTCATCGAGCGAACATAAAACTATAATAATCTGAGTGCTTTCTGATTTCAAGTTTAGAAGTTATGTGACCAAAACAATTTTAGTGACAATGACAAACTGTTCTATTAATTTGCCGGTGCCACCACAAACTGTATTTAGAACGTGTGTTGAATGGTAGGCATACTTCGAATAATATGCTATGTACTACGCACTGAACTTTATACACTGTCAGCGAGCTGGAAGGTCAACGGATGTGGTTATTCAGGCTGTATTTGAGAAAAAAACACATCATTCTAGTCCTAATATAATTGTGTCTGTACCCGTGTATCTCAGAACGTCGCTAACAAGGTAGCAGAGAAACTCTTAAATTTGAAGGTTGTAAATCGAGTATAATAGGAATGTACGCCGACCAATCGTGTGAGGTTCGTCTCGGATAGTAGATTGAAAACTCATAAGGTAATTTATTGTTGCCTCGACAAAGGAAACTTTTGTATGAGGAGTTTGCTCGCACAACTCTAGGTCGTTACAACAGATTGATATGAAGTTAAGGGCTGTAGCATGAAACTCAGTTGCGTTTTAAGTATTGTGTTATAAGAAGGAGTGTTGCGCAAAGAGTTTTGCAGTAACAATAGATGGAAACACAAGCAAGACTTCTCATGAAGTTGGAGTGCAAATCCGACGATAGTAAGCTAGAATATTTGACAAGATTCCGAACACCTATAATAGCTTGTCCAATAGTTTAAGTCCAGTAAGAAGTCGGTTCGATATAAAAATAATTATTTCTATTAATTGACAGAAAACTTTCATTTATATATATTAGCGGAGGATTCAACTTCTTTAGAGTATCTTTTTCGTCATCCGATGTGCGGCCGAAATCGAATAAGTCGACGTGCGGCGGTATGGGATAACCAGAAGTGAATCGACTGGGGAAGTATACGCCGTGTCCCGCCGTCGAGGCCAGCAAGGCGGCCTGGGCGGATGTTAGGTAAATACGGACTTTTGGACCAGAACTCGGGTCGTCGGGTGAACTAGTGTTCACTTGTATTAGTAAGTCTTTGACAGTTCTTGCACTCCTGGCACAGAGATGAAGTGTCTAAAATAATGTGATTCTCTGCTCGTTAATATTTTATATTGATAGATCTTTATCATGCCAACAAACAAATGTAATTGTAAAAAAGGCGAGAAAGCAATCAGGCGGTAGTTAATTAAAATCTGTGTACGCAAGGTGTATCTGTATTCGGATGCAATTCAAAATAATGTTGTCTTTTTATTGATGAAACAATTTGTCTTTCTTATTGTTTCACCTTTGATACTTGAAGAAGTGATTCAATTAATGATGAACAACAATATCAATGTTCAAAAAAATATCGGCGTGTTTAGAAATATGGCATGTTGTGGCAGTTGGCTTTAAGCTGCTTACATCAATGACTGTTATAAGACCTGCCGAGCTGTTTTCGCATGGCAAAACATTTCAGTAGCGCGTGGTATGCTCGCGATACCCACCTTTGAGACAAAACCTGGGCCCGGTCTTCCTGTCGAGTCGGGGCTCAAGTGCTGGGAGCAAAAGAGTAATCCTCGATGATAACTTCACAGACTGCTCGCCTTACCTTGGGTCACTTTATCACGCACAAATGAAGAGACTCGTGAAATATGGCGTTTTATAAACTAGAAGCGGTGGGGCCTTGGTTTTTCACACTCGCATATTGTTTAATGGAGCTGTCGCGCTTCTAGCAGTCGCATCTGTAGCCATATTATACGCCTGACAATAAATGTTTACGTCATGTTGCATGTCAGTGTTGACAGGAAGTACGAGTGCGGGAAAGCCAACGCTGACATATAGTACTTGCTAGAGTATCGTGATTGTACTATAGTGTTTCGTGTATAATGTCCGATACAGATGCTTCGCGTGTACTCTCCTCTCGTTTTTCCATTATTACTCATCGATTTATGATCAAAAATATAGTTCAAAGAGCAGACTTAATATAATGTAAAATTTCTGATATAACGATACAACGAATACCTAGTATGCGATTAATCGTTTATTATTTTTAACTATCAGTAGTTATGTTATTGTGAATATATTTAAATTTAGTGATGCCTAAATTCCCAGCTGCAATTTATTATTACTTTTTTGCAGATACCATGTTGTCATTATGTGTGTGCGGACTGTTTATATCATTAACAGCGTCACCGATATTTCAATATTCATAGATTCTTACACTCTTCCTGCTTTAGATAAACTTGTTTCAAATAATATTATGACTTTACGTGATTGCAATATAGTAACTGAAGTATATAAATAAAACACTGTTTGTTGGTTATAAACAGAGAATATAAATACTATCTTGACTCTCTTGGGAATGCACCATCAAAGATATGGTACGATGGAATGTGCACTGCGCACAATGACGCGCTGTGCTAATATGAATAACGAAGGGCGCTGTGCAATCATAGTTAAAACGCAATTGTTTGATAGTAAATACAATTTGTTTTTTCAACAACTTCCTCACGAACCACTAAGTTTAAAATTCCAATCGTGGAATACCTAGTCCAAATAATATTTTACAAATAATGAACCATATCTTCAACTACTTACTGCCTGAGTACAGATACGGCTCTGGGGTTTTAGGTGTACGAAATGAACTTTCATGGCAGGTGTAACTGAATGCGGGGTGGGGGCTGGCGAAGGGGGGGGGAGTGAGCGCATGCGTTTTTACATGTGCGCCCGCTGAATTTAGAATGGTGCGTGCGGCGCGTCGACCGGACGGTACCATCGTCGCGGCAATCCTGCCGACCCCGGGGGGAGGCGGCGTTTCGCGGTGGGGGACGGAGCAGTTGTTGGTCACTGGTTCTACCTTGTGGGCGAGTTGCAGCATTCCTGTTGCGATCAGCGGATCGGGCAGGATAGCTAGCACGACGATATGCAGCAGACGCTGTCAAGGGCAGACAGGCATGAAGGTGCATGAACAGATGACAAAAGAGTAAGTTCTGCGGACGAGAACGGTTTAATGCGCGCACCAGTGGCGCGCAGGGAGGCGGCGTTGCGGGTTCATGTGGCAGATCAACGGAAGGGAGAGCAAGATGAGCCTTGCGAATTGCGTCAGATGGATAACGAGTAGCATGGGAGATGAGCGAACGAGTAACTAGATGAAAAGAATCAATAATGATGAAGATTAGGAATAACTTTATAGACCGTTCGAAGAGGATGGGATGTTAAAGAGATAAAAGTAACAGATTGAATATGCATAAAAATGATATAAAAATAAATCCACCCAATGAGCAACCGTAAGCTTGGAAATATGCAACATTCACAATCATCCTAGGGAAAATATATGCGATAAGACTCAAACTTATATATGAAGCTTTTGGATGAAAACAATGGACGCAAGGGAGCCCAACCAAAGCATGAAGCTAAACCAGTGTTGCTAAAAAAAGCACGTACTTTATCGCGGTAATTTCACGCAAAAATTACGCAAAAGTACTCTAATTTTCCAAAAATGTTGCGTGATTTTATTTTAAAATCTATCTTGATAAACAGATTTCATTTAGGAAGAAAAGTATATTCCTTTATATTTTTCGTTGTAGGAAGACAACGTAAAATTGAGCTTTTGCAATTATAAAATTTCTGTGTTTTCAACGGATGATGTAGAGTCAGCACCGCTTTCTTAAACGTTATTCACATTATCAATATCAAAATGTAAATAAAAACGATAGCTACTTTCTAAAAATATATTGAAAATGCCCCCACCGCCATGGTTGCTCCAACCCTGCCGCCCCACCTCGCGCGGTCGACCAAGCGCCATCGTCAACCCCCGTCGCACGCCCCGTCCATCTACTAATGCCCTCTTGGCCTCATTGCGCTCCTGAATCACGCGTCCCCAAGGGGCGAATGTTGCCGACAGGCTTCCGGGAAGGATTAGCCTCAAATGTCGTCGCTGCTGATGCTGGACTCTAATAAGGGAGGGGGGTCCAAATACGCAGAAATAGATATAACTGTCCGCTGACCATTAGAATTCTATGACTTGCATCTTTGAGGCAAGGTGTCAAATCAAAAATATTGTGTGAATGTTTTCGCTTGCAATTTCACGTTTGCAAATAAACTTGAAAAGTTCGAAATAACACGGTATTAATTTCTTTGCGATATTACTCAACATAATTCTAAACATACGTATATACGGTGTAATACACGTAGTATAGAAAAAGTTATGTAATGCTAAAGAAAATCGGTTTCGAGATTTCAACAAAAATACACGTTTTGGGGTCCCCTGATACCGAAAAATTGTTTTTTTTTTCAAAACCGTTTTCCTTCCGTCTGTCCACCTGTCCGTCCGTCTGTCCACCTGCCCGTCTGTGAACAGTACTAGCGCCTAAATTATTCGTATAATTTTTCCCCCAAAATTTCGATTGAAATGGTTCCACTCGAATATCTACGATTTTGAAAAACATTCTGTAAATTTTGGGGAAACTTTACATGAAGCCCTGGGAACATATTCTAAAAAATGGTTCCAATTTTTTTCTTTAAATTTCTAGTAGGAATAATGTGATATATACTTACAAAACTAGGGTAGGTCCGATTTTCACTGCTAAAACTAAATATTCAAAAGTTGCAAATATCTCATTTTCATTCGGTGACTTCACACCACTACAAAATTGAAGATTTTTTTCAAATAAAATTTGTTCTTAATAATTAGTTCTTTCATTAAGGTCATGAACATTTTTTTGAACATTCTTGTAGTTTTCGTGCAATACAACGTAAAAAATGTTCGACATTAAAAAATCAGAAACACGAATTTCTCAAAACTGTTCCAATTTTTTCTTAATTTTTTAAAGGATAGTGCTAAACGTACTGTATAAAATGACAACGCAATTTTGCTATTCTTTTGTTTTTTGAAAAAAATACACAATTGAAGTTTTCTGGGCTACCTCTTACGTCGTTCATATGTACATCAAGGGCGATTTGTATACATTATTGCAGTTGTGAGAACGCATGCTTCAAAGTATGCGTGACAGGACGCACAGAATGGAGCGGATTTTCGCGGCATATGAGACATTCGCGACGATTTTTTTTACGACGACTAATCCGTATGGACGCGCCCTTTATGTTTCCTGCTATTTGCTCTTCTGCATACGTTGTAACCATTTGCTCTCTCTCTTTCTTTCTCTCTCTTTATCTCTCTTTCTCTCTCTTATTCTTTCTTTTTGTCTCTCTCTCTTTCTCTCTCTTTTGTTTCTTTTTCACTCTCTTTCTCTTTTTCACTCTCTTTCTCTCTCTTTCTCTTTTTCACTCTATTTCTCTCTCTCTTTCTCTCTCTCTTTCTCTCACCCTACGTTGTGGCAGTACTGGTGGGTTGCTTACAAATACAAAGGTGATAAGACATACACAAATGACATAACGTTTTCAAAAAAATAATATATTCTGTTAACACATTGAAACAAACATTGCACGAAAATACTGCAAAATCACCATCACTGAGAACAAATAAAATGAATGACAATCAAATCGAGAGAACTCCGCCCCCCAAAAAATAAGAGAACGATATCTTTTCTGTAATAAAATTACTAAGCTCATTCACACACGTAATTTCTATATGCAAATATATTTAAGATGTTTTACAATGTTTCACGAAAACTCAAAAGTTTTCTGTAAAACTGAGCTTCAAATTTGTATTTATAGTAATGCTTGAATAGCATTTTCTTAAAAACGGTTCTAAATTGTTTAATGAAAATTTCCTATTGAATGAGATTTTACTTTTCAATAATAGGTAATCGTAGGAAACCGAAAAAGAGACAAAATTCGAACAAAAAAAAACAACAAACAAACAAAAAACAACTTTGGGCGGTGATAGATGGCAGCTGGCAAGACGGAAAAGCTAGTCCAGATCAAAGAAATTACAAAACTAGTCATTCTCTACCACCACTAGTTGATTGATTATTAGGAAATTCTGAAGGTTTTTTTTCTTTTAACTGCATATTGGCGTTGAAGAAGGGATGTTTTTCAGCAGCTACCACAAACTCTTGACCAGTTCACCCCATATCGTTTATGGACGAATTAGTTCACTCTTTTCTTCTTCGAGAATCACCTTCTCTCCCTCTTTTTAAATTACGTCCCTGATGTGACGCTCGAAACTCAAATATCCCTCGCACAGGAAAACATTCTGTACTAACAAGGTCTTTATTGCAACTTTTCGAGAAAGAACATAGCAGAAAGTTGACTGATAGCTTTGAAATTCTGTTCGTATGAATTTTTCAGTAGAAAGAAAGAGAAACATATTAACAATTTTATTCAAACACTTAAGAGTTTTTTAGAACATTCCTTGTTGACATTTCCGTCTGCAATGCATGAAACCAAAATTAAAATAACTTGTTAATGAGAAAGTGCTGATATTTTTTGTAATGTTACGAGTAACATAATCCACAAAAAATGATCGTATGATAGTAATTTATTTTAGATCTCAATTTTGCAAACGTCACTACAACCTTTCAGTTTTTCTGTTTGTGTATTGAAGGGACTACTGCATTGCTCTATTCATAGAAAAAGAGTACATTTTGTCAGCACCTGCATATACAAAAGCATACCTGAAGCATTTCTTCGTTGTTATGAATATTTAAGAATTATTTTTGAACTTAATTTGTAAGTTTTCGTTAGAAATTCTAGCGTTCTCCCGTTCCAACTTTCAAATCTCCGTCCGCACAAGGGCGTTATACACAACTCCCAAGCACCTGGGTGTGGAAGCACTGCTGTTTACAAAGGCCGGTTGCTTTATTTTCACTCGCAGATTGTGCCTCTAAAATTCAGCTTCAGGTTTTAGGGTTCACCTTCCTCCTCTCGGCTTTGGTGTGAAAATAAACATGAGTCAGTGCTGGTGGCCATGCGACACGTTGCGAACACACAGAACAAAACGCATTTCAGTTGAGAGAAAAGCGCTCTGTAGTATAATAATACGGCTGCGAGTGTCTCAGTCTGAGCTCTTGTTTTCTATGTACAAAATACGACGGTATAAACTCATTGAAACTAAAAGATTTTTTTTGTATGTGTTTCTTGTACAAAAAACCAGAGCAAATCGAACTCGCACGTTGACGTAGAATGAGGAATTCAAAACAAAACAAAGATTATATATCTCGATCAATTTTATCTCTCACTCAGTTCGCTACGAGATGCTTGCTTTCTACATGGTTTTTGCCCTTAGACAGTAATATTCAATCTGAAAGCAAGTGCAAACTCTACTCGTTCACATTTTGGAGTAACACAAACTTGTTAAAAGTTCTTCGCAAGGAAATGAATTCGTATCATGCATCCCCATATAATTTGAATTTTCTGAAGTGCTGCAATAGATTCACGCTCTAAAATTGTTATTTAATTTTGGGATGAAATTTACGTGCTTGGGCTGTACGCCGTAATCACACTTACTTTGATGAAATCTGTTACCAACTTAGCAATTGTTTGTTTTGTAAATTGTTTTAATACTGAGGTGAAGCATAAATTTGTGCTTATTAGTAATCAACTGGGTGAATTTAGTAAATATGGTGGAAGACAATAAAAGATGTTTGCAATGGTGTCGTTTTAAAGAAAAACGTGTTCTTAACAATGTTCAATGTCAGTTATGCTTGGGACGTCTCAAGGATGTTTTATGTTCATCACGTGATCCGAAGGCCGGAGCTTCAAGAACGTCGACTCGCGAAGCGAAGTTTCTAGTGTGACTTACAAGTGTTCGGCAAAACAGTGGTTTGGAAAAAAAATGCATTGGTCAGAGACAAGGATACGTTACAATAATCGCTTACACAAAATAATTTTTGAAATTTGCATTGTATTAAAGCAGAACCGATATAGATTTCACTACAGCACATTTAAAAATTACGAATTTGGAATGATGGGCCATTTAAGTCCTGAAGAACTACTTAGTACAATATATAAATAGTTTTTCTGCCGAAAATACGCCGTTTTCTGGAGGACAATTGCACAACTTTCTGTTATTACGAAGAATTTTCGTAAGGGCGGGAAAGTAAAAAGGGAATTTCCAATCCAAGACGTGGAAGAAGCAATACAGGCTTTTCCACCGGGTCTGTACCAAAAATATCCAAATATTAATACCGTGATCCTCTCTTTGGCGGCATTTGCCTCACTGCAATTGAAAGGATCATGAAAGAAAAATAAATCAGTCATTCTTTTGAAATTGCTTTGTTGTTTCTTTTCAGAGACGCGTTTATGGTAACACGGAATTATATGAAAGACATACCATTCACTATGCAAAATCAGATTAACGGAAAGTCTACGTGAAGTGACCAAATTCCCAATTTCATTTCCCAACGTGGCTGACTCGCTAATTGATTTCCACCAGCTTTAACTACATTCTCCTCGTATCTCATTGCCTTCATCCCTGTCATCAACCATCAACCAACTTTCTTTTGCCCACTTCCTTCCCAAACTATTCAAGGACACAAATTTTGATATCGAATCTCTTTTCAAAAAAGCTTTTCTTGAATTCTTTTCACATACCTTCTCTTCTTCAAACCCCAAACCTCATACCCCACGCCTCAAATTTCGTATCAGTACTTCCAGTATCGTGCAGGGAGTAGCTTTGTCCTCAACACGGGCAACGTTTAGAAAGAATCCTGCACACGCAGGCATCCATCTATTCTTCAGCGAGCGTAACCTACCGTCGGGGCCGGGTTTTCATTCGGGGAAACAATCAGTGGTGTGAAGGCGCGAAACAACGCGTCGCCGTGGACAGCGCCCGCGCTGGGTTGCCTGGCGGAGTAGCAGGGGCGGCGAGCGTGCGAGCCAAGGCGAGGGGGGGGGTGAGAGAGGTCGTCTCCAATCAGGGCGCGCGGCGCAGGGGATTTCCGGCGGGGATTCGAGCGGCGCGGCGTGCGGGGGGGGGGGGCGACCTCCGGGGTAATCCGCGCGAGGAGCGGGCGCCGCGGCGCCGAGCGCATATTGATGTCGCGCCGCCGGAGTTAATCAAACCCACGACCTCTCCGGTCGCGCGTCTGTGACGCGCGCGCCAGCGCGCTCCCGATCGCGGGATTCGATCAGGGGACTCGCCCGGACGCGGCGTTTTTCGTTGGTGTGAATCGATGCCGCGCTCCGAGAGACGCGGCGGGAAAATGGCCGCTGCAGCTCGGCAGGCAGGTCATGCTTGCTTTTCAACATTACATACTTCACATTTACATACAATTTCTGTATTCGTGATTGCTATTTCGTGACTTATACTCAAATAGCCTAACAAAGCGTCTCTCTGTACAGTGACCAGTTGGATTTTTCATGACTTGTAGACATAGCTCTGTCCTGTTTGCCTGCAGGCTCTGGAGGTAACTATTAGACACACCGCTGGGCATCTGCTCTCTAGCGATCCTTGTTGCAACTATTCCCGAGCTCGCCGCTATCTTGGGCGCGAAAGCAGGCAACCCGTATACCCATCTCAGTCAGATTTCCAAGTATCTTTTTTTAAAGAAAATTTCTTATTTGAGAAAACTGCACCTACTCCGACAACAAGGGAAGTGTCTATTTGTTTTGGTATATACCCAGAAACTCGTAAAAAAATCAGAACCAATGAAACGTTTTTTTTTTTTTTTTTTTTTTTTTTTTTTTTTTTTTTTTTTTTTTTTTTTTTTTTTTTGTTTGATAGTTGACTGCTGAAGTATTCGATTGCGTTATTCCGCCCATTCTCTTTTATCTAAATTGTGCGAACAGACTGAATTCTCATACGCAGTGCGTCATAGCATTCGAAGATCAACGAGAGAGGCCGCCCATTATGTTCCTGCTATTCATATGTTGCTTTATGGAACTTTTTTTTATATTCTTGATATGAAAAGAACGAATGTTCTGAATATACATTAAATGATGTAATTGAAGTATTTGCAAAGACTGTTAAATATTGCATCTATTAATTTTTATAGCGGAGTGTTTGCGTTTATTGCTTTTGAGCAGTGAGCGAACAACTTTATTGAAAAACACTTTGTGTGGTTTTGTTCAGCAGCATTTTTTCTGCGGCAGGTCACTAATATTAAAAATGTTATAATTTATTTGAAAATTCTCCTTTCCAATGAAGATTTAGTATTCTCAAGTTTAGTTACAAAAATATTTGTCAGAGTTGCCCATTTTCAGAAAACCGATTCTCTTAAAAATGGGAACAATAATTATCAGATGTCGAAGTGTTCCAAAAACGTTTCGTGTGTCCGACTATAAAGTAATGATTATAGATTAACAAATGCATAATTTTATTTATCTACTCAGTCTGTTTATAATCATGATGAAATCGCAAAACTGAACCAATTAACTCTTCAATTACAGTGGTTTACAATTTATAATGTAGCACCGAATACGTATATAAATTAAATTCTGCAATTAAAAAAAATATTCTTAAGCAGTTGAACGTCTGATCTGATTTTCCAACGGTCAAATAAGGTATCCAACAACGTATGACTTTCTCAAAAAAACAACATAAAATAGTAAGTTTTCATTTATCTTCTCTACAGAAGTATGTCTATTCTAGTACGCCGTATATTACTTCGATAAAGTTTTTAAATTCATAAATCGCTTAATCAAATCGTATGTGATCTAAACTGTTGCCGCAATAGCAGAGTTATTCAATTCATTATTTCTAAAGATATCGCCAACCACCTGATTCCGGCATCTCTTCACGAGAATAACGCCACAGAGCGGCGCTCCCTGTGCAGTTGCCAGTTGGACTCGAACGAAACCGATGAGGCTTTGTTGCCCTACGTTCTTGGAAGCAGTAGCCGCGCCCTGGCAGCGGAACAGCGTCGAGTTAATGAAATAAGGGAGGGCTTTCAAAGAGGATTCCCGCCGTAAGAAAGCAGCTCTCTTCGAAGTTGGCGGCTCCCGCCAGCAGGAAGCCAACATGGGCTGCGGAATAGTAGTAGCAACCGCACCAACTGCTGAAACCAACAATTCCTTCGAGCGCCGAAAATACTGCCCTGCACTCGGTGAAGAAACTAAAATATTGCGATCAGTATCCATTAATATAAGCGCGATCATAACTGTTTACTTAAACTTCGATTGCTAGTTGCTTTAAAAGTTCAGCCCGTCAAAACGAGTGAGGTTTACTGTACTAGTTGTAACGAAAGAGTTCGGGATTTTTTTTAAAAGATAGACCACTTGCCAACAAAGGAAAGCTGCCAGAAGATCGCTTATCACTGAATGCTTACTTGCGAAATACGTGGTCGGCAATAGATCTTTCAAAACAGTGCGTTGGATATCGTCCAAACGACACGACACTTCGTTATATTTTTCCGCCAGAAAGTTCAGTGGACTGGGCGCGTGAGTGTAATACGTCTCAGTCATGGCCCCTTAAATACATTTTCAAATTTCTCAATATCTACAATATTATTTTCCAATTTTTCATACATTCTAAGTTCATATTTCTTTCTTTCATATTCCATTCTGGCGCATATATATAATATATTTGAAAGGACTGTCATTACCCAAGAATTGTATGATTCATTGTCAGCCGTGACATCTATTTACTATTACTGCACAACTTTGCCCGAAAGTATATAGTTCGCAAGACTGTTTGCCTTTGAAGTTCACGCAGCTGTTTGCATACTCCGGACGATTGTGCTTCGCGCGTGTCAGAGAAGCACTCCAATATTGTTCGGAGCTCCAAGCGATTTGCTGGGTATCGTCGAGAATTATAATGGTCCGTCCGCGCTTGTATATTCTCTCGCCGTTGTTGTGTGTGTATGTGTGTGTGTGTGTGTGTGTGTGTGTGTGTGTGTGTAGGAGTGTGCGTGCGTGCGCGCGCGAGTGTTTTTTTTGCCGCAGCCTAGTCGGCCGTGGGATGGGGCACAGCAGAGGCTTAATTTAGATGAGAGGAGCAGGCAACGGGGTAATCTTGGGCTCCGTCGATCGCTAGGCTTTTTACGCGAATGGTGCGGGAAGGAAGCAATAAGCATGCGGGGGAAAATGTGTTGCGAGTCAGGATGAAGCACAGAACACCTACACAGTAATGTCAAAGAAGGAGAAAGAAGGCACGTGTAGAAACAAGGCGGGCGTGTAAAGGGAATTAGTACAGTGCGAAGACATAAGAACGACAAACGGGGGTAATAGGACACGAAGGTGCAAAGGAACGGAAATATGAAACTGAAAGAAAGAAAATTAGACGCTTGAATGGTTGAAAAAGAATGCTTCTCAACTTTAAGAGACAGAAGAAGGATAAAAAAACAACAGAAAGAGAGAAAACAAATGTAAAAAGTTCATTTGAGTTAAAAGTAATAATCAGCACTAGCTGGCCATGATTGGGGAATGGGCGACTTCTGGTGATACAGTATATTTGAAGGGGGATTATCAGATTTTAAGCAACCTTGAATCGAATTTTCATTTCCATTACTCGCATTCTGTCGCCTTTTTAGTACTCTTCCAACTGAAATTTTTTTTTTAGTAATATTGTTTTGTTTGCAGCTCTTTATTAACTAATAGTTTTTGATTTACTTTAAAATAAATATATTCCTTAATTCAGACCGTGAGCTTCTTATGAGCCACATAGTACAGAAGAGAGATCTGTGCTAGTACGAGAGCTGTGACTGGTGATCACTTTGAAGCGGCACTAGGACCGAAAGATGTGAAGGGATGTGCAGTGTCGGCGGATGACCGTTTGACCGCGTTACCCGCCGTTGGAAGTAAGTGCGCGAGTCCCAGATGTAGTCATAACGGGCGCTTGGGGGGGGGGGGATGCGGAGGCGAGTCGTCGCTTGCCCGCACAGGCGAGCGCTTCGGAGCCCTGGGCGGCGGGGCTGTTGACACGGGCGATGCCACGTGGCAGCGGCGCCAGGGAGAGCGCGGGCGAGACCGCACAGCACGCGGTTGCCATGGCGACCGAACCCTCCTCGCGCTACGCAACGACCGCCGCCGCCCACGGCAGCGAGCGGCGCGGGGGGTGCAGCAGCGATACAGCGCAGATGGACGGCCGTAGGTGGAGGGTGGAGAACCGAACGACGAGAACGGAAAGCGCAGAAATACATTTATTCAACTGCAGTTATCACAATGTGAAATAAAAGCAAAGCTAAGATGAACCATTCGAAGGTCAAGAGAGACAAACGGAATGAATTTTCATTTTATGTCAAACAGCACATCGTTTATTTCGTTGTATTTTGTGTCTTCATCGACATAGACAATATGGACTGATGAAATTTGCCATAGAGGGTGCTGGCCGTCAATCCAATTGAGACATCCTACAAAGATTTCAATCTAAAATCTTATCCATTGCATCGTCCAAATAAATTTCGTTTAATTATTTACATATTTCAATGGTATGTATCACCAACTACAGTAAAAATAAAAAAAAAATACATCAAGGCAGACTCCAAGATCACTGTGAATTTCCATATCCTGGGCAACAAAGAAGTCCTATGACTTAAAAGATACAAACCGTTGGTTTTAAAGCACAGATTTGACCTAGAGGAACTGTAATAAGTCATATTACTGTTTGCATTCGGAATATCAGGGCGTGCAATGTGTGACAGTAGTTTCATCAAAATTGTCCCAAAGGGAACAACTTGAGTAAGAAATAAAACACAAAAATAAGATTTACATGTGAACAGGCAGCACAAGGATCAACTACCATTGCCCAAACATAAGTTGAACGTTTCTGAACAAAAATTACTTTCAAACGTTTATAACTTTCATTTCACGCTTGAAATGAAAATTAACTCTGCTTTCATTTTCATTTTTATCGTTTAAAGATGAAGTAAAGTTCCTATGATTTCACGTCTTGCTTGGGTTCCTGAAATGAGTGCTTATTCATGTATTGACTAATCTTTTTCGTCCTTTAACGAAATCCTTCGAGGAAGACTCTTTTCTATTTCATTAATTTCATTTTTTTACATTGATTTACCTTTGTGTTTGTACAAATTAAATGTCTTTTGATAAAACCTAACACAAACATGAATTCACAAAGAACAAATGTTCATCCAGTCTGCTGTAATACACTACAAGTAAATTCACGGGTGCTGCAAATATTTGTCACTCTGGTCATTCAATTTTATATCGGATATTATTAATGTTATCAATACGTCAACGTTGCGACAATACTTATGAATGCGGCAAATGTTGGTGGTTTTTTTTCATAGGGTTCACATGTTTTTCAAGCAAATTCACGTTTAATTTACAAAACATATTTCGAGGATTTTGTGATTCAATATTTTTAATTTATCACTGTATTAATATTGCATGACAGCCTATGAAATTTAGTATAACAAAACAGTAATTTTATTTAACTTTACTGATGTATCACATTATTCGTTCTTGCTACAAACACATGTGTTTTCCCACACCTTTCTCTTTCGGGCCAGATGTTACGAATTGGCTATTCAAAAGAGCTTATTTATAGCTCATTAGTACATTGCAATATGACGCTGTTGAGTATAAAATGCCGCCACACTATCATTCACACTTAAATAGTACATTAAATATTGATGTTACAAATTTCATATATGATAAAAAAGTTATAACTCTGCAATGGATTAAAAATAACAATCCAAAAGTACTGCAAAATAAATTTTTTCTCATGTCCGCGATTTTAAAGTTAATTTTTATTAATAAACAATATTAGTTTTTTAAGACATTTATCGCAAATGTATTACGATTTCATCATATTGGACGATTTTGAAATCTACGTATGTGAGAAATGCAAAAAAAAGTTTTATTAGTAAAAGTTATTTCTTGTGTAATTGTTATCTCGGTAAGTAGAAATGGTCAGTAGTTTAGTTTTGTTCCGGCCATTTTGAATGTTAGCAAAAGCACACTGCCATCATGGTCAAGAAACTAAACTCGTCACATGCCCTCACCATTTGCTACAAATTCTGTTCACTCCAGTGAATATAGTATGATGTACTCATAACTGAACAAATCACTGATTTCACTGCATCTTTTATCGCACTGAGGGCTGCTGATAATAGTTAATAAGTATTACAGCGCCAGTAATAAAATTCGCTCGGATAAACAGTTCAATTCAGCCATATATTTCTCGAGAACTATCTATATTTTTGATCACCTTCTGTAGTTCTTTTTTATCGAGTCACTCGGGTTATTCATTAATAATCTTAAGACGCATAATACAGTGATAATTTCTGATATTTTAATGTTAATTTACATTACCCCTGTTGTATAAACGCCCTAATTAAGTACCGCATTGCAATGATTTTTCAAGGAACATTTTTACGACTAGGAAATTCGTACTTTTACGACATGAAGCAGTCGGTGTCGCATACTCTGCGCTGTTTTATGTATTTAGATTAGAAATACTTAGATATTACTAACTATTGTGTACTGTATTGGCTAAAAGCACTTTAAAACTTTAATTCGACATCGCCTTTATGTTCCTGCCACTGCATAGCTGTGCGTCTGTGCTTTACTTGTCCGCCCGCCTTTCTCCTCCGCCATAGAACATCGCATCTTTGCAAACTTTATAGCGGCATTAACCAAAATTATGCCCCGTCTCAATGCGAGGTTGAACGCTTGGAAGGCCGTGTAGCGCTAAGGTGTTTATTTCAAACTCGCTCGGAAACGGCGTTCGTTTTTTTTTATCGCTGCCCCGTAAAGCAGGGGAGATGGAATTAAGTCCGGATAACGGGTTATCTTGGAAGATATCGTCAGCCTGGAGTAAGGAGCCAGAGCAGGAATTAATACCCCTGCGCCGATATCGGGAACTAAACTTGCAGTTGTAAATAGAAACCGTCGGTAGATTAACTAAATTCGACGACGACGAAACAAAGTTGCGCGCGCGAAGTTGCAGGGCGGCGAAAGACGGGGAACGAACGATAAACGACCCAATGTGCGCGATAGCCAAGGAACACCAGCCAACATTCCGGATAAACAACATTCATGATTTACGCCCGGAAGCCACGTGGGTCGGCGAGGGGAGGTGCGGATCCGACGAGAGGCGTGAAGGAGGAGGGCGGGGGTGGTGATCGCCAAACAAACGAATAAATAAACAAAAAAAACAAACAAACAAAGAAGTAAAACACGCGCGAGGAAATTTCTTCCCCTTCCGGCCACCGCCCGATTACTCGAAAATTGGCCCGAGCGGCGCAGGCATTACACGCGCCATTTGTCAAAGTGGGGCCGCGGCCGCCGCCGCCGCCTCCGCCGCCGCGCCGCGCAGATTTCAATGCGCGGCCGCCGCCCACGGCCCCGCCCACCCCCCTGCGCGGGCGACGCGAGCGTGTGGGCAACGACGGGAGCTTTCCAACGGAAGGAAGGAAGGAAGAATAAGAGTGATAGGGTGGGAGGGAGAGAAAGGAGGAGGATTGGAGGTATATAGGGAGGAAGAGAGAGGGAGACAGGGAAAGGGAGGGTAGGAGTGATGAAGAGAGAGGAGGGAGGGAGGGAGAGAAGGTGGCATTGTTGGATGGAAGGAGAGAGAGCTTTGGAGGGATGGAGAGCGGGAGAGACGGAAATGGTCAGAGACAGGAAGGAGGAGATGAGTAGAGACAAAGAGGAAGAGTGTGCTAGAGAATAAGAAACGAGAGTGCGTGTATGTGTGTCAGAAAGAGAAAGAGGGAGGGGGGGTGGGAGGGTGGGGGTGGGAGGTAGAGAGACGGTAGGTGGAGTGGAGTCTGCTTGCGGAGAGAAAAGGGTGATTGCGGTCCGGGCCGCAGCTAATTGTGAGCGGTCACAGCGGAAGCCAGGGACTGGAAATGGGATAAGGGGTGGAGGGCGAAGTGCGGTAGAGTAGAGGGTTTACTAGTGGTGGTGGAGCAAATGAAAAAGTATTGGAATTCACGGAGAAGTAAAAACAACTTTTCTAGAGAATGTTGGAGATTAATCTGATTCTTTTACATTAAGTACTGACGGCATACTTCTGAAAAAGCATTTAACTTAAAGTATAAAATTTGTCAAAATATTAAAAAAATATTTTCTTTGTTGAACTACAGAATTGTTCCACATACCGGCATTCATGACGATGAAAAACGTAATCTGCTAGATAGTTCCGATTTAGGAGAGAGGCAGGTAGGGTTATTAACTCGAAAAATATTGTTAACAATCGCTGTCCGTATGTAACAGATTGAAAAGCCTGAGAAGATATAAAACGACTTGTTTGAAATCGTCTCATCTTGACTCGATTCTAATAGATGTCGAAATGTCTCGTTTGACTCGTTTCATATAGATGTCGTTTCATGAAAAAGATTACCACTTTTCAAACTTCGTGTGGTAAATTATGATGAGATTATAAGGGGATCGTGAGTATATTAAATGTTCTGATTTTATTTTGTTGAAATAAACTAAAATTTGTGTTTCACACACTGGAGAATAGAATAAAGCTGTGAAAATCTGCGAGGATAGCGTACGCTTCACAAATACTGTGCGCTTGCCATGACTGTAGAAGCATCACATTAAAGAAGATGCATTAAAGATAAGTCGGTAGCTATCTAACAAGCTTCATTTTGGTGATGATATGATAAAGATGCGTAGATGATACGAGTTCTAATAAGCAATTTCCACCGGGAGGGTTGGAGCGGGGTCGAAGTTCCAAAGAGGGCTACAATATCAAATTGACAGACGAAACGAAGATCACGCAGCAAAGCCTTGGCAAATAAGATGCTCTTAGAAAATTAGCTGTTCAATAAGCAGCAAATAAGATGTTCATAGGAATGTTTCTTTCCAACGTTCTTCCCAACGTCTTTCCAACGTTTCTTTCCAAGTTAATATTCTTGATATATGCAAAGTGTGTAAAATGTGAATATCATTCATAAGGCCCCTAAAGCGTGGACATATCATGCCGTTGTCGTAACAGGGTACATCAAACTCACTGGGTAGGGACTATCTTGTCCTACCCTTCGGCAATTCGCAAATTAAATGCAAGCGCGATGATGACAGGACCAGCAAAACTAGTCTTTCTTACATAAACGCTTTCAACTCACCTCATCCAACCATCCAATGGAAGGCTGTTCAAGAGTGATCGGCGATGGCACCTGAGGCAGCGAGGCGAGATGTTGGCGGCATAACGAGGGCGGGGCGCGAGGGGGGCACTTCGAGGGCGATGGCTGGAGCGATAATTATGGCGGGTTCGGCGGCCGGCGCAATGGGATTCGCACCCCCCCCCCAGGTGGAACCCTTTGTTGCTCTGCGTAGGGGAACAAGCCCAAAGGCCCGGCTGGGGCTGAAAATACGCGCAATGGACGAGAAACGCGATCAAGCGGAACTGACCGAGGAGAAGCAAAACGCTGCACGATAACTGATCGTAAGACACTTCAGTCAGTTAGATTAACAATGGAAGAGTGTAATGTAAAAGGTGTTAGAGTAATAAAAACAAGAAGAGATCTTTTGGATCTGTATATCACAAGAAATGTGTGGAAGAAATGTAATGTACTTTCATGCCTCATAAGCTACATCCGTGTCTTCAGTACATTATTGTTAAGTGTTAAATTATATTTGAAAGACGATAAATTACATTGCAAGATAGGTGAAAATGGTTCAAAAATGAATATTGAGTCAACGAAGGGGAAGTTTTGTGCAGCTACATCTAAACTAAATACGAAATGAATATAATTTAATTTTGACTGACTAAAATTGTATTCGTAATAAATATTTGGATTGGACAGTTTTCAAACTTCATTTTAGGGAATGCAGGTGATGTAAGGTGTTGGAGAAAAAAGAAAACAATAGTATCAGTATCGAAATTTAGAAATGCCCGAGATATGAATGCAATTTTTAGTGATTTTAGAACAGTTTTTTTTCTTAGAAAGACAACCATTTCTGACGAAATTTTCAATTGCGCAACACAGATTACGAAGGATAAGGTGAAAATACATATGATTAAATCCATTGAAAGCATTATTCATTTTCATGAAAAAGAAACATCCTTCCAGATTCTATTAAAATTAAGTACGACGTAGTAATGTTTACGTTCCTCTCCTACGGGCAGGTTTTTCACCTTCAAAAGCCTTTATCCCTCAACGATACCATTTGATCTCTTCTTCACTGATCAGAAGAGACAGTGATTGCGATGTGAATACCAGGACTCGAACAATTAGAATACAGTACGATGTCGATTTTTGAAATGCATTACAATCCTTTGGTCTACCTAGATATATAGTTTCAGTTGAGTGTAGCTTATATGAGTCATAGATGACGTATTAAGTACAAAAATAAAAGTAATGTGTAATACACAAAATTGAAACGTCTCAACGCAAAACAGAAAGACAATGAGAAACTGAAAAAAAACGGGGGTGGTAAAAAAAACAGGGGTGCCGCAGGGGCGTATTCTCCACGCGAGGCCATTGGCGCGCCGGCCGCAGCGCTGCACCCTTCCGTGCCTGCCTGCAGCAAATTCCCTCGCGCAAATTCCCTCGCCGCGCGGTAGCAAGTGTCGCGCGCGCATTCCGTTATTGGAAGCAATCATCTTAACGGCCCGGCGGCGCCACCGCCCGCTCTGGGGCTTTTGTGGGCGCGTGAAGAATGCTACGCGGGTCAGGGCGTGGACCTCTTCACGCGCGCGTCCCACGCGACCTCGCGCCTGCCCCGCCCGCCCCGCCACTCCGCCGTTCGCTTAAATGCACGACCCTCCACGCCCCGCTTCACCCACGCTCCTGCTGCCACCCACTCATCCGTTACTACCAACCCGTTACCACCCACGCTCACGCTTCCTCCCACGTTCCCGCTACCACCCGCACATCGCTACTACCAACCCTCTACCACCCACGCTCGCTTTTCCTCCCACGCTGCCACTACTACCCACGCCTCTTGTTACCACCACACGCATCTACTACCACCCACGTTCCCGCTACCACTCACACATCGCTACTACAAAGCTACTACCACCCGCGCTCGCGCTTCCTCCCACGCTGCCGCTACTACCCACACCTCTTAGTACCACCCATGCATCTACTACCACCCACGTTCCCGCTATCACCCTACACATCCGTTGCTACCAACCCACTACCACCCACGCTCGCGCTTTCTCCCACGCTGCCGCTACTACCCACACCTCTTGTTACCACCCACGCATCTACTACCACCGACGATCCCGCCACCACCCACTCATCGCTACTATCAAGCCACTACCACCCGCGCTCCCGCTTCCTCCCACGATCCCGCTACCACTCACGCCTCTCTATACCTCCCACGCATCTACTACCACCAACGCCCCCGCTTTCACACACTTTCCCGCTACCACCCACGCATCTGCTAAACGCATTAGGAACCACGCTCCTGCTATCCCCACTTACCCATCCTTCCGCTACAACCCATGCTCCTATTTGCACCTACGGTTTGATCATTTATGAGGTTTCAGCTCACCGCTTGCAGCTGCACTTTCTCCCCACTACCCTTCCTTCCCCACTCACTTTCATTCCCTCTCCGGCCCTCAGGGCTACCTGGTCCCTGTTCCGCCCCCCTTTCGGAATAAACTATTGTTTCTTATGCTCTGGCCTTTCGCACCAGTACTTTCTCATCTTCCTCTACTTTCGCCTGTAGCTCGTTCGCCATTTCTGCTCTCACCCTTTAGTTCGAGTCCCCTGCCATTCTCCCTCCGCGAATCTCGACTCCGCTGACGCCGCGTTTCCATTTTCTGCACTCCTTTTCTCTACGGCAGACTTCCCTCTCTTTTCTATGTTATGCTTTTTTACTCTGATGCACAACGGTCCTTTGTATAGGGAACAAGCTGCTCTGTTGTGATCACTGAGCAGGAACCTCAATATATGAACCTTCTTTATTTCGACGTTTATTCCCACCATATTCATTGAAAATGACAATAAATGTTTTGTAAATAACATAAATAACACAACAATTATTGCATGAGTTTTATCTTCTTTTAACGCTGTGTTTATCACAGAATGCATTCGCCAAACCTTTTCTTTGATCTAGCAGATGATTTCCAGACGATCTCGAATCTTCTCTTATTTTGTCGAAACTAATTTAAACTTTTCTTTCCTAATCACAATTTTGAAACATTTGTATTTTCATGTTATTTTCTTATGCGTGATTGTACTAAATTATATTTCTTTCTTTGATGGCTATTTAATGTTTTATTCCTCGTGTTCGCCCTCCCCCCCCAAAAAAAATTATACTGTTAATCACAAATTCTCTTAAGTTCTTAGGCAATAAATTACGGTAGACATTTCGATTTTGATTTAAAACATTTTTCTCACGTATCCTAATCACATCACTATTTCGTTTGCAAATGCTTTCTTTATTTTAACTCCATCCAGAGTGATGGATATCATCTCTGAACCACTTCCGGGGCACAGCTAGTTATTTTCCCGTCTTTGACATGTGCCCCAATCTCTCGTCTTGTACACACATCTACTACAACATTTACTCCTTCTCCGACATTAACATTTTTCGATTTGTTTCCTTATCTTTATTGCTTTTAACGACTTCATTTTATTGTATTTTCACCCCTTTTAGGTCTCAACTATACTTCATCTCTTCTTCTCTCCCTCTGTACTCGCCATTAAATCCATCACCTCAAACATATTTCTCCATCACTCGCATCTTCATTTGTATATTTCTGACAAAGCTTCTATACTCATATTTCTACTATGTTATTATCTTCTACTATGTTACTACTATTCATGCCTTCTGAACACGATATGCTGTTTCTTCACACATTCCATAATATTTAAGTCGCCGAACGAAAATCCAGTTGGCGCATATTCCTCCATCGTAACTTGCCTCGTTAACTATATTATTTTAACTCTATCGTATTTCCCATTATTTACATGTAGTAATCTCCGCTGAGTTTCCGGTCTCTCAGGCATCCGTCATCAGATACGCCTACCCCAACAACCATCCAAGCATCCCGTGTTCGTCACATCCAGCCCTCTCTGTTGCTCTCGGCGCGCTCTCGTACGCCGTCTCCGTCGCCCTCCGCCGGAAGCCCTCGACGCCCCGCCCCCCTCTCCCTCGAGGGCTTCCGCCGCCGCGCGGGACCGCAACATCGCGTGGCGAGTGGCAAGCGAGCACGGCTGCGCGCAATTTGTATTGTTAGTCCAGGAACTAATGACCGCCCTTATTCACACAACGCTCTCGCTAGAATGCATTAGTCCGTGCGGCTGGAAACAAGCGACGCCGAGGAGCGTTTGTTGAATTTTCGTGCCAAGAATCTCTGAAAAGGAGCCAGCGCGAGGGGGCGGCGGGGAGAAGGCGGGCCGCGTCTGCGAGGGTGGCGAGGACGGCAGGGAAGGTGCGTCGGCGAAGTCTTGCGCGGGTGGGCGGCCGGGGGGGGCGGCTGGGGCCGGGATGCAGGGGCGCGGGCCGGCGTGGTCGCGCGCTGCGGGAGATGGCAGGCGGTGGCGAGGGCAATGAGAGCGGTGGGGCGGCGGAACTGCGTTGGCGGCGGGCTCGTGGCGGCGGGGGCGTCGTGCGGGGGGGGCGGCGGAGGTGGTGGGGCCGTGACCGGCGGGGTGGCCGAGGCGGCCGGAGAGAAGCGGGGCGCCGTCTGCGAGGGGTGGCGAGGCACGCCAGAGAAAAGTACCGTCGGCGAGTCTGCGAGGACGGCGGCGGGCGGGGGCAGAGGAGCGTGGGCGGTGCGCGGCGTGGACGGGAGCGGGCGCGCGGCGGCGGAGAGGCGGGGAGGTGGAGCGTGGGGGATTGTGGCGGGGGCAATTGAGAGCTGTGGGCTTCGGGGCGGCTGGGGTGGCGGGCTTCGTGGATGGAGCGGAAACGGGGTGGAGAGGACGAAGACGTGGCCAAGAGACGAGGGAGGCGAAGCGGAGACGATCTGAGAAAAAAGAGAGAACGGGGTGGAGGGAGAGAAGGGGGAAGACGGGAAAGCTTCTGGGGAGCGGAATTGGTTAGCCCGAGGCGTTACTGCTTATTTACTGGAGAATGCGAGGCACGCCCGACACTTGTTGAAAGTGAAGCGAAATTAATAAAGAAAGACGCGTAAGAGACGGCACCCCTCTCCCACGCGTCGCGTGAAGGGGATATTAAAGCAATTAAAGAGCTGTCTACATCATCATCATGCGCGAAGGACGTTGCTGGAATTTAAATTAGCACTCATAAATTACGGACTTGGAATGGAAAGTACACAGTTGTGAATAACTGCCACGTCATTTTTTTTCCAAGAGAAAATATGGATTCGTGAACCGCTTAGTTCACTTCCGAACGCAATATTCCACATGTTTCAATCGACGGCACATACGTGGCCCATGTCGGAGGGATTGCGTTCACATCGATCTCGTCTCTGTTGAAACTTTGAGAGTCGTCGAGACCAGAGAGAGGGGTCATCTGCAACTTTCATCGGAGACGGATGTTCAGGATTCCTTTGTGATCAATACATTATTCGTAGCCCTTAATCCACTTCGTTTGCCTTTGTACGCAGAGAAACGAGCAGGCATTGATACAGACGTTAGGCCAGGCGAATCCTCGGAAATCTGTAATTCACTTCGTTCAATCGCGAGGGATAAAATCGCTCCGTGGGAACAAAAAGTTCGCATAGGATCGACTCGGGTTTGTGCTTGCCCCGGGGGGGGGGGAGGCGCCCCGGTTTCCGAGTTGATATCCCGCTCAATGTTTTATAAATTCGTTACGAGTTGCTCGCTATCCATCACTGTCTCCGTCTCGCCAGCCTCCTCCTCCGCCGCCGGCGCCCTGGAATCAGTCACAGCGCCGATCGCCCGTTGTTCGCCCGCGGCGCTTCCGGCGGCCAATTTATTAATTACTTTTCTGCTGTCGAACGCTGGAGGTCCCGGTCGATCACGATTGGATTGCAGGAACTCGAGCAGCGCCGGCTTGAGTTTTAGTCCTCAGTGTCGACCATTGAGTAAATGAATTTTTGGAAAACATTGCGCAACGGTGTTTGAATTTTCTGTGCATGACAGGGAGATATTATCATGATTATTGTTTGACAAAACTTTATTCGTTTGCGTGCACTGAGTATATGAGTTGAATTATGAGTGCTCACAAGTCAGTGTGATGATATAATATGGAGATTTCTTAAAATAAATATTTTGTTCAAATCACTTTCAAGTGAAGACGCTCTCTTTTATATCAACAGTAAAATATTTGTATGAGCTATTTGTTCAGAATAAATTAAATTTTATAAAACAACTAACAGTACTCAAATACATTTAGATATTAACACACGAGCTGTAGACATTTTAGAGATAAAGGTTAATATCATAAAATCACAAGCACATACATCAATTAAGTTAACTGCTCAATGCAATAATAATAATATAAAGGAATTTTGGAAAAAAATCATCCTGTTCATTTTTACGCTTTCCACCTTACAGCAATTTTAATCATGTGTTGACTTTATACTCATACTTTTCAGCGACAAATTACAGTATAATTTTGTAAACACGATTTAATTTTGCTTTATAACAAAGAGTATTACATTACTATTCTATGTGTGGAAACATATACATTCACGAAACCAAAATTTAAAACAACCGAACGTAATATAAAGAACGGAGAACCCAAAATGTAAAGATTTACTTTCAAAAGAAAACAAACCTTCAATGTCTTTCAAAATTTAAGACATGCAATGCCGAGAGATTGTTCTGCCTAGAATTGCGCAATATCCATTAGCTGCTGGTATTCAATAGCGAATTAGCATAACGATAGACCAGACAGGCGGTGGCCTGGAGTGGGCGGCGAGGGGGTGTGGCGGCAGGGAAGGGCCCGCCGATAACGGCCGCACCTGATAATTGGTCTCGCGGCCATTACCCTCCTCCACAAATGGCAGGCGCCCGGTCCACGCCACTCCGCATATTGATATCCTTCCCTGCCGAAGCGAAAGCTGACGCGCCTCCCACCGCCACGCGGCGCCACCATCGCACTTTGATCACTCGGCAAGCGAGCGTCCCCGACCCCGGCGACGCAGCCTCGAGAATTCGGGCGCGGATTAAGCGGGATTCAACTTCTGAACTGTGCTTAGCAGCGCCTGAAGTAATGAATTGCTGGGATCAGAAGAAATAAAAAAAAATTGCCAACGATTTTGCGCGATCATCGAAAGGGAGAGGGAGCAGGATAAAGTAGAAATGGAAACGAAGTGGATTTCTGCTCTCAAAGAAAGTGTAATTTTGCTTCCACTAATCCCATGCGTTACATATGACGTTGTACTAAGAGTCGTTAATTTTTGCGTAGAATGTTGCTGGGTAGGGTATAAAATTCACGTAGGTGAAATTCAGAATTTAACGAATCCCAGTGAAGTCGAATACTAATACTTTTGAAGGACTTCTTAAAAGTGCCTCATTAGAGTGATAAACGTTTTCCGACAATCACCGATTCCTTGCTGCGATATTCATTAAAATTTAAATTGACATTGACGTGAATCATTAAATGTTCTTTTCAAAATGTTTTCTACCAAATAAATATTCTTATAGATTGAAATTTGTGAACACCGTAACTAAAAAAATTGCCTCGGTTTTTCTCTAAAGGTAAATGTCCAACGAGAAAGTGAGAGAATGGCATATCATTAGTTGATAGAAGCAAACTTACAAGTTTTCCCACTTTTAAAAGATTTGAAAAGTTTGAGAAAGTATATTAGCTAAACTGAGAAAAAGTTGAAAGAGGCGGTTATTCAAGAGGGAAAGAATAACATTGAAATGCGATACATTGGGTCATATGAATAAAAATGAGCACTTGCTCTGGAGTACTTGCTCCGGAGCAAAGTGAGTCTACTCCGCGGCACGAGCAGAAAGCTCCCATTCGTGATGAATAAAACTTTCTCATGGTCTCCGAACAACTTACTCATGTGCTCGCGAGCATTTGGCTCGTCGTGAACAAGTGATAGTGCAGGCTAAGAGTTTTAAAAAATTGGGTTCTTGAGCAACCAAAGAGTTACATGACGTTGCGCACGTCGCTCACATGTTAGGTGCGGAGATAAAGAGCAATAGTTTGTTGTCTCATTCTTTAATATAGAATAATTGCAGACGTCATGAATACTAACAGCGAGCCACAGACACAGATCTTTCATAATAACAAAATATATTTATTAACAAGAAAACAAAAAGAATATATACACTTAATTGTCCTACTTACAGCCCAGCTCTTGATAGGTCTTACTATCCCTGATCGCGGGACACCAACGGCTGCTTTGCCTCGAATCGCGAGCGACTGATCGATGAGAATCGGCGTGAAATCGCTGACACTTCACACCACTCCTCACCTCGGAGCGAGCGCACACAGGCATCGCTCCCCGTGACGCGCAAGTCACCCCAAGGACAATAAAGTCCCTGCCGGCAAGGCTTGTCATTTATGTGACCTTGCCTTCGGCGAGCCGGGGCTGCACCATATGCCACCGTCGTGGCGCCAAGTTTGTGACATGCACGAGGTTCTCCCACTGTCTCCAAAACCCACGCCACTGGCTCTGCACACTCCGTTATGTAGGCGAGGCCCACGTGACCTACTACGTCACGCCACCGCCCCCGCTTGTTATAACAGTGACAGGTTTCTATAGGCCGGAAGACCCCAAAGCCTTGTGTCTCCCGTTTCCGCGCTCTTGCCTTTACGGAAAAACCCTTCTCTCCTTCCTGTGGCGAGGCTAATCCTCTACCAAGCGCCCCCAAATAGATGCCACGAGGCACGCTGGCTAATACGTTACAATATGAATAGCAGTAATCAAAAACAGGCGCTAGTGGCCCAGCTAATTTTTACCGAAATGCTAAGTGAATATAAACTTATTTTTGAAAAGAGCCAGCTTTCGGAAGTACGCTGGGTCCGAAACGAAACATTACAAAGTTTCAAAAAACAGTACCCCGAAAAATTCCAAGTAGAAAAGAGCGATGGCCAATTAACATAGAAGATATGCAATATGAAAACGCGCCTGAAAGCAAACGCCGATAAAAATCGTACCAACCATACATTGTACTTTTCGATTCGGCAAAGATTGTAATAGTCTACATCACGAGAATTTCGCCTAATCTTGAATTTTTTAGTCCGCTGTATATGTATATCAACACACGGTAAAAAAAATCGGGCAATTTAACCTTACTGAGTCTGCTACTAAGGTCCCTCCGGAAGTTTGGAGCAAGTGCTCACTCTAGAGAGTAAACGCATAACTTTATTCATACCAATTCTGAGCATTTGCTCGTCAGTTGAGAGTACGGTCAGAGCTGAAGCAAGTACTCAGAGACTGAGCAATTGCTTACCCACTTTATTCATACGAAACTGAGTAAGATCTCGGAAACTCGGAGCAAATAGTACTTGCTTACTTTTATTCATACCACCAATTTTCTGCGCGGGCATAAATACTTGAATCTAAATTTTAAAAGATATGAGGTCGACACTACACCTTGAGGTCTCTTTCCAAAGAAGCAAAATCGTCATCATGTGACACATATCACATGATGTGATACATATCACATTGTAAGCCTCTGGTGGGTTTGTTTAAACCTTTCCAAAAATAAAGCTTTACGCCTTTAACTATTTATGTACACATTTGGGTTAAAAGATCTAATCTTTATGTTCATCGGTATACCTTCGCTTATGGATATGTTACCGTCCTGGAGGAAACCAGAATTCTGCTGGTCTAAACGTTGTTGTTGACTATCCAGTAGATGCATTGCAGCATGTTACACAATTAGATATTTATTGTTCCTGTTTGTTACATTGTTGCCTCCTAGAGAAAAATATCCTTAGTTTATGTATATTATAATTAAATTCAATTTCACAATAAAATATTAAACTGAGATTTTCTAACTGTATTACACCACACTTCACAACACATTCCAACACTACATGGATCTTCTCTTCTCTATCTCAATCTATATTCTACTTCATTTCACAATACGTCACAACACATATTTCGAGGAATGAATTTTATGATCTTTAGTTTATGTGTATTAACAATTATTAAAGAAAATAGTAGCAATAATAACTGTTTTAATGAGCTTAGATTCTGAATTAATATAATGTACCCATACAATATTTTACTTTTAAATTTGGAACATCTAGAAAATAGGATACCAAGGCTATGGAAGGCTACATATTACAGCCGTTATTGTTTTCTTTGTAAAGGAACATTTTTTTAGCAATTGCTCTCTGCGCCCGTGACTGAATTTTGAGAGTGTAATAGTTTTGCTTTACAAACTATTACTTCATGTGTGATTTATTTCCGCGCATAAATGATTATGTAGATCTTTACCCTGCAAAATTTATTCCTCTACTGCCAGGTGATAGACCATGTTTTTGTCTGCCCTAGGGCATTTTCGAGCTTTTAGCTCGTTACCCCATTCGTCCCGTCCCGATGGCACGCATACTATACTACACACTAGACACCGACACACTTGTGGGCTCCTCTGATCTGGGATGTGAGGCCCTACGCAACAACACATACATGTGAGACAAAGGAGAAACAACCATGCCCAAGGTGGAACCCAAACCCGCGACCCTTCTAACTGTGGCGCTGGGCCGGTACACGCTTTTAGTCATATCGGCCATCCAGTTCGGCTACAACGTGTTAATTGTATATCATCTTTATTGGCTGTTTTAATGTAGAAATTCAAAAATATATGAATATACAGTTTTGTTTATTCCTAGTTTTCATAAACCAATAGTTGAAATTTAAAAATACTTTAAATTAGTAAAAATTAGTTTTTAATTAGTTATTTATAATATTATGAGTAAAATTCATTAAATCCATAAATTTATAAATTAGTAGCAATTAGTAAAACTATTAGAAGTGTACTATCCTATACTAGTTTCCTGTAGACGTATTTTATAAGTGAGATCATTGTACAAAAATCTTGAATCATTAGTTTTTACATAGAAATTTAGAATGAAATGTTTAATAATTCTGGTAGAAGATGTATCCAAAATATACAAATGATCTCCTCTGACGAAAGATTGTTAATGTTCGAATAACTCATAGCATAAAGATCCTGGAATTCTAAGACGAATCGCAGGTCACGAATCCGACCAGCAGGGCGTCTCGCTCGCAGACGGAGACACTAACCACGCGTCCTCGCCTGTCCGCGCACTCTTTTTGATCTGACGGCAGCGGCGGCTGCCCTCGCGCGCTCTCCGATGACGCCTTCTCGAGCAGCGCGGCGAGGGACAGGCCGGCGAGGGGCTCCACGCCGCGCCGCCGTCGATCGAGGCTCCATCTGGCTCACAGGTGCCCGTCAACTTTCCTGCCTTCTCCCTTTTCCCCTTTCTGCTTCCCTCCCTCCCTCC
>BOPP01000093.1:682187-704482 GCA_017312745.1 Gryllus bimaculatus
GGGATGCCGCAAGTTGCTCGTCAGGTGGCGCTGGCACCCTGGCCAAGCGACGCGGCGCACGGCGTGCCGAAGGGGTAGTGGAAGAACACGTAGTCGCAAATGAACAACGTAGAGCAGTTGCAACGGCTCATCCTTACTTCATCAGGGCCTTCGAAACCTACGCTTCGCTGTAGGCACGATCGTCTTCCTAAACATTATTAGTTTTATAATTTTTTTATTTTCTTGTTTTTATCTTTTTCGATTTATTATTAATTCTTTTATTTTATTATATATTTTAAGATGTTTATTGTTTTATTAATTTTCTTATTCGTTCGTAAGTGCCTTTTTCACAGTAACATCGACGCATATTTTACGCATTAACGGTGATATCATTGAACATATAAGAAAACCTCTCATACACAAAACGTAGGTTATTTTATCCTATTTCATTTCATATCGGGCTAATAGATTTGAAAAAAAATTGATAGTTTCTTAAGTTATGTTGAGATAAAGTGGAATAATTCCCGTTTTTTCATGCGTTTTCGCTTGAATCATAAAATTTTGTGGTGTTCCCACGGGAATATTGTGGATTGGAGATAAAATCTTATTAATTTCACTATTCATTATTACAATTTTATGTTCTTTAATTTCATATAGGACCATAAAGTACAAAAATGGATGACTTTTGTGTTGTTTTGAAAAAGTGAAAAAGGGCGTGAGTTTTTCACTTTTTTGCTTAAAGCAGTGTTTCTGGGCTCATTTTTGTTGCCAAAACTGATATTCGTGTTCAGCGACCCCAAAAACATGTAGAAATAAAATATCAAAACTACACCAAAACTTTCCGATATTTGCCATTTTGAGCGCCATTTGACTGAGCTGTAATGGGAATGCGCGGTAACCAAACGTTTCCCTCTTGTTAATGTTATTGCTCAATTTCTCATATTTTTCTAAAGTGCATTACATTATTTAAAGATCTAAAGTTAAGGGATAAATTGCACTGGGAAAAAATCTGTCTTTAATATTGGAGGTGCAAGGTAAGGTCAAAAAGGATGTAAAACTTTTGCAATTTTTATAATTTCGGAGATTTTAATGAAAATAGGAACGATACCATTTTTATAAGTATTCTTTCTCCAATTCGAGCAAAAGAACTATAGAAAAAATTGTGTTGAATTTCAAGAAAAGTTTGAAAATGACATTGAGATTTCATGTTAACTACGCCTTACATTAAAATATATTGATGTCTCTAAAAAGGTTCAGCTAGATCTTACTTCTGACGTGAATATCAAGTTTCAGTTCAAATGCTTTTAATACACAGGGTGACACTTACTTCATCGAGAAATCACTATTTTCGGGTACAACATTGCTCGTCACCTGAACCAATGTTAACCGTTAATATATTGGAGAAATAAAGAAAATGAATTTACATTTTAAAATACTCAAAACCAATAAAATTGTAATCTTCTTCTTAGAACTTTGCTTGTAATATTATGATTTTTGTGCTTTAATTACCTCGATGTTTAACGCAACGTAGGTGCGCGGCTGGAGAGGTTGGGTGATAAAGCCCCTGAAAGCAGAAGCGGAGATTTGGGCATGCGAGAGAGAGAGAGAGAGGAACGGAGAGAAAAGGGTGTCGGCGCACAGTGGAGGGTAAAGGGCGGGCTGCGTCACCAGACGCTGGTGGCTTTGGGTGCGGTGAACCACACGGAGATAGCGGAGGGCGGCGCCTGCGACCAGCCGCACGGGCGACAGAGGCGGCTGGGGGGGGGGGCTGCGGCGGTTCCTCAAATTGGCAGCACGCGACGCTCTGCGCGCCCAAGAAAGGCGACGCTGCCGGCGTCCTTTTGAGTATCAAGTACCTCTGCACTCCGGCGACCTCAAGTGTCCGCGAGTAGTATACGCCACATGGTCATGCTTCAAGAGCTCACCCACGGTGCTCTGCTACCTTAGAAAGCCCCCTTTGTTTACCGTTTACCGAGTTGTTTACCTTGTGCTTAATTTGTGCGACAAGTGCTGTACCAGGAAAAGGTCCTATTTCTACCCTTTCTTTGACTTTCGTCGTAATTTCTTCTCAGTGGGTTTTCTGTCGCATTGAGGTTACATTGCATAGCAAATTGGCATCGGACTGTTAGCGTGTGTAATTATATATTAACATAAATGAGTACTTATATTTTTCATTAAACATAACTACTATTATATGTTAGAATTTTCCATAGAAATCATATTAGGTTCTAACTAATTTTATTGCCTGTTTAATTTTCCAATAAATAAAAGTGTTTAAAAAGCTACTGCAGATGACAGTGAAATTTAAAAATCTTTAACTTCTTGGAACCATTCTTTTAGAAAAAAATTAGTAATACAAGAAACATTTGATTACTAACCTATTATTTTACGAGTAGATGAGTATTACGAACGAGAAATTGAATTTGACGTTTAGGTTTATATATATTGGTAAACAGAAACGGTACAATATAGTTTTGAAATTTGCCGTGCTGTGTCTTCTCATAACACTGATACGCTTTCAACTCGAAAGAAACAACGTCCCATTTAATGATGAAATCACAAAAAGTAACCCAACGAAAACTGGAAATGTATACCAGCGATAAAAGATATCAGATTTGAACTGCAAAATCTGTTCCAATATTGTTCTAGATGTAGTATTGTGAGGTATTTATAGTCCCATTGTTGAAACACGTAAGCAGTTATTTTAAGCCGCCAGCGCTTGCCCGTATAAAGCAGTGAATAAATGCAACTGCCACAAACAGAAGACCGTATGGCACTACAATACACACATTAATCGACAGACAATGAACAACGACCGGTGACAGGCGGGTAGCTTGCAGTGGAAAGGGGATATGCAGCTGCTCTGCTTTGTAAGATAAAATCGAATGCGGCGAGGTGATTAACAAGTTTCATTGTTCACATTATCGTCGTTTTCATTGATAACTTCAAAGATTTTTGTCATGATCGGATGAATAAATGAATGGACGAGTTAGGGAAGTGGCAGAGAGACAACGTACAAAGGGGTGAAGGTGTATTCAACTTTGGTTTCCAAAATTAGGGATAACGAAAACATTAATTTTCATACAAATATCGCTAATGCATTTTAAAGGAAAAACATAAAAGCAGGCGGAATATACTACAGAGAATACACATCAATACCTCCTAATGTGTGATTCCACTATTGTGTGTTATTATTGCATGAACAAATAAGTAAATAATTTGGTCGTTGTGGAGCTTTGGTTACTACTTCACTCTAATACATCAATTAAATCTATTCCATATTTCTACACTGACAGGCACAGCCCTGGTTACAAATTACTGGTTACAAGATTTGCAGAAATTTTGGCAGAAATATTAACACTACTGTGACATCAAGTGTTTCTGTAGTGACAATAAATGTGATGATTACAATGATAATGGTGATACATAATAACAAAAGCACTACGCGCACTTTGTAACAGTGATAGTACAAACCACGCCCAAACCATAAACAACAAACAAACCTTGCTAACGTGTTGAGGCTATGGATGTCAGGAAGTATGGATGACGGGAATATGGATGACGGGAAAATGGATGACGGGAAAATGGATGACGGGAACATTTGTACTCAATTTACTGTCCTGGGTACCGCTGCAGAGTTAGTGGTGTGCAGGCAACGGCTTCGGCTGTCTCACCGGCGCGCCGAACAGATTCTCCATTCGTCCGGTAGATGGCGGCCGCGGTTGCAGCGCCGCGCCTATTTTAAACACAGTCCCAAATTACCCCCTGTCTTTGAAGTTTTTCCAAACAGATTACAAGCGATACAAGACGCTTACCAAGATGAATGACGGTGGCAAAGCGAGTGGAAAAAAGAGAGGACACAATGCGTCCGTGGATAGTGGGAAAGATTGGAGGTGATGGGGACGAAGAGGCGGGGATGTGATTTATAGTGGTCAGCCACAGTGGATTGGTACTAGAGCAAGATGTTATGACAATTGATCCGACTAAATTTAATGATACGACTAATGTAGAATTGGCGAGGACAATGTGTGGCACACGTGTCGAGCAAGAATTTAGAAACAACGCATTATCATTGCCGCACAGAATGAATTTGGTTTGGTTTGCAATAGATGTGCGATATGTTTACGAAATAATTATTTAAGAATTTAATTTCGTGAAACGGATTTCATTCTAAGTTATACTTCGGCCACATTTACAGACATAAAGCTCTGTGTTAATGTGCAACGAAAACAAATTGCAAGTATTTACAGCTTGTTACAAATCAGAAACATTCTCAAATATCTTGTTGAAAAAAATTGGCATTTCCAATTTTCATTAAAAACCGTCATACCAACAAAAACTAAAAAAAAAATTTTTCTTTTTAATGTTTTGAAAACACATTATTGGAACATTACGAGAATGTAGTATTTTCGCTGATAGTTATTTCCTGAAAGCCGTGGCTGGGGAATTTTCTTGTCATAATAATATTGAAAAATTTCTATATTTTTTTATTACTTCCTATTACTATTACTAGTTTTCTATTACTCTAAGAAAAATGGCAAGAGAAATAGCTTAATTAAGAAGGGAACGGGAGATCTAAGATAATTTATAAAATGGAAGAAAAATAAGCAATTATTGAAAAGTAAAAGAAACGTTGAATAAATGAATGAATGAATAAATAAATAAATTAAAAAATAAATAAAAACTAATTAATTAAAGAATTAAATAAATAAAAGTAATTTGGCTTACAAACTGGGGTTATCATCTATTAAGTTTGGGCAGCAAGGATGCATGCCTAAAATTAAATACGTGTGGGATGTGACAGAAAAAATTAGACAAGTTCTACATAATCACTATACGGAAAATCCCAAAAATGTTGTTTTATGTCGTTCAGTATTGAGTCTCGAAGACTAAAGAAATAAATCAGGTTTACAAATTCTGCAACAGTACTAAACGATGATAGGTACGGATTGTCCCGTCCTAACCATGACTGTTTAGTGAGCACACCTTTATAGGAATCAATGCAATGAAAATTTTCTAAAATCTCGTCCGTACTGTTCGCCCATGCCGAACTGACCAAGTGCTCTCTTGACATCACACGTGACACATTCAACCAACCGGACAATCGTCCATCCGCACAAATCGATTTTACGGTACTAAATTGTCCGGTACGGCATGTCCTCTCCACCAGCACCGATATTTAACATTTTTGGAACAGCAATAGCAAGCCTTAAACTTAACGCGCGAACTAACAGCTGAAAATACCATGGATTTTACGACCGATAATGTAAAAATAGCATATTATCGCACTATAGAGATAATTTTGTTGAGATGATTCGACAATTGAAATTATATTGATGAGATGATCCCAATACTTTTCGTCCTTACTATAGTATAGGGAGGAAAAATAAATGTACGAGTATATAATTGAAAAAAAAATTAAGTGAATATAACACGAGTCTTAAGAAGTCTCACAACTATCAAATCACTGCTGAGTTTTTCATGAAAAAAATATGACCCAATTTAAAAAAAATATCACATTATTTGAGCGTTGTTTTCTGGGAAATAATGTAAATGTTAATTTCACGAAAGTGATCAGTACCTTGGGTATGAAAGAAAACAACTTCAGGGTGAAATACAAGATTTGAAAGTAATTAGATTCTCGGAAAATATACAGCTCTTTGACGAAAAACTCGCCTAATAACGTATTACCTTACTATAGACTACATAATAACTTATATTCTCGGAAGTTAATTTATAAGCTATTTGTATTAGAATTTTTTGATATTTATAGCTCACATCTAGCAATGGTACGCAATGATGTATGATCATCATTTGCATGTTGACATTTATCACGAACACTGCGTGACATTTGTTTAGGAAATACATTGCAGATTGGAGAGAAGTAAATACAAAATCCGCACAATTATTTCCGGTTTTCCAAAACTGTATCCCGTTATTGATAGAAACACATTAACTTTATTCCAACTAAATTCATTTCGAATTACGGGGAACACCTCGATAAAAATTGTAATATTTTACTATATTTCAATAACACGCCGTTACTTTGCAGAAGTACAGTTGATTTTATTTATAACTGAGAAACATGCTCTGCCTATTGAAACCATTGTAAGGGAAATAATTACGTGTATATTTATAATGTAATAATTATTTCCAAGGTACGAGAACGTCCAACCGAACGCGTTCCGCACGAAATCAAGTACGGTCTTCCTCATTTTCTTCTCTCCCAGGAGGGTTTGATTGCCATTGAAAAAAGCCACCACGCCTCCTCCTTTCTCTTCATTGGCCATACCTGATGAGATGCTTTGTTTCTATGCTGCCCGTTATATTTATCTCTAGTTGAATCGTTCCTCTAATGTTTGTATTAGAAATGTGCTCAAATATCGCAACTTTTTGAACAGATAGTGTTCATTGCACTGTTTAATATGACAAAAAGTTAATTTGGTTTCTTTCTTCCTCTTCTTCTTCTTCTACAAAAGTCCATTTTCTTGGCTATAATTGTGTTCTTATTGGTTTTACTAAGTACACAGGTTTCTGAACTATAAGTTGTAATGGCCTCCACTATTGTTTATTTCAGACTAAAACAACATAAATAGTACATTTGGCGTTCCTTGTTATTTTTTATACCATGAAACAGGCTGATGCATGCAACTGATGAATATTTCGAGTATTTTCTTTCCATTTTTCAAAACTTCAATCCTCGCATATTTATTTTTCTAATAGGTTGTAAGAGCTCCAGACCTTATTACATCGTTTATTTCACAACAGTTTTGCACATTTTCATAAAATATGTTGCCAGTTCTCGGTTTTACTTTCTCTCCTTTCTACCTTGGAAGAGAAAGTATTGTAATCGTATGCCGGAAACCGGCCATTTTCAGACAGAAAAAAAACTTATTGTCGGGCCCAATATACAATAGACATTCAATAATACCGTGTGTTGTATTGGCGGCGCCGACCTCGCGACTCGAAGACAATTGAAGAGCTTACGAAACATCTATGGCGCGCGCTTACGAGAAGCCGTCGTCTCGTGACTTCGTGTTGATCGAAGGAGCTCAGGTGTGCTCATTGGTGTGTTACGAAATGAAAATAAAAAGTTTGTTCAAGTTATGTAAACTCGGAAAAAGAGCTTATGTAGTATTAAGTTATGTAGCTTCGAGTGCCATGGGCGCACGTTTGTTAGGAAGACACTTGCTATTTTTCTTAAGAAAAGGATGCCTGAATGTAGTTCGAGGTATTTTATGTTATATTCTACTTTAAATGCACAAATAGCAGTCTTGAAGATATTAGAAGATTGACGAAACCTTAGGGAAAGTATTTAAATTTTTTTTATCAGTGTTTCAAAAATACAGATTTAGATATCCGCGGAAGCGGAGCGGGTAATAGTTTGCCAATTGATTAACCTAGATTTTCGAGCAATATACTTTCTTTCTTTTGGAACTTTAAGTGGTTTTGTTTAAAATTACCTCAAAAGAAAGGCGATCGGACAGCGACGTTGGGCAAATGAAAAAAAGCGTTGGAGATGCCAACGATTGCGGGCATCTTCTGGTGCCTACACTGTTGCGGGACATTAGTTCATCACATACGTAACACGGTGATTGAACTCAACTTCTTCAGAGTGTGATCTTTTAATATTTGAAATAAACACAAGCCCTATCGTTTTGTTTCCAAGCTGGGTTTCGAGTGAAATTTTTATTGAAGTACTTTATTACTGATATGAACTTGTAATATCTTGCATTACTTATAAACAATGTTTTTTGTAGAAAAGTGTTTTTTCCGTCGCATCCTATTAACATATTTAAGAACGTATTCTAACCAAGTAAGATATAGAACACTCTTCAAGCCTCTTCGTACACTCTAACATTTAATTTTCCCTTCCAGAAATACATAATTCAACTACCAGTATTGAAATTTAAAATCAGAGTAACAGATAAACAGCATGTTAATGTGATAATGTTCTTTGCTGTTGAGGGGTCACCGCGACCAAGGCAATGATGTTGCCAACGTTTCGCCCATGAAACAGCGACCGGATGTAGAGGCAGCCGCACGTTATCGATGGGATCTAGGATCTGCCTTCAGATCTCTGAAGGCACCATTGACTATGTCTGCGTAAGCGGTGGCTTTCGTCTTTTGATAAATATTTATCATGTTAAACTTGTAAATTTTAGTATCTAGATATCATACTCTGGGAATGTACATTACTTTCTTCTTCGGTGTACATTTATGGAAGTCTACATTAATTTTTTCTATGTATTTTTCCAGTGGATAGCCGGTTACCTTTAACGTCCCGTTGGGACTCATATTTGACCACACACAAGACACCAACACACTTGCAAGATCCTCAGATCTGAGATAAGCGGAACGCAAGTCCCTCCACAGCACGTACATGAGAGACAAGGGACAAACAACCATGCCCAAGGCGGAACTCGAATCTGCAACCATTCTGTCGTAAACGCAGAGTCGGTACACATTCTTGGCCACCTGGGCCATCCAGGCTACGTTCATAACTATTGGTATTTGACTCACGGCGCTACACTAGGAATCACTACAAAGAACAATTTTCAGCATTA
This sequence comes from Gryllus bimaculatus, assembly GCA_017312745.1. Taxonomy (NCBI): domain Eukaryota; kingdom Metazoa; phylum Arthropoda; class Insecta; order Orthoptera; family Gryllidae; genus Gryllus; species Gryllus bimaculatus. The sequence continues at coordinate 690,734 of BOPP01000093.1, forward strand.
TTCACAGTGGGGAGTAAACGTTAGGTGGGCTTTACATATTAAACACATGATTTGAGACTTTTGTTCATCGTACATATATCCTCGTAAAAATTACACTTCGAATAGCGTTTCTTGACGTCTATACAGTTAGAAATGAAACTTAAAAGGTCTCAATCATTAATTCAATGCCATTCAATATTTTCAAGTGGCACTAATGAAGGTTAAGGGATTCTCAAGTAGTACAGATGAAATGAGATTTAGATGGGCTTTTACATTATTTTAAAAACCTTTCTGGGTGATGAAGGAGTGATCTTTTACAAAATGAATAGTTCTCGAAATACACACAGATGTCGAATTTTCTACATTCCATGTCAACGACCGAACGTAACTCCCTCTTCGTCGATGAAAATAATTGGCTAACAAAATTAGTTGTGAAAAGTGATAATCCCCTTCAGCCCGGCAGCTTGACGGAAAGCCGTGCGAACGAGGTGTAATGGGAGAGGCGGGACAAACAGACGTGGACGAGCATAGCCGAGGTATTAAACCCAATTTTTAGACAAATAGGCGAATAAATTCATTACGCCGCCGGCCGTTCGAGAGACCGAAGCAGGGCAAACACGGAATAAGCTCGGGCGGACAGGGCGGATTCGTTAGACGCGGCCAGCGGTAATGACAAACACATTCGCGTTATTTTCGCGCGCTTTTAACGATGCGCGACGCTAACTAGGGAGAGACGGCGCCGCCAGGGCCCCGCGCGTGGCTGTGCGCTTGGCGCCCTGCCGCGCGGCCGCGCCCTCGCCTCCCACCCCCGCAGGCGGGCTGCGGCAGCGTCGTTCACCAACAACATCCTGCGTTCGAGTCTCGTCGATGGCCGATTTTCCACTCTAGGGACGTGGATGGGTCGGATTCAATCGCTGTCAGGAGGGGAATTTAGCAGCAAGCTGCTCTGATGATGATAATATCAATAAATAATAATAATAATAATAATACCGGACTACTTGATTCTGGATGTTTTGAAGTGGGCTGTATTGATAAGGTGAAGGCGGAGCACAGCAGTCCCGAAATTCTCTGATCGTTGAGGGATGATTTATCTAGGAGTTCTGGATTCATAGACAAAAGTATTGCGAAACTACATTTAATAATCAATAATAATAATAATGTTCATAATGATAATAGTAATAATGATTATTATTATTATTGATTATTATTATTATTGCAGTTATAAAATTGTCTTCTTTGTGATGAAGTTCAAGTCTTAAGGCCTGCTTTTCCGCGTAGCCTCATCGGCAATGTTCCGTGCGTTGTCCGGTAACTCCCTGGTGAATGCTGGAGCCTACTCTAACAATTGACCGTGAACTGACCTTCCTGGCCCTTATCCTCTCCCCTCTCCCATTATTAACGCACTACAATACAACACGTGTTAAGAGTCTAGTCAGAAACTAGAGAGATTACCCCGGGTGGGGCGATGTCCCACTGGAGGAGATACTTGGAGGTGGGGAATCCGTGAACGTCGTTTGGGCGCTGAATATCACGTTTTAGCGGGGGGAGGAACACCGCCACCTCCCGGATATAACATGCACTACACTCACTGGAATAACGTTCGAAGCAATTAACGCACATCAGTACTCACGAACTCAGTCACTTGTGATTGATTATGATTCTTACTTTGAATCTAAGTGTAGGTATTAAATGATTTTATTTTCGAAATTGTGCAGTACATAAATTGACGGATGGTTTCTTTCTGAAATATCAATAAGATATCATATGTCTCGTTTACGCATCCACCATGTGACCTGCTCATTTACTCTACTGCAAATCATGACTCTATTGCCTCCGACGTAGGTGACGTCTGCCATCAACTATTTTTTGTTTCCTTACTACTGACTCTGACTACTTGCAACCGGCATTTCGGGCAGTGTAAAGAAGGACATCCATTCGCGGACTTCGGTTTCAAATGCCTGTCACTGTATGAAGAATTTGTTGGGAATAAAATGAAAAGGATTTTTTTCGTGCTGAATGTTCTGGTTTTTGCTACTCTTAATATTGTGTTCGTTTGCTCCCCTTTATACTCTGATCCATCTGCGGCAAAAAGCACACTGCTACCAACCAAGAATTACTGTTTCGTGTGAATTCTTTCATCCATTTCATTGTAACAAGTCAAAGTCAAATAACATTTTTCTGACCATCAGCAAGAGACACTTTTCCCCTCATTCACTAAGCTCTCATCATTCTCTACACTTTCCCACGACCTGTGACACCTGTCATGCCTTGTTCCGTTTTCTGTCTTGCCAGCACTCCGGACGGTTGTTCAACTGTTTCTATCGCTTAGCCGTATTGTATTTTGCGGGATATTCAGCACCAAAGTTACGGCCACATGCGTACCCTTCTCATCCCCTTTTCGGTATTCTACATCTCCCTTTGCCTTTGTCAACTTCTGTCGCATTTTCTGCACCAGAAAACCACAAAAAGCAAAAGCCAGCGTTAAATATAATTGGAGGAAAGAGTCGCGGAATTTGCCTTTGAGAAGACCGTAGCAGAATGGCGTGCGTCGCTGAGCCTGGTTAATAGACCGCGGACTGGAAAAATCGACTGGGGAAGAGACATAATCTCTAATGGAAAACACTGCCACGCAGAATGCTTACGTTTGCATAAAGAACTCCATTTCCAAGTATCTTACAAAAACACTGGGATAGAATGTGTAGTAAGCCTATTCATTTTTCTCTCAGCTGAATGTTTTCTTTCCGAATGTTTTATTAGAGATACCACGAGCATTTGACGCACGATATTGAAAACAAAACAAAATATTCGTAAGGCAAGAAAGTAAATATCATTTTGTTGACGGAATTAAAAAGTAATTAGCTTATGTCTTCACGTCCACAACATTATGGCAACTTATCTTAAAGTAAATCTTCAAGGTCACTTGGATATTTGTCATACCATTTTTACCAGATGCACGCCAACTTTGAAGTAGGTATTATTTTGTGCAGTGCAGTATAACAGTATTCTTTTCTTTACCATTGTTGATCCTCGTCAACTTCATAAAAAAAGTATGTGTTGATCAGTTTTTATAAAATGATACGCTTAATAAAAAGCTTAAATAATTATGATGACGAAATTAAAAACATTTCTTAATCTTACTGCACATGTATCATTACAACTGTTCGACCATCGCTAGCGGTATAATAGGTCTAAGAAAATATTTCATCTCCTGTAAGTTTTAGTTTTATGACCACGCGAGCAAACTGCAGTCTCATACTATTTATTTTCTGAGAACTGCAGTTTCACTCTGGAAATTTGCGTTCCCGCTTCTTCAACATCATTGCAGCAGGAAATTTCATGTGTAAAGGAATGTCCTACGCGTTGAGCGTTGAATAGGCGTTCAGCCAAGCCGAATACGTAGGTTGCTCAAATTATGGTGAAGTAAGTAGGTCACCGTTGTAACAAACAGTTTAAGTTTAAAAAAAATGTGTTCTTAAATAGCGTACTCCCGTACTTGTAATGGATGCAGTCACGCTACACTTCTCACAAAATAGTTCCAAGGTCTCAACGGTGCCAAGACGTTGCAGTCATACCCTATTCCAAGTTCGACCACTTGGTTACAAGCGTGAACACAGATGGTGAATGCTATAACTCTCCATACTTTGTAAACATTTGATCTCGGACTGAAATGTTCATGAAGCATAACGTAAGATGTGTTTATTTTAGGAGTTATTTCTGCACCAATACACGGGTTGTCAAGAACTTCCCAGAATTGTACACATACATAATTTGACAGTTTTATTTCATAATCGTTTGGAAATATAAATTCAGAAACCCAATAAACATACAATGACGTAATTATCTGTACCGAAATATGCCGAATTAACTTAAAAGGAAAAATAGGAGAGTCAAGTCATCGGTTGCGTAATGTTGGAACTAAACAATGTTACATTTGCTAGTTTAAAAATTAGTAGGCGTTTACTGCCGTGACGCAGTTCGTTTAGGAAGATTGTGTTTGTTTGTCTATACAAGTAGTAGTTCATAATCATTTGCACAATACAATAGAAAACAACTCTTTTGCTGCCTACTTTAAAAAGTATTGGTCTTTGGTTGCTACACTGTGTATTCAGGCGAGTGGGTTTGTATTACGGTAACTTTTGCAGCTAAACTGGACGAGCACATAATTCAAGCCCTAAACCAACAAATACTGCATTATTCTATGTATATATCGTTTGGAATATTCTGTATTCTGGTCTCTAGTTTTAAATTAATCACTTGGTTTTATTTACTCAACGATCCCAGTGTTCCATTTTGTTATTTAGTATTTTAAATATTAAATATGAATAAAAATAAATAATATTACCAGTTTTTTCATAGAATAAAGAGTCTATAATTATTGTATAAGTAGTTTTTAGAAGCTTTTGATTTTTTATTTGAGTGTCGACGACTTTAAACTAAAGATGGATGAACACTGATTTTTAAGGAAACTACAAGAGTCTAAAATTACGTAATACAGTATTTAATTATCCTACAGTTCACAACTAGCATAATGTATGGTCAGGCGGAAGCGCAAGCTAAATGGCCCGAACCTCGCCATCATTAAAGACATTTATTTTTTCAATTATGTATTATAGATACTTTCTTCGTATTCCACTCAAAGGCAGCTTTATGGACTTCAGTGTTGTTCACAAATATTCTGCATTAGTTAATGGTTTATGTTACTGAAATTTGTATTCTTATTCCATTGATAGATGAATGAATAATTACGACAAAAATCGCAAAAAAAAAATGAAGGAATTTAATTCTCTGGAACCAATGAAGATAAACCATTATGGAAGTCGATAGTGAGTTTGCACCTCCTGTACACGGAGCCGCTGAAAAGCCGAAGTGAGGCCAAATGACTAGTCATTATCGATGCAAAGCCGCCTTCGGGGCGCGAACCTCCGCAGCACGTGTTGAGCACGCCGCTCCGCGTGCTGCGACAACGCTCGGGGCAGTGGGGGGGCTGTCGACATCGCCAGCCGGCGGTTGAGCCGCTGCCAAAGGCACGCCGCGCAAAGTTGCCGCGAGCGGCCGCAGAGAGCGCGCGCGCATCGCCTCGAGCCACGCGCTAATTGTTTTATTGGCCGTCCCGCCCCGCCCGGCCCCGTCCCGCCCACGCGCTCCCGCTACATAAAACACTTCGGAGTCCCTTCTTCTTCGAGTGGGCGGGGGTGGATGGAGGGGGCGGGGCGGCTCGCGCGGAGTGGGCGGTCCTCCAGTTGAGAAATATCGCGCCACTTAAGCGGTCGCGCTCCGTCGCTCGAGAAATATCCTCGCCAACCGCGCGAGTCTTCGCTTGTTTTCATATTCGTCCACGTTAGTTCGCTGTGCGCACGCGCGACGCCAAAAATCGGAGTCGTCTCGCGGGAGGAAGACCCTGGCTGTCGCCCGGCGTCCTCATCAATGGTGTTTGTTCATTGTAATGCAACCACACGAGTTGGACGAAAATTTATGTAATGCAACCTGTGAATTACATTGTCATAAGGGGGGATTGCTATCTCGCGTAAGGTGCGACGCTCGCTTTCAGAGAGCAGGGTGCACGCGCTGAATTTATTTAAAGGGCGCCAAGCGCATGCCTTACCTGTTATCCGGTCACCGGCGTAGAAAATCTCAGGGGTGAGGGTCGAAGGATTAAATTTGGCTTACTGACTACAAGTAATACACAGGCAATATTTCTTTGTGTTACCACCCGACAAAATGTCAGGGATACGTTTATTATGGATAAATTATCTCTCACATACAATTATCTGTTGAGCTTTCCCCTGGCTGATAATTAGTATGGGCGCGAATTCACTTACAGGGTGGTAATGATTGTGATGTCGCTACTTCACCCCAAAAGGATTACACGTCCAATACCGGTTGGCTGCAGCGGAGGACCCGTTGAAATGCCAATAGTCTCCCGTAGTCAACAGAGACGCGCGCGGACGTCCAACTCAGGGCTGCGCGGCAGATCATCCGTGGCCGTCTGCGAAATGAAGAGTCGGTTTTGATGCGCGAGTCGCAGGTCGTCACTCGTCGCCTGGACCGCGTTTTGTCATTTCCGGCCGAATGATCGTGCTGCACACCCTCACGAATAATTCCAAGGTGTTGATCCTATTATCCCAGGCTGGAATAAATTCCGATGCTGAATGAACGCTGGTAGTATCGTGTGGAGAACTGCGTTAAACCTAGAACTGCCTCTCTAAGAGTCGACCGATCGCTGTCGAGATTCTTTTTCTAATAATCATGTCTTTCTCGCGCCCTCAGCTCTCCCGATTCCCGCCCCCACCCTTTCGCAAAATGCGAGAGCTCTGTCACGTGCGTAGCGCGAAGCTTTCCAAAGCCTCGTTTAAAAAATTTCCAGAATATTATATTTCTCTAGCTCTGTAATTGGGTTCAGAGAACTGCGTATTTTTGCAACATTTACTTCCTAACATGTAATTGGTTGTTTATTGTTCTGCATCTAGTGCTTATGTGTCTCGTAACTCGTCAAGCAAATTCATAAACTATTTCCATATTTTCATACATGTTCAAAAAAGACAAATATTCATTCATAGTCGACCTCAGGAACATTACACAAGAAGGGGAAATATAGATATTAAATATTGTAATGAACAAAAAAGGCTGACATATTTCTATATAGATTACTCCTTCATAGAATGTAATAAGATTTAGGAGATTATTTTCGATGTTTTCTTTCAAATGACAAGAATAAGAGTTAAAAGAGAAAAACTAACTTTAGGATTAATAAATCGAAAATAAGTAGAAATTATAATTATTTTGTTCGAAAACGTTTACAAAAGGACTGACTCCTAGCAGAGATACGATTAATCTGACCGTACTGTAATTCATGTGAAGTGTCTGGAAACTTTGAGACAGCCGGAGTCACTAGTCATTACGCATCGGACGGTGAATTCTTGAAGCAGCGTGTTTCTCAAAATAATCACTCATTCTGTATTTTTTGTTCTTTGTTTCGATTCGAGGCGGCAGAGAAATCCTTCGTATTGCTCATCATGGGAATGATGGGGCAGATGTGTGGCATGCGTTTGGGCTATATGTCATGAGAGCCATTGGAGCCGTTGTAAACTTCAGTCAATTATTAAATCTGTTGTATGGTTTTCCCGAATGCACTTCCGTTTCTTTTGATAACGTGGGGCGACGCAAACAAGAATCCCGTTTTTTGATACTTCTTTTGAGAATCGAGAAAATAATTTGCATACTTTAATCGTCAACCCAAGGGACCATTCAGGCGCAACTCATGCAGGCGACCGCAGGAGGGGACGTCACAATATATCGTGTCATAACCTGTATTCCAATCGTTAATGTACGACAATGATTATTCTTTTGATTGTTTTTTCCACGTTTTGGAATTTGTAACAATGAAACAAAAATTTGTTTTCGAAATATGTGACGCTAGTATGACGAATTGGCTTTACTCATGGTCAAACAATAGATATTTTCAAATTTGCTCTCTATACCTAAATGCATGTATCATGTATTTCTAAACACATTAAAACATAACAATAATAATAGCTTTAATAATAAGGATGATGCCAAATTACCCAAATAAGGTACAGTAAAGGAGTTTCTCTTTAAAATATGATTACATGGAGCCCCTAGGGAGTGTAATTACAAAACTAACAAATTGATTCAAAGCCATGCCTTCCAAACGATTTACGTTGTAATACTAATGAATCAGCCACATTCCATCACTTTTGTTTTGGGAAACCCAATTTGCCCAGTACCGAGTATAATAATGCATACATTAAGCTTGATGCATAATAAATGAGGCAATGCAAATTCAAAATACATTGAAAATATTAGGGAGCGGAGCAGCTGGATACGTGAATGTTAAATTGATTCACATTTGTTCTTCACTGTATTCATTTGACCAAACTCAAACGGTTATTTTTGTCCTTAGTCGATCAATAGAAATACAAACAACTTACTATTATTTTCTGAATCAATGTAACGCCTATTAGAATTTCAAATTTAAAAGGCTAAAAGTTAAGATTACAAATATCTCTTTATTTCCATTATAAATTAATTATACGTACAAAAATGTTTTGCAACAAAACAAAAAACATAACGATTAGTTTTCCGCAAAAGTCGAACAATAAAGATATTTTTCCAGTAGCAAACTAAATAAGTACATGACTCAATAATAAATAGGATTTCATTTTAGATGTTAACAAAAAGTATTTATATTATAATTACATATATTAAATATAATTCTAAACAACACCCTGTCAATTTCTTAAGAATTACAGAAGCAGAATTTTGTACTTTCTTAAATGAAGATTGTATTATGATTTTTTTCATTATTATTATTAATAATAATAATAATATTAATATTATTTGAAATCAGTCCCTCAAAATGAATTTAACAAGTGATGAAATATGTCTCTTTTTCTTCTGCATGAATGGATAGTGTGAAAAGTCGATATAGATCTTTATTGGCTCGTATAATCCAGTCGTTCGTACGCACGGTCCATCAGCCCCGATGTAAAACAGCGAGCAGGTCTTCCTGCGGCGAGACGCTCGTCGCAATTCCAGCCCGGGGGCGACGCCGCCGCCGCGTTAACCACTTACGCCGCTTCTCGTTAGAGCGCAGCGCGGTCGACGGTGGGCGCGAGACAGGTCGACACGGATTCGCGCTCAGCCCGGAGCGATATGCTCCCGAAAATCTCCGGCGGCTAAATAACCTCGAGCGGTGCATGTCATCTCGTCGGGGCGCACCCCCACTCGCTGCCGCTACTACCCACCCACCCCCGTTCCGCTCGCTGCAGAGTGGTCACAGCGGCTGCCGCTTCCACCGCTGCCGTCGCCTTGGTACCTGTTGGGGTACACGCAGCGGGCACCGCTTTCTGACACAATGTGCGTCTCGAGGACGTCTTCAAATGCTGGCGCCTTTCCTCTCTCACACACCTCGACGCAATGCTTTTCAGTTATTATTATTATTATTATATTATTATTATTATTATTATTATTATTTATATTATTATTATATTATTATTATTATTATTTGTTTATTGGTATTCGTTAATTGATTATAATGTTATTGTTATATGTTATGTTATTGTTATGTTTATTGTTATTGTTATTGTATTGTTATTGGTTATTTTATTATTATTATTATTATTAGGCAACTACTCATCCCACATTAAGGACAAGGGTCTCCTGCTTTCGCAGGGACTTATTAATAATTCTGTAATGAAGTGATAGGGTTATGATGAAGGGTGAAGGGACAATCACAAATACATCCATTCTCGAGGCAGGATTCGAACCCGGGATCTCTAGATTCGAGTTCGCCAGAACACTATTGCCTTGTCGATCTCGGCTATCCAGATCGACTCCTAGCTATTATGATTGCGCAAATACAATAATAATAGTAGTAAAAATGCCCACTGTGCTCGCGAGTAGTATGTGCTGCTAACGTCTTCCCAGCGTTACTACCTTATTTGCTGCTTTTGAATCAATTTTGAAGTGTACCAACTCACAAACGACTTTATGCAGTCCCAATTGTTTCCTTTGTTGACATTTTATGAAACATCACTGCTAGTAGCACTGCAATCCCAACCCCTCAATAGATTTCTTAAAAATTTCAACTCGTCTAATGTTAACAGTGCAACTATATTATCGCATCTCGTAACCATTGCTTCTCTTTTAAATTCTGTCGACTGCATATCCGCTCTTGTCTTTCCCACCATTTGTGCTCTGGAATCCATCCTCACCACCCACATTGGTATCATCTCAGGTTTCGTAATCGCCTCCGTCTCTGCTCTTCCATCACCACTAATTTTATCGTCCCTGCTGATTTTGAAACTGGAATGGATTTCTGAAATTTGAATACAAACATCCCCGCTCTTTGCACAGCTATCTGAGTCGCATTGACTGATCCCACAATAATTATCGTCATTTAGATCCATCGCCACAACTGCTTTCATCACCATTTCCGACCCAGCTAGCCCATCGCCACCCGTTCTACCGCCTTTGCTGTCATCTGCTCGAACGCCCACCCTCATTTCTAATTTCCCACCGCCCACCATTCGCCCCTCCTCGCCCCATCGCCCACCGCCGCTCATCACTGGCACCCTTCTCGCATCATCACCCACCACTCTCCCCCTTCCCGCACCATCGTCCACCACCGCCCATCACTCGCCCCTCCTCACACCATCAGCCACCATCGCCCACAATCGCCCACCATCGTCCATCATCGCCCATCATCGCCCACACCACCCAGCATCGCCCACCATCGCCACCCATCGCCACCATGCCCACATGCCACCATGCCCCCATCGCCACCATCGCACACGCCATCACTCGCCCCTCATCACACCATCGCCCACCACCGCCACCTCCCATTCGCCCCGACTCATCCCCAGCGCGCCTCGCACCATCGCTCCAGCTCGTTTTCAATCTCGCTACATCCGTCAGCCCCTCCTCGATTTGGCTCCCCGTGCCAACTCCGCCGCGCCGTCCGCCGGTGGGCTGTTGTAGAAGTAGTTGGACGCCGGCGCGCGCATTCCGGCCCCGCTCTTATTTTTCGAGGGGCAGAGGGCGGCCGCGAGGGGTGGAGATGTTCTATCGCGTTTTTATAACAGGCGACGAGGTGTGTCCGCAAACGTTAGGGCTGATATTTTCGAGATGGAAATTTTTTTCCTCGCCCTTTCCGTTTCAAATTTAATATTCGGGAGCATTACGTGGAAGTCGTGACGCTTTCGCTCATGTTACGGCACGGACGTAGTAGCTCATGGGAGGACGATGTCGTATGGCTCGAAATGGAATGAATGCGGTTGAGGAATTTGGGGCTCCTCTTGATATAATTGTGCTTCTTGATGATGTTTTAAATGAATTGTTCTCCGAAAGTACATATACAATTGTTTAAATAACAATAGATATTAGCTAAAGTCATTTACACAACAATAACTAAAATACTTATTGAATATTGTTAATTATACAATTCAACCATTTGCGATAACAATTGTCTCCCATTTATAATTTCCATGTCCCGTTGATTCATTAACAGCTCTATTATTTGTTGCTTGCCCTGTAGTTAAAATATACTCATTTGGAAGGTACAAATTGTTTAGGTATACAAAAATGTATTTTAAAAATGTTTGTATATTTAATGTAGTATATAAGTAAAATGAAATAATATTATAAAAAAGTTATTATAAAAACACGAAACTGCATACATCACCACTACAGGGAGCAAATGGACAATGAATCGTAGAACTATTAGAAACAGATATTTTAAAATAATGTTTTGGCACTTTTCATGGCTTATCTGACGTATAACACTCGTCCAAAATTTGTATTTAATGAAAATTCCATTGGTCAATTAAGATGTTTTTAATAATGATCAGTTACAGGCCAAGTGCAAATAATCGTAATAATTCACGGTATTGAAAACCATCGAAGAAAAAATGGAATATATATGAAGATCTATCAACCACTGATTGGAAGTATTAACGATTTATCTATTTTCGTAATCAAATATTGTAGAACGTTTTGTGTACAGTAATCATTTTAATTTAGAAATGTTTTGTTCTGTTTTAAACTTATATAGCACATATTTTACCATGTATTCTGTACTCTATAACATTATTTCATGTAATTAAATATCAGAAATATTAATACTGTACTGCGAAAACGCACTGTATGCTGTGTGAATTTTGAAGTAAAATATAATTAATTTCCGACAACTTCATGATTCTAATTCGTTCCGCAAAGCAAAATAACGTTCTCGTATCTATTTGAACTCAAATATCATTTACCTATCTCGGATGTGTTTATATTCGTATTTTCAAGTCAAATATACAATATGGAAATCCTCACGTAATTTGGGTTTATTTTAATCATATTTGTATTCCAAGCGGATGATCTGAAACGAAGAGTGTACTGCTTGAATTGGGTTACATTAACTTATCGGTTGAATATAATGCTTTCAAAGCTTGCAGTCCAAATTCTCTTAAAATTATACCAGTACTATTGTCTAGAGACCTTCATCAACCGTGCAAGGTGGGTGAAAACTGTTTTTTTCTTAACCAGATTTGCTCTATCAGATTAGTCTAATTAAACATTATAATTTGAGTATAAGTTCTTCGGGAAGCTGAAAGATTGATTTGCATTCTAGATAATTTCCAAAGTCTCCATTGCATCAACTAATTTTCAATTGTTATTATATCAGTACGGGCAGTTTATTTGTCAAAGTTTTCTTGTAACTCTTTTACAGCGTGTATTAAGAGCGCCTGAGATTCTAAAGATGTGTCTGCCCTCTTGAAAAGTCCACTTATTAGGGTACACTTAATCATTAGTTCCAATTCGAAGCAAATCCTCTCGATTCCTATTGGATCACGAAAGACAGAAGCTTAGGGTTGGATGTTGAGCATGATTGAAGTTATCCAGTCGAATCTAATTTCTGACTATAGGACCTCTCGTTTCCCTTCAATCGAATTCCGGCCAGTTTGATTGGCTTCTATTATGAACCCTTTGGGCTGTCTCCACCATTCGCCGCTGTGTTTCTGCCGTCCGCGTCCTACTTCGCTTGGCCACGGAGCATTTCGCTCTGCATTTCCCATCCTCCTCGAGTCTCTCCTCCAATGCTATTGCCAGCTAGACTCGCGTGAAAAAATGAGATGCTTTGTAATTGCTTCTAAAAGTACGTGGCTGCGTCCATCTCTTATTCGAAATTTACGCTATCTGTCCCAAGACTTGTATTGTACACTAAGTGTTCTCATTTTGTGGGAGAAGTAAGTGTTTTCTGTAGTAGAATAAAAAACAGTATAAAAGGAACCTTATACAGCTTTTTCGACAGCATTTCGATCAGCTTCAGTTTGAACGTGTGACGGCTGGGATGTCAGGTTAGGTTCTATTTTGTTTATTAATGACCAGTATCCGTTAGTATTTTTGTTTATTAACCCGTATATACATTTTCTTAATTTCAGAACGAATCAATTTTGTAATGTTTCATTTTTTGTCATCTCATGGTGAAAGAATTTATGTTTACATGATTCTAAATATTAAGTAGTATTCGTCCCTTAAAACGAGAAAACTAATTTTAATTCGATTGCTTGAGGGACCAGTTTAACACCAGAATCTCAGAATTACTACGAATTGCCAGGAGAAGGTTCTCGAAACATACTCTGTCATTTTTTACAATATTAAAAAACTTGATGGTGTCTGAAATAAATTATTTTCTAATAAATATATCAATGAGCTTTGAAGAATATTTTGAATTGAATTGAATTTATGCCTTATTTTACCTGGCGATAATCGGGCCATCAGGCCCGCTCTTCCGTCTGACTATCTTGTTTTCGCCTGTCCCTGATGTTATTTTACGTTAGACTTTACAATAGTTCTTAAATTCCCAAGTTCCATCCAGAGACATGAATTTACCACGTCTATGTGAACGATGACATTTGATAAAATGCGCGACCTAGAATTTATTAATATATGGTTTTCGCGAAAAATTTAAAATAGCTGATTGCTGTTTTAAACACCATGTATGATGTCAGCAATTCAACCCCAGTGCCACTCTCCCTATTATCACCTTCGCTCTAGAAGCATTCCCTAGCATATGTCCCCGCCCTTCTCCTCGCCGAACCATCCATCACCCCCTCCCAATTCCGACGAATTAGCATTCATTTCGCACAGCTGCCCACTCAGCGCTCGTCCTCCGTCCGGTCGCTCTCCGCGCTCCGACTCCTCCCATTGTGCCCCCCTCCCCCCCAAGCAGCACTTCGACGCATTACCTCCCACTCCGTC
>BOPP01000093.1:712980-730744 GCA_017312745.1 Gryllus bimaculatus
TCAAGAAGGAGGGATTTAAATTAGCGGGAGGGGTGGGGGAAAATTTTTTTTTTCCAGAGTTCCAAAGTTTTTTTCGGTGGTAGCAACGGTGGAATAAAAATGTTAGTCCGATCGTTGGTGGCATTGGCAATTCTAATGTGTCTGGGTGTTTATCTTGAGTCGTATGAGTATAGGTTGGTTCTGTAAGGAGTTAATATGTGTAATTTTGACGTTCGTTAATAGTGTTGTAAATGTCTTGCTGCGCTGTTTTGTTGATCTGCAATCCCAGTTGGTGTTTTTGGAGTTCAAATCTCCTAATAGTAAAGTAGGGGTGATTTGATTAAATAGCGCTGGCGATGTTTGTGTCTTGAATTTTTTTGTTTGCAACTTGTATGCTTCTATAATGGTGTATACTCTGTTGTTAAGGGTATTTTTAAAGCGACCGTTTCTAATCCAGGAAGTGTTGTTTGGTATGTTGCCTGTGGTGTAGGTATTGATTTATCCACAAGGATAGTGGCACCTCCCCCATTACATTTATTCGTCTGTTCTGACTACATTGTAACCCGGGCATATTGAATTGTAGTGTGATCTGAGGTGTGTTTTCCGTTTATACACGCTATTTTGGATTTCTTATCTTTAAGGAAGTAAATCAGTTCGTTTTTTTGTTGGTTATGCCAATTGCAAATTTCCAGTTTAGCAGGTAATTGTATTATGGGGCTGTGTGGCCATTGATTCCTATTGAACATACGACGTGGAGTGAATTTTGTATATTATTGACGATTGTTGGGAATAATAGTATAAATTAGATTGATCTATGTAATGGTTTGAAATAGATGTTTATTATTGTCGTGCATGGAATGAATTATCATTTACTAATATTGTGCTATTATCATGCTAATTGGTTTTGGTGGTTGTTTGATTCCGTAAGGTTTCTATCGATTGATTTGTTACGTGGGTAAACGTTTGGTATGTTGCTAGTGGTTGGTAATTAGGATAGTTTGGGAAGTTTAGATTGAGCTGATTAACTTTTGTGGGTTTCGTACTTGAACGTCCTTTCTGTCATTTGGGGGGTATCTCTACGAGCTTTTTGTAGTAAGTACATTCACTGATCTCGCGTCTGCCGGCGGTGCGGACGTTACCAGTTTTTGCAAATAGGAGGGTTTTTCTTTTTGGGGGCAATTTTACGGAGTAATGATCTTTAGCACATATAAATGCAGCTATATTGTTGATTGAGTTGTTTTTGGTGGTGCCCCGAAATCTAGACATCGGAGGCATTGTATAGGACCTTTGGCTTTTGCGCCTTTTTTCTGGCTTGACAATCGGTTGCAAATTTGATTAATTTGTAATGATACTATCTATGCTTTTTGGCTATCCGTTGAACTCGGCTGCGCACTACCGGAATGGGGATTGTTGTCTTTATACAGTCTAGTTACACTAATAAGTGATGGGCACTTTCCCTTGAGGTCTTGATAATATTTCTTCCTGCTAATAATGGGTGAAGATTTTTAAAGACAATGGAAAATTTTTTGTTTGCTGGGTCTTTATACGTGTGGTATTTTCCTGTTTGTGCTGATTAGATAATTTTATTGCCTGTCTTAAATCCGAGATTAGTTTTGAAAAGCACTTTGATCTTGTTATTGACAATGTTGAAGTAAACTGGTTTGTTATTTGCGAGTTCTAAGTTCTCTAATAAATTCTGCAACATTATGAATATGGGCTACAAAGATGGGTGGTATTTTTAATGTTTAAAATTGGTGAGGTATTATTTTGTCAATTTTATGAATAGAAACCTACTTGGTCCTCGCGCTCGTCACTCTTGTTCGGCCGAGCTCAGAGTATCTGTTCCTTATAGGTACATTGTATTGAAAACTCAGTGGTTTTTTTTTGATTTTGCACTCGTATTTGGTTACTGGTCTATTCATTTTCTACTCCGAATGCACTTTACTATCATGACTGACCTTCTTCTGCGCTGAGCAGGTTTGTGATGGTGCGAGTGATGACGACACGTAGATCTGGCTGAGGTAGGCAGGGTTGTTTTGCTTGGTCCTCGGTGCTGGTTGGAATGGGCGTCGCAGCGCAAGGCTTAATATCCATGGCCTCGCCGTTGCTGGACTAAATTCGGTGTTTGCGGTAGATCCTAGTGTACAACAGGAGAGAGCAAACTGCTTGAGAAGCAGTTCTCTGACTCCGAAGCGGAGCCAGAAGAAACCTACCGGAAGGCCTCTCTTCCAGTGAGCGACTGAATATTGCAGCAGTTCCCCTGTCAAATAAGGCTGCATAAAGATTGCGCCTGTCTGAAGGCGTGCCATTATCTCGTGTTCAGTGTTTGTTCTATTCCCTTCAACCCGCGGAGCCTAGCACTCAAACGCAATTTTTTAGCGGTTAAATATTTGATGCTTCTACCGCCGAGATGTTGCGACTCCCACAGCTGTTGCCGCTGTCCACTAACCTCACGCTTCTTCTTGAGATTGGGTCCAGTGCGTGGGGCGTGTAGGGACAGGATCAGAAGCCTATTTTAGAGAGCGCACGTCATTCCAGACAATAATTCTGAACAACATTTCTTTATGTAAATGTAAAAGATTTTTTTGAAGAAACGTTTGTGAAATAAGGAAAGTTTTACATGCCAAAATTTTGATTGCATCCTCCGCGAGCCAGAAATATTCTTCAATACTCCTTATTTGTGCTCCCTACTGTGGGAAATGATTTTCCTCTACAATTTTTTGCCGCCACGATAGTGGGATCCAATTTCGCATCTGCGCTCACCGTAGTAAGTTCAGTCAATGAATAGTTGAGGAAGCGGACCTGTCATTGATATGTAGTAACCCACACGTTAAATTTTAATCGTGATCAGAACGTAGGTGAAGTTCACACTTATCGTTACGACAATTGGGAGTTGAACATGCAAAGGTGTCCGCGAATATGCAACCGTTGAAAGTTGCTCGCAGAGGCAGGTACATATCTAAATGGCGTTAAGTTAGAGAAACAAGACTGCATTGAAGCTGCAAAGTGTGAAGGAAGGTTTTGCTCTTCTGCGTTTCGATTAAATTTCAGTGAAATTATTAGAAGCAAAAGAACTGAATCATCTTATTAATTTAAAAGATTTGCAAGTATAATATATTTTTGTAGTAGTGGATAATGCAGAATTTATTTATCAATGAGGGAGAGGATCGAAGTTCAAACGGCCATCCTGAGAGCTCTTTCGCAATGAGAACGAAAGCTCTTCAATGTCATTGGGACATACTGCTCCATTGTTCTAGGCACACTATTGGCAATGTAAGCAACAAATGGTTAATTTTATTTATAACCCGAGTTTAAAAGATAGTGAAAAATAGTTCTGGTTTGCTGTTTCAAACGTAATTTGCATAGAACCTTGAACAAAATCGCTGAAGCATTAGAAATACACAATCTCCACATACGTTTCAGCATTTTAGGTGACAATTAAACAACACGAGAAAATCTGCGCTATGTTACATAACCACTTGTTTTCTAAAATGTCTGTTCAAGTAAAAGAAAAATGAAAGATGGAAGGAAAAATAATAAGTTGCAAATTAATTAGGATTTTTTTGACGATACTCAAGCTAGTATGTGAGTTCAAGGTTGATTTCTCTTAAAGTTCAAGGGGAAGACCAATTGATGTAGATAAGTTATTTGGCAACGTTATGTTTTAACAATTTTCTAAACACACTGTTGTTTAATTAGCTCTCCAGTTGATAAAGTTTTTCATTTAAAATAAATTAACTTTGTTCAAAGCAACATCAATTTGTTTTTATAAGTTTCCCTTACTAACTTTACATCTTTGTGTAACCCAAAGCACATAACAATATGAAATGAGAAAACATGCTGCATAGTTGCTACCTTTCTCACCATGATATTAATTTTGCTCCCATGTGTGTAAAACGATCCTTTCTCTTGGTGTCATAAATGAGCACAACCGTTAATTTCTGAATTATGCATTCGCGGTTCAGTAGCGTGCATGAATATGCGCATCGAATGCTAATTATGACTGATTTTGAATTATTTATATGAAATCACGACAGTGCCTACCCATTTTGTGCTCCATGAGTTTGTAATGGTGGAAGGATGAGACTGCTCATTCAAACAAACATTGCTGGACTGGTATATTGATGATTACATGACTCTACATACCCCAGAATGGCAAAGAGGTTCATCAGAATTTAGGCGTACTGTATACATTTTTTTGAACATTCATTCTCAAGAATTAGCTACTAGAAATACAACGACCTAATTTCTGATGTGTTACAAGTGCAAACTTGAATTACCAACATTTATGGCAATTCCGGCAGATTAAGTTTTCTCGGAATACATTTTTAGAAATTACAGCGTTTTTCCGCGAAATATTCAACATCAATATATTTCACAATGAAATATACAAGTTAAGAAAGTTTGTGAAAAGATATTTGATGTTATTAAATTTTGATGAATTACAAAGAATTATTATCGTTTGAATTTACATTCACATTTATTACTTTCTTCATGCAAGAACGTTTATTTCAAATTTGATAACTGAAAATATTTCTTTGGCAGGGCTAATTTTAAGCCCAATGCTTCAAAATTGCAATTCAGCAACTAAGATACTCTGAAAAGTCAGCGTATTATAGAAAAGTCTGTGGAAGATATTTCGTAAATTATCCAATATAAGTACTGAATGGATAAAAGTAAACGTAATTTTATTTTTCCTGAACAATCATGTTATTCGTTGGGAAGATTCAGAGAACTTGAAAGGAAACCGAAGTGCCAAAGGCGAATTCTTCTTCCTTTACGATGCCCGAAGAGTTTTGCAGTTCTGCGGGGTCGAAAACTACGTAAATAAGTAAATATTTTCTTTAGAAAATGCTTAATTAGAGAACACCTCCTAAAGCAAAAGCAGCTGAGTTTGCGGGAAAGAAATCCCGCCGAAAAGTTAAGGCGAGTTTGAGTTACGGAATATAAAATTTCAAAATGGTCGGCGTGAGAAGAAAATTCCTAATTTACTTTTAACAAGTTCTCTAATTGAACGTAACCAAAAAGTCAGGAGTAAATTTTTCAAAGGTGTCAGTTTCAGAGAAGCAGGTAAAATGCCACTCAACTCATTCAAAGTTTCGAGATTTCTTGCAAAAGTATTTTCTGGGACTTCAAACTTGATTTATAATTACGTTTTGAGATTCCCAGTGGGTACCTACTCTGCCTGTGGGCTCTTACCCTGCAAATAAAACATGATTATTTAACCGAAGCAGCTTGTTATTCAAAGGACATTTTATTATCTCATAATAAAGAGTTGCCAAAGAACGAAAGTTTGCTTTGTTTCGATTGAATAATTGCAAAATAATACTAAATTTTACTTTAACATTACAATGTCCTAATTATTTAATTTTTATAATGTAAATTCTATAATGTTTCAATAAAGTGTATATTTCTAAATAAAACGATAATCAATACAGGAAATTAAAATACCGTTTTATATTCACGCTTGAGCATAATCGTATTCAGCAGGTTTGAATGAGCAGTCGTAGTGTGAATGAGCAATATTTATGCTGCAATACGTCTTACAATAAATTAATTTGTGAGTTCAAATATTAGGCAATAAATTAGAACATTCTTTCAATATTTTTAATATTCATGTGCAATTTTCATAGGCAATCATAGACAATAGGCTAAGTATTACATTTTCCAATTTAAGTACGGAATACGCAAATCAATTAATTTAAAATAAAATTATTTTAATTGATATATGACTCATATATTCAAATTTAAATGTGCTCGTATTGTTTTAGTTGCATTTATTTATGGTACATGTATGTTGAATTCTAACATTTCCATTCTTTGTTACAGGTAAATACATTGCTGAGGCATGGAAGCAGAACTACGTAAGTTTGATGCCAACACAATTCAAAGTAGCCATAATTTCAGGTTTCTTGCGCTGGTTGAATGGAGAACCAGTAGAAATTTGCAAATGATGTAAACGTAACACTTATTTTGAAAGCAGAGCGCTCATTAATATTTCTACAAGTAGGTAACAGTATTCCTTTTTAGAACAACTTTTACATTCATTACGAATATCACTTCACTTCAATTTTATTTCAATGCTAGCCCGTGTCTAAATCACACGAATGAATGTATGAGACATAGAAAGTTGAGCACAAAGGATGTAAGTGCACTAAAGGTGGCAATGAAAAAATTTAGTTCAAAGTTAAGTGACTTTAGAAAATGTCCCATACTTATGATTCAAATCAAACCATTTCAGTGTAATGTGCATTCTTACTATAAATATTACTATTAAAATCCTCCGTCTGATTTTGCCCATTTACAGCGCACTCGTTTGTGAATTCAATCGAATGATAGAGATAAATACATTCACATCGTGATATTTATTCATTAATTTAATAATATGATCTTCCGTCAATTTTATTAACTAATCAAAATCAACTAAGTTCTCATCACTTATGACACTACAATCTATGTTATATAGTACCATTGTGCTGCGAAATATAGCAGAGAAAATTTAAAATAAATACCCTTGACATGCATAGAAATGTATGAAGAATATTGATTTACAGAAACGAACTACATAAACTTCCGGGATATAAAATTTGTAGTAGTCTGCAAGAATTTTACGCTTTACACATTCCAGTTTCTATATCAGTGTATTACTGCTGACGTTTAGTGAACCCTCATCTCGCGTTGTCTTCTACACTTCTTTCCAGGTAGAAATCAAGTACCAATATGAGTAATTTTGATAGAGATTTGAAAACCTTTCAAAACTACTGTTTTTCAGACGTTTACGTGACCTTGGCTTTGTCATCAATGAAAGACCTCCAGCTGTGCCAC
This sequence comes from Gryllus bimaculatus, assembly GCA_017312745.1. Taxonomy (NCBI): domain Eukaryota; kingdom Metazoa; phylum Arthropoda; class Insecta; order Orthoptera; family Gryllidae; genus Gryllus; species Gryllus bimaculatus. The sequence continues at coordinate 719,785 of BOPP01000093.1, forward strand.
ACAAATGTTTCAAAAAACATTCTTTCAGTTATTTTCAAATCTTGTATATAATCTGTTTTGCAAATATCACTGTTAAAAGTTTCGTTTTTTAAATATTTTATTCTTCTTCTTCATACCTTATATTAATTTGCCGATTGAAAATTAATAAAAAAAAAACCTTTTTAGACATGAAAAAATATAAACAAGAGACTGAAAGTTGTAGATGAGGAGTACTTCAGATATTTTGGGCAACATATAAGTATTTCCTTCTCAGTTTTAACCCGTATGTTTAATTCCGTCACGTAAAGCACATCGCTGCTCCAACGAACCAAAGGGTCTGAACGATTAAGACATTCCCCAACACTTTCTCTCCTTCTCTGTCTTCATATTTGTCGCTTCTCTCTCTCTCTCTCCCTCTTTTTCTCTCTCCTTCCTTCTCTCTTCTTCCCTGCCTTTCCCCCTCGCTGGCCGGAGTGCATATCGAGCGGAAGACGGAGCGAGGCCGGGCCGGGCCGAGAGGCGGCGGAGCAGCGCGGAGCGGCGCGGCGCGATTGGCGATTTTATCGAACCGGCGCGCGCGCGCGCGGCAAGGCGCTCAGCGATTGCGCGGGAGCTTATCGATAGGTGGACGCGGATGTGCCTCCGAGGCGGAGGCGGCGCGCGGGGCGGCGACCGGTCGATGGGGCTCGAACCTGTTGAAAGACCGCGGGGCGGACGACGCCTCCTGAGCTGAGAGTGACTCCGCACCACCGGGAGGCGGTGAGGGGGGAGGGGGCAAATGATGGAAAAGAAAAACCGCGACCAGTGAAGCGATTGAGATCATTCAGTGACAACACATGTTGACGATTTAGCATCTATCACTGGTACGCTCTAGGATTTGAATGACGTCGTTCGCGGATTTTCGCACTTTTTATAACAGAGAATTTGTGCATGTAATAGCGTCAGTACTATCAATCTGCGCATGCGCAGTTTAAGTTTCGCACCATGTTAGTGCATCTGCGCATTCGCAGAAGATCGATAGTTCTGACGCTATGGCCTGCATAAATTGCATAAAAAAGAGAGTTTAGGCCATCTCGAACGTAGTATACTATCGATCTTCTGCGCATGCACAAATCCACGAAGGTGGTGAGGAACTTGAACTGCGCATGCACAGAAGATCGATAGTGCTTTAAGTTGGAGGGGGCACAAACTCCCTAATATATAATATCAGTATATCGATAGTTATCCGTGATTTCACCGACCAATACTATCTAGTGAATGCCCTTGCAGCCATACAAAAGCTATTTTTCCCTTGCTCACTCTTATCCCGTCTTCTCCTCTTACCTTCACACATTTTTTTTACACGTGCTACATGAGAATACGTTTTGGAGTCCCGTTTCGAGCTTACGGCTTGCCCCGTTTGGAAGCGGTTTCCTCGGGGGAGATAACTGGAGTATCTCAGCGGGAAAGGAACAACGTCTGGCTATAACATGCTCTGCTCCCATGAAACTAATATCCAAAGCCCTTGACGCTCTAACAAACATTAAATCCCACTCGCTCACCTCAGGTCACCACAAGCGAAAATGAGAATCAAAACCGCGCTTCACAAATTCACAATATTTTCAGAAAAGGACAAACAATAAAATATTTCACCAATACAGTTATTGCATCAATATTGTTTTAAAAGTAATAAGTATGAGAATTAGAAAAGTGTAGCGTTCTTGCTTCAAGTCCGTCACTTTCTAACTGGAAGGCTCCTAAAACTACGCTTCATGCAAGGAATTTTAATATTGATAGAATACGACTGTGTACTGACTTCTTACAGTTTTTGTAGAAAGACAAATACTCTCCTAAAATTATTTTCACAAGATCTAATATATATTAAATACAAATTAGTAATACCAGTGAAATTATTTAGAACGATTCTAAAATATGTTAACGCCTATGCGTAAGTGAACTTATATCTACCCATATTATGCACTACATGTAAGTACTTAGCATAAATTGCGAATTCGGAACAATAAGCGGCAATTTTTTTTTAAAAAAGTAAGTGGTTCTTACTAAAATTTGATCCGTTTTGTTGTGACAAAACTACTGAAATTTGCGATTAAGTCAGTCTAAACACCCCGAAAAACCCTGTTAATGTTGGTTAAAACCTGAGAACAGTTGGCAAATATATTCTTTCAATTGACTATTAACTAGTGTGTACTAGTAACTTACGATCTGGCAATGAGACATGTGTGCAACTAAATATATATTTAATGAGATGAACTCTAAGTAATTTAATAACGGTTTTAAGATACTATGTTTGCAATAGAGAAATAATCTACAGTAATGAAATTGCACAATTGCAAAGCAATATTGAACTACCCTTCAGAGAAGCATATATTGCTTGCGTTGATATTGGCAATTTAAAAAATAAGTCGAGCGTTTCGAAGAGTAACGACTCTGCATATTAATGTTTACTCTACGCTTCTTGAAACAAATTTAAAGAAGGTAAAGAGGAGAGAAACAATATTACATTCCTTTGTTGACCTCCCTTTGATGAAGCACAAGCCCTTTCAAAATGACATTACCAGCTACATTTATTTTCAGAGCGTTCTCTTCCGCCTCTTGGCTTTACTGGAGGTGTATCAAAAACAACTTTACATCCCCTCACACGGAGGTAAAAATAATGCCACACAAACGAGTAGCACGTGGAATAGTTTTAGTCTGATCTTTAAGAAGCTGCAGTGTAAAAATAGAACGTACGAGAATGTACGAAAAATAGAATGTCGTGTGTTTGTCGCAATGATAAGGTTCATTATGACACACAAGGAACACACGTATATTCACGAGGAAGCAGTAGCAATGTTACATTCAACAACATTTTTTAACGTTACACAAGTCAATATGTTGTTACACTTTACACAACAGTGACTTGTTACAAAAGTCACTGTACTCGAATAAGTTATTAAATTCGTCAATTTGCACTAATAGTATGCGTCACAGATGATAAAAGAAAATTCTACGTTACTAACAAAAGTTATGCCTTTGGGATTCTTTCTACCGACCACATTATTCTAGTTGGTGAATTTGTTTTGATGGGTCTGCTTATTACTACGTACAATACTAGTGAAAACAAAAATGAAATAATACAAATACTGTAATTTGGTTTTCAACTCAAGTATGAGGATTAGAAGTATGAAATATGCAACTTGTTATCCACTTGGAAATAAATCATATCCAGACGGGTACTACCACTGGCTATGTACTTTCATTATTAATTTTATTTCTTTATTTTATTTATTTTACTCGGATTTAGAGATCCTTCCTCTTTCTGGTCATTCCTCTTGGATTGGTCGGGGATCCAAACCCGAGCACCAGCAATGAAAGGCGTTTGTGTTAGCCGTTACGATAGATACCAGTCCATTCTCAACTTCATTGATGAATGAAGATATTGTAATAGTAGATATTTCTAAATATGGATACTTTGGAAGATTTTGTCCAAGCTAGGTCGTTATGGAATTATTCATGAGTATTGTTGGCATAACACTTCTTGCATTTCTTTTACTTTCCTTTCCAAGACGATTTTGCCACTGAATGAAACTGAAGAGAACAAACTCAAACTTATTAACAAAAACAATTATGAATGTAAAGTTATCTTAAGAAAATTTTTAACTTTATTGATAAAATTAATTATTGGTATTATATAATTAACTAGCATGCCAATGTCTTCATACATTTCCACGTTGTAATCGAGCGTAATATTTTACGTAATAATTTAGGGTCGAATGTGAAATGAATCAAGAAAAAACCGTCTTCAAAAGCAAGAAACCTTAATGAAACAGCGTGTTGTGAGCACTTTTAGACAGATCTAATGACTTATAAGATGTGTCCGGCACCACAATGGGTAGAGCAATTCTAGAAAGCAAGAAGAAAGAAACAGTCGCAATCGAAACGCAGACCGTTAACTTCCCCCTTTTTGACCCAGTGTAATCATCCAGATAAATTAGCGCCTCGCCTTCCAGCGACGCATCTCTTCGAAAGGAAGTAAATCTTCGGAGGCTCCCACAGAATGTAGGTAGAATCCTGAAAGGCACGATCCGGGCGACAGACGCTGCGCCGCGTGACTGCCCCCGGAGACAAACCTGGCATCGCGAGATTCCCAGCGATTCAATTGGGTTCGGCCTATTGAGTTGATAGTCCGCCTCGAGAGCACTCTACACGACTGGATCTCTTTGTGTGCGGCCGCGAACAAAGGAGCCTCTTGCTTTGCGACGAAGTCCGGGACGGAGAGCGAAACCTCCGGACATTCCTGCGTCGCCTTCTCCTCCATGACGCCTCTTGTTCGCCCGCCGGTTCGCCAGTCCGTCCGCTCTCCGTCGCCCGTCCGCTTCTATTTGCATCCGCCATCCGCTCTCCATCCGCCGCTCGCCCGTTCGTCCGCCAGTTCGTCCGCCCGCCGCCCGTACTCGCAGTTCCTCCACCGCCAGTCCGTCCACCGCGCAGTCCGTCCGCAGGTCCGTCCGCCAGTCCGTCCCCAGTCCGTCCGCCAGTCCGTCCGCCAGTCCGTCCGCCAGTCCGTCCGCCCAGTCCGTCCGCCAGTCCGTCACCAGTCCGTCCAACCAGTCGTCCCCAGTCCGTCCGCCAGTCCGTCCGCCAGTCCGTCCGCCAAGCCCTTCCGCAAGTCCTTCCGCCAGTCCGCCGCCAGTCCGTCCGCCCGCCAGTCCGTCCGTGCGCCAGTCCGTCAAAGCCCTGTGCCTTTGCTTGCACCCTGAGCACCAGTTTCTGCAAGCCAAATACAAAATTCAACTGAAACCACTTAAAAATTAAGTAACTAAACTGTCATTAGACAATATTATCATATACAAATCCATCATCAGACCCCTCCTCCTGTACACGTTCCTGATATGGACGACTGTTGCCAAATATAATATGTACAAACTACAAGTCACCCGAAAGAAATCTTAAAATCCATCCCCTAAGCCCCCTAGTTCATCTTCAACAAGAAACTACTCACAGAATTAAACATCAAACCAATACCCGTATTTTATAACTCGTATAACCAATCCCCTATTCCACCAATAACTTTTTCTCAAACCTTCACTTGATCAACGAAAGCACAAATCTCAAATTGAGTTATATACAGAACGACAAACTCTAATAAAAACACATATCCATTACATGCATTCTTGAACATATTCGAAGACGTGCAGTGTATGAGGTACTCTATGAGAACCCTCGTAGAATGAGGTTTAGCTTAGTCTATTAACTTACATTTAGTTAAATTCGAATATATTGTTTGCAAACAACAATTTTGAAAGACAAATGAATAATTCGCTGCATATAATTTCATCCATATTAATTTTTATTACAAATATTTTTTTTGTTTAACAATACTCACGACGTGTCGGGATAAAATATCTTCCCATCCTCAGGTTACTTTCGGTAAATTTTCAAAAATTTTAATATTTTAAGATATTTAATAAATGTTATAGTATTTTCTGTGGAATTTTTTCGTTTTTTTTCTGGCAGTAATGTTGCAGCCTTTTTACTTATTGAGGGTAATTAAATTGCTTCAGATTGCGTATTCTACATAACTTTTCATGGTGCAGCGTGTCCAGTCCATCCTAATATTGCGGTGGCGGGATGCCCCACTCCCAGCCTGTCCTCAGGGTCTGACCCTCCACGCGTCTGACCCTCCCTAAAATACGCCGGCAGCGCCGGTTGGGGAAGTGTTCCAAATAAGAAGCAACTGGAAGAAACAACGACGTTTATTCAGCCAAAACTTAACATCGTTCCTTAAATCAAATTATTACCAAAAACTTCGCTAGTGAATGATGCAGGAGAGAAATCCGTGTCCAAAATTCCTAACCATAATACCGGAAAATTTCCAAATCACGTATCACAATTCAATACGTATCACAATCACGTATCGCAATTAAGAGATCGCTACATTAACAAGAGCGTTAAAACCTCTACAATTCATGAGTCGTTTAAATAAATTCGCTTCGCAGAAGATGCTTTTGATGTGATATTAATCACAACTCACTGTTCCGTCAAAGGAATATACCGGAGCACTATCCAGTTCACAATACCCTGGACGCTCGCTACTCGACACTATTTGCTAACTACTGTAATCAGGCTTCCACTCTGCCGTAGAGCCCGCTGCCTCCTGTACACCCATGGCGACATATACCCAAATCTCGGACAGGAGCTCTTTCTTCTTGTTATTACTTCTTTCTTCTTTCTTGTTATTTCTTCTTCTTTTTTCTTCTTCTTTCGTCTTCTTCTTTCTTCTTCTTCTTCTTTCTTCTTCTTCCTTCTTCTTCTTTCTCCTTCTTCTTACTTCTTCTTCTTCCTTCTTCTTCTTCCTTCTTCTTCTTCCTTCTTCTTCTTCCTTCTTCTTCCTTCTTCTTCTTCCTTCTTCTTCTTCTTTCTTCTTTTTTCTTCTTCTTTCGTCTTCTTCTTTTTTCTTCTTTCTTCTTCTTCCTTCTTCTTCTTTCTTCTTCTTCTTCTTCTTCTTCTTCTTCTTCTTCCTTCTTCTTCTTTCTTCTTCCTTCTTCTTTCTTTTCTTTCTTCTTCTTCTTTCTTCTTCTTCTTTCTTCTTCACTGCTTCTTGGCGGATTTGGCTTGCCCCTTTCTCGGGTCCTGCCACGCGCGTGGCCTATTTAAACGTGTACATGACTGAAAAACATATTACATGACTGATTAGTGATTCCGGGCGCGTCAACAATGTAGGTCATTAATCCCGTAAGTGTAGGGCATGACTAATCGCTGGGGGGAGATCTCTCCGCTGAATGCCGAGAGTCGGCCGACATACGCCAACTTGCGGGGATTTTCCGCAACCAGGTATCTCCAGTGCGGCACCGCCCCAGCCGGAACAAGCTCTATGCTCCCGACACGTGTGATGGTGTATTGAATGTTAGGGTGTGTTTGTTTGTTTGTTTGTTTGTTTGTTTGCTTAAAATGAGGTGCAGATAGGACAAGGAAGAAGAAGGAAAGATAGCGTGCGGTCAGGGGTCCGTTAGTTAGGGTACTGCTCCTGCATTCACCTAGTGTTGATCGAAAAAAAAACACGGAAAACAATCGATTTCAGCAGCCGGCCGATAGAATTCTCCACGCTGAATTTGATATATTTCTCTAGTGTCCCGGTCATAGGCACTGCAGTGACATCGGTTGATACCCTGAGCTACCTTTGCGTTTCCCACATATTATACAAAACAGTTGGAAACATATTAAGAACTTATAATGCACCAGAACCTTTTGAATTATTAAGATACCCAGGATACTCAGTATTGAAAAACAATTATTATGGTAAGTTGATATGGATACCCTGAATATAAAAATTCGTAATATACTTAATTCTCTTTTGGAATGCAATAAACCCAAAAACATCTAAGATATCATCGTCTACCAATTTAAAGAATGAGTGTTTCTTCGAAGAAATGCCTCCGCCAATACACTTCACAACCGACACAACCCCCACTATCCCTCCTTGTCCAACGTAACTTGCAGTTTTACCCATATTTCGTAAATGATCAGACCAAAATGAGCTCTGATCTGCAATTTGAGTACTTCTGGATTCTGATACAACTTTCTCGCAAAACGCTAGATATCTGGGACGCCTCAGTTTTATGTTTCTCATAAGATACCTAGTGGGCCAAATTTACTTAAATTCGTTCTTATATAATGAATATTGTTTAAAAATGATTTTAATGTTAAGAAATCTATGCTTTTTTAAGTTAGTGAAATAGGTTTTGATGAGCAAAGTGTTTTGTTCTTGTTTTGTGGGAAACTTGGTGTTTTAAAATTGGCTTCTTACCCTCAATTGTGAATCTCTGGATCCAATGTCTTTATTGAAACTTGTGCTAGAATTATTGTGCGGATTTGATATTTATAATAATTGCTCCCACCACCTTTTAAACACTATGAAATTTGTATTTTTGGTGATGGAGGAAGGAAGTTGTGTGATTGTGTTGATAATGGTGAAGGAAGAATGATAGAATATTGCAGTTATTTAATTTCTTCCGTTAGCAGGTCTGTGCAGTACGAGTTAGAGCAATCAACCGGAAGGTTTTTAATAAGGATTTCGTACATTTAAGTAAAATTAAAAACCGAGAAACAAATTATAATGATTGTAGGTACAATGGAGATTACATAAATACATTAATGTTAAATTTTATTTCTATCGGATGTAAATTCGACTTAAACGCATTGTATAGTCCGCCATCTAGATGACATGTCGAGTATTTGTACACATTTATGTGGATAAAAACTTAAATTGTATATTTAGAAAAATATATTTTCCCCCAACATTTATACTTCTTTTATTTGTAGATATGTGTAAATATGGATTATAAATTATATATGCCATGTTTTAATACGTAAGGAAGAGAGGATAAGTTTAAATCCTGTTTAGAAAACAATGGTGCTGGCTTAGCAGAGGCATTCAGATTGCATATGCGAAAAAACTGTCAACTTCTATTAGAGCTCCTCTTCTACGCTTGTCCTCTCTCTTCGGCGTCTCGCCAACACCGACCGAGGACCTCTCACCCCCGGCCTCCCTTCCTTTCATCCCCCCCCGCCCAGGCGAACAACGGTCGGCATGCACTGTGGCGCGCCGCATTAACACCGGGATTGATTAAACATAGCATTCGCGGTCACTAATGAACGTTATGAACAGCTCCCGCTTCCTTGGCGTTCCTCGGGCGCGGCGCAGGCACCGCTTGCATTTGCCGTCTGCTCCTCACGAAAGGTTTCGTTTGTGGACACTGGAGACTACTTGAGCACTGCTTCATTAAGATGACTAATAAGCATGGCTCCGGGGCTTCGTAATTGAAGCGCAAGGTAAATTAACAAAGCCTCCTAAACGCGACTGCCTGAGATATCGCTCGAGCGACATCAGCCATGGAGTTTCGACGCGGGAGGCGGCATAGGAAGGCTGAGAAAGGAGGGGGGCGGATAGACGAGTACTGGTGAGAGATAATGAGGTGTATTTGTAAGATGAAGAAGTGACTGAGTTTCTCGGTAGAGAACCGTGGGCGAGATATTTAATTATTTACCTGTCTCTGGTGGGCGTCGATGGTAAATATTACAAGGCGTCGGTTTTGAGCAGGGACGTAATTATGTATGTTTGAATTGTGGATTGAAGTTCGTCTTTGTCTTCTAGCGTGGTCAAAGAATAAAGCATTTTCCGGGACATGTATTGTAAATATAGTGTTGAATTGGACGGGAAAGTCGAACCATAAAGTAAAAGAGAGTCCTTCTGTAGTTTTAAGCTAAGCGTCCCCGCCCAGTCTCCACCCTCGTCCCATCTCGCGCACGTATGAACAAATCAGATAGTGCGGTAAGGGCGCGCCAATTAGTCGACTTAAGTTATGCAGCGCAGGGAAGCTACCTCTGAACAAATGCGCGACCTGAGAGATAATGAAGTGGAAGCTATTAATTAGATTTTTTATATCGCCAGCCCGCTTTTCTCCAGAGCATATTCCGAGACACTCTCAGAAGGGCATACGCTGCCACCAGGGGCGGTGGAGGGGGCGGCGCGAAATTAGGCGAGGCCCCTTCCCCTTCCCTCGCCAAAACCCACTTGCTCCCAGACGGCGGGCGAAATTCAGAGCGTATTATTTCGAAAACGTATCGCTACCTTCCGAGCAAACGCTATAAAAAAGTTATCTTTTAAATTCTCGTCTGGTGTATCGCGCGAAGAGGTTTTTCTTCATTGGAAATGGATTCCGAACGCGCGGCATTGGAATGTGATATACCCGATACTCCGGCGGCGCGAATTTACACAACATATCTGTCGGCTGCGCGCTGCGGACGGGCTGATGAAAGATTTCAAGGCGTCTGGACGCGGGCCCGAGTTGGAAGGGGGAGGGGGCGGGGTGGGGGAAGGGGCGAGACGGACCTCAGGAGGGGTTCGAGGAGAGCGAGACGCTGGAGGAGGGGAGAGGCTCAGAATATCAGATCGAGCGAATGCGGTAGAAAATCAATCGAGCGGAGAAGACACAAAATCGTGGTATTTGGCACATACCTGAAAAAAAGAACATGAATCGTGTAATACCTAATTCATTGATTCATAGCAGCAGGAAAAAGGACTTTAAGAGAAGGATAAGATGAGCAAAAGTGGCAGGAGACTAAAATATAGGAAAGTACGCCATGGATAATGCATTTTGATATACAGAATCTCTTCTTCCGAGTGTAGGGAAAATGTTGGCGGATGCTGACTGAGGAAGCAATTTGAATGAAAACATGAAAGTTTTTCAATCGTCGGTACGAGTCCTTCCGTTCTCCCAACAATTAAGTTGGGATTTGATCGATTTTGGTTTGATAACTCACATTAAGTTGTACTTATTACCTTCAACAAATTTCAACTTAAATAAAAATTAATAATTTTATCCGTAGCGTGTCTTCTCTTTCGCTTTCAAAATTCGAAGTGTACTACATTTTTAAAACATAATAAAACTTGAAATAATGAAAAAAAATCTTGGCATGTTATCGTTACGAAACAATTTGGGACTCTCTTTCGAGCTAAAACCCTTTATAGCATTTAAATACACGACAGAAGACCATATCTTAATCCAACAATCTGCACAAAAAAAGCAAGACCCCGTAGATTATTATCCTTTGCATGCGGTCGAAAAAAAAGCACAGAGAGATATCAAACAGGCAACCGCTCCTTTTGGGGTATGCTGCGCACGCCCAAACAATTACATCGGCAGGCCGCGGCCCACGGTTTAGCCGCTCGACTGGCCGTCCGCACGCCCGCCCGCGGCGGCGGAGGGGAAGGTGGGTGGGTGGGGGAAGGGAAGGGGAGGTGAAGGGGCAGGGCCGCCATCTGGCGCAGAACGCAGCGCAGCCAGCGCCCACATTGGGCAAGGCGGGCGCACCTGCGACCAGCGGCAGCGGGTCAAAGGTCGGCCTCTGCGAAGCTGCGCGTTGATGCGGCCGGGGGCGGCGGTGCGCTCCGCCGAGGCCCGCCCTCCCTCCATCGCCGCCCCCCGCCATCCCCCTCCGA
>BOPP01000093.1:730769-740891 GCA_017312745.1 Gryllus bimaculatus
CGGCTGTACTCACTTTTACTGTTGTTACAAAAAACATGAAATAGCTACAATTCCGTAATGTTTTTATGCTATGTCATGACGTTGGGATGAGCGGTAATTGAATATATTAGGAATAGTTACTAATTTCTTACTATACAGAAAGGCCAAATAGGTATTTGTCGCCTGCTACAACAAAACATTGCAAGGAAAAGGGATCGAGTTCAACAATAGCAAGATAATACACTTCCCGAAAGCAACCGTGAGAGGTGTTAACAGTCTTTGGGTAGAAATTTCATTGATGTGAATTCTAATAAACAGTGTTAACATTTGCACTGATCACAAGAGAGATTCATGTTATGTTCGACAATTGTATATCTTGTTCTGCTGCACCAAGACAAGTTTAATTTATGATTTTTTACTGTCATATTTGTTGCTTTGACACCTGTGCTTAATATTAGTTGGATTTACTGGGTTTTACCTGTCAGTTATTGCTTCGGATACTTAAAATATAGCCTACAGTCAGACATGAATTTTTAGCTTGAATCTTCTTTTAAAATAATCTAACATGTTGTTTGCTTTTTTAAATTCACAAATAGATTGTCGAATGAAAATAATTTATGATTCAAACAAATATTCAACATAATTGCATCAATTTTGACTCTAAAACTAAAATCCTTGAAATAGCTAGTATTAAAGATCTCACTGCGGTTGCGTTGCAGTGCCCTAGCGCACACACAACATTTCATTTCTGGCATCGGATTGCAATTAAAATCATAGGATTCCTAACACTTCTAATCAGTATTCTATTGCCGAAAAAACTCGTAGATTAGCATAAGCTCTTTCTTCCCAAAACATGTTATTCCCTGCTTTCTGTCAGACTGATTTATCACTGAATTCGTTTGCATTGGCCTCTCTTCGATATTGTATTGAAATTCTGCACACGTGAACGTCATAATTGGGTTTTTCACCAAATCATCAAACTGAAGCGAACTGCATTTTCCAGTATATGGCCTCACAGGTTTCTAGAGACTACATAGTTGTGGTCACCTCAGTTGAAGGAACTGTACGTTTTTCCAGCTACCTAATTCTAGTGAGTACATTCGGTCTGTAGATGGAAAGCAGAGAGCTGACAGAATCGGGGATTGGCAGCCGGTCGTGCGGAGCGAGAGGCAGAGAGGAAATTAATGATGAGGGGGAATGCGTGGAGTAGGAGGAAACGTGAGAGCGAGGCGGTTAGGAGGAGGTATGGGTGGGAAGAGTGGGGAACGTGTCTGAAAGGAAAGGGCAAGATGCCGGAGCGCGACCTAGATGTGAATGGGAGCGGGAGGCGGGGACCGGGTCCTGGTGGCGTGAGGGGAGTTGAAGCGAGAGACAGAACGGGGGGAGAGTGAAAGATGAGGTTAGAGAAGAACCGTGGCACGTGGCGGTTGTGAAATGGCGTAGGGGCACGGGGTAGTAAAGGTGAGTTTAAAGTGATGTTTAAAAGTTGGGTGCATGTGGTCGGGGTACAGGAAGTGCCAGACCGCCCTGCGCGAGCGCCTATGGCGTAGCGAGGGCTGTAAAGCGTTTAAAAATTGAGCGTGCAGGAGGAGGCCGCCTCGCTGCTCTGCCCAAGGCACTCATCTTTGACGGACCCTGCGCTTTTAAACGAATTTAGTATGTTCAAAGAGAATCCGTGAGACGTGATATATTCACGAGATTGAGTATATTATATAAACGTTGGGACCGCGTGAGAAATGTAGGGGGTTGTGCGACATGTGATGATGGGATTATCTTCGATATTTCTAGAATACCAGATTGGTTCTCCGCGGCGCCGCTCCGCGCGGGAAGAGGTGTGAAAAAAGATACCCTTCCTTTCGGAGGGTAGAAGAGACTCGACCGACCTGTTTCTTTACACGATCTCCACAGAAAGAGAATACAAGCCAGAACTGGAGGCGGCGGCGGTGTGCGAACGGGCCGGGAAGCGAGCAACCACGAACCTATCTCCGAGGTTTCCTACCTTCCGCCGATTGTTGAGCCTGCTCTCGCATTGTGTTCACATTAACGACAGTCCCGCCGCACCGCGGCGCTTCGTCCTCCCGCACGCCGAAGCACGCCCGCCGCCGACCGGCCCGGCCGCGAAAAAGGCCCGCCGTGGACTGCCCGCCCGCGCCCGCCACCAGCTGCCGTCCGACCGCCAAGGGTGGCTCAATGACCAGTACCCCCGCCCGTCTCGCACCCTCGATCCACCTCTCCCCCCCCCCGCCCTTCGTCTTTCTTTCTACTTGGCTCTCTCCCTCGCAGGGCGTTAAGAGGTGGGCGCGTGGGGGACAGATTTGAGAGTAGTTAGAAAGATTGGGTAAAATGACTCGAGGGAAGGGCCAACGTGCTGGTGGAGGATGCTGACTGAGTAAAAGTGACTGTACATATTCGTTCGAACTCATTCCTGATCCACGGGGTGGGATTTCGATCACAATGGTATTCAACAATAGTACTTTCTGAGAGAACTGCTGCGATCGCCGATACGATATTTCATTAAAATGTTTTTAAAAAAGCAACCCTGTTTCAAGGATTTTGAATTCCAGCCCACTATTTCATTTCCACAAACATCTCCTTATGCTATAACAGATTAATACAGATGAAAGAAGTAAAGAAAACAGACAGTAATGTTCTGAATCAAAAACGGAGCATCGTTCTAATCAAGCGTCATCTACGTAAATGATCATTTATGACAATTATAATTGTCATCACCCTGTCACCATTTTGGAGGCAATTACTCTCGGAAATACGTTCTGCAATAATAAATGAACCCTTGTTGTAATCTGGTTACTGTGTAACAAATATATTTTAATAATTAAATTTGTTCAAACAAATGTCACCCGTCCAGGACTGAAACCCTGGTCTCCTGGTTTATGCTCAGATACTCCAATACAGGTATTGGATTTCTCCTATCATCGGTACATCTGAAAGTTACAGAGGAATATTATTTTTTCATAACATGGCTTCTAAGGTCTTTGCTTTATTCATTGTATTGTATATTGTACTTAAGCATACTCGAGGTACACAAGGATCGCTGGTCCACTTTAATAGTTAATTCATTAAAAACCAATCATATTTAGAATATACACTTATCATCTATATAGCGTGCCTTAATAATTCTCACAATCACAATATCATGTTGGTTTTCTTTCTTGGCTCGAAAGCCGAAACTTAACATTGTATCAGTTTCTGCTCGCTACTTTTCTTCGCTCCAAGCGATAATTACACTCGATGTCATGTAGAGTTTGAATTCCGGCGCTTCTTCCTTCTGAGCGCTCCGTTAACAGCTCGTTCCGGTTCAATGACCTGCCCCACCCAGCCAGTCTGCCTGCGTGCAGCCGACGCACTGACTCGCACCACTCGGCGCAGTGCGCAGCAGGCCTCGAAGGCGCAGCAGCAGCTGCCGCACGCGCGCTTAGCCAGCGTCAGAGATAACGCACCGGCGCGGAACCGTGGCAGCCCTGCAGCACCCGCATTCTCTTGGCCGTCCGGGAGACGCGTCCTTCTAGGCGCAGGTGTTTCATGGTGTGACCTTGCTCAGGTCATTTCGCCAGCCCAGTAGATTCCTACTCGGGCCGCATTCAGCCCTGCTTCGGCACTCGTCACTCGACGCCCGCCCCCCTCCCCGCGAGGAAGACGCGTCGGTACCGGACACTTCATTGGTTGATTTATTATTTAGCGTTTCCGTGTGAGAAACTGTTATGGTCATTACATCCATACGTGTAACGTATGTTATACCCCGATTATTTGATTGGTTCATTGTTCGTGATTCCGGGCGCGTCTATGGCTAATGAAATTAGTCCCGTATGTGTAGTGCATGTTTTTGCCTGGGAAGTTGGCGGTGATTTTGACCCGCCGGATGGCGAGACACATTGCCGGCCTTCACGTCGGCTGGAGCGGGTTTTTCTCAACCAGGACCCTCACACAAGCGGGACACCGCCCCAGAAGGGAGAAGCTCTAAGCTCCCAACCGATCTCCCGGCATGTGTGGTAGTGTACTGCATGTTAGTATAAGTGTGGGTAAGGGGTAGGGTAGGACAAGGAATGCCAACGAAAGATCGCACTCAGCCATTGGTCCGTTTGTTAGGGTACTGCTCCCGCATCCCTTATATCCCGAGAGGTGGCGGTGTTCCTCCCCGCTTGAATGTGAGACCCGACGGTGATCTCGTCGGATTGCGGGATTTACTCCCTGCAGGTATTTCCCCAAGCAAGAACACCACGTAGACCGAATCGAGCATCTTGAAAGGCCCCCATGCGAGAAAATGGTCGCAGATTTTGAAGGGTGACGAAACCGCGCAATGAATCGTGGTTAATACAGCTACCCTCTGAAGGCAAATACGGAGAGCTAATATAGCATTTACAGAAAGTATTAGCGCAATCTAGGGATTTATCTTAGAACAATACAAAATGTAAATAAATGACATGGTACAATCAAAACGCCATTGACATTAATACGAACTTTAGAATAATAACGAAAACTTTTACGAACTAACAAACTCATTTAAAATACTATATATTTAATATTGAAAAGCAAATTCAAATTGTAATATAATGTACATGGAATGGATACAATTTATTTTAACGTAAAATTATTACTACGTGCAATCATTTCCATGCAATCTACTGGCTAATATAACATAATTGTTCATATTCATTTTAAAATAATGCAAAGAAATTTTCATTCATTACCTTATGCGTCTCGCGAAACAAAACAACAGAACTCTACAACCGCGACCTCATCGTGAGCAAGCGATGCACTTCGTGTTCACGTAATAGTCCATAAAACATTAGGAGTTAATTTAGTTTTCACACAGGCCAACCGTTTTCGAACACACCCTGAAAAATATAATTTCAATTCGAAAGCCTATCCAGTTCCAAACACGGCGCCTTTGAAGCCCAACAACAGCACCACGCACAATCAAGCCAGTTCAACTATAGTCCGCACATAACCCCCAGATGCAATATCCCCCCTATCCACCCGTCCCCAGGTCTAAAAAAGAGGCCCCCTCCCCGTGCGTCCCGCTGCATGAGGGCCGCAAAGTGACACGCGTGCGCCGTGATTGGGCGCTGTTGTGTATCATGGGGGCGACATCAAAGGCGCAGCCCCAACAGGTACATGGACGCCAGGCCCCCTATATGTTTAGGCCGGGAAAACAAATGCATATGCGTATAAAGCGCGTGACGTGCAAACGGACTAGGGCAATGACTCCAGCCGCGCGGTATGAATAATTGCGTTCGACGATGGAGGTTGGAAGGGCTTATCGCCGGCGGCGCGCAGCGGCGAGCTTCCATCTTTAACGAGCGCGCGTGAATTATGGCGTTTCTCTGCAGGAAGCTCGCCGTATTAAAGCCTGTATATAAATTAAGTGGTAAACGCGGGCTGCGGAAATAGTTTTCGGTATTACCGCTTTAATACAAAGCGAAACGCTTTGTAAGCGGAAGTGAACGTAAGAGGCCCACCCCTACCTTCAGGATCTCAATTTAAGCGATACATCGATCTCATGACGGTCATACATTGATAAAAATGTTAGTGTGTTCTTACAAATGAACAAGAAACTCAACAAAAGCCATTATTACTAAAAACTATGTAAAATGATTGGTAGTTACTACAAACTTTATGCTTGAGGAGTTAACTTTCGTTTTTGACTGCATTCAATTTGTAACTTCAAAAAGTAAACATTTCAATGATTACATATTAGTGTTAATGTTTTTAATTATTATATAATGAGGAACAACTAAAATCATAATATTAAAATGATCGAAATAAGGAATAGAGAACAAAATAAGTACTACATACAAGAATGGTGTGTCTTCTGTATTTATTGTCAGAAGTACATTCATCATTAATTTTTGTATCCTTTTCCTCTGTCTTACTGATTTGTAATGTTACAATATCACGTAAATGACTATTAGAGAACGACTGAGTCTGGTTCAGTGTTTTTAACTGTGTAGGTATCAATCCGTTGGGGACCTATACAATTTTAAAGGGTGGTCAATGAAGATCAGGGGGGGGAGGAGGTCGATAGACGAATATGCATTTGTTGGTTAAGATCTTATTGATTACAAAAAGGTAATTGAAGTTATTCATTGTTTTCTTACATAAAGGTTCGAAACAGATCATAATACTCCTTCATATTTCTAAAAAAAATAAAATTTGAACGCTACAAAAATAATTATAACATAAACCTAATTTTCTTTTTTTTAAAACTGGTGTTTGTATTCTTTACCTACGTACTGTTATGAATTTCTTTTTTTGCGTTTTTTGTATTTATTATTTATTTTGTGTCATGATTATTTTGCGTGCTGTTTATTATACAAAATGTCAAGGAATTAGATGAAGCAATTTTTTCTTTTAAAAGGAGTCAACGCTACATCATGGTTGGGAATCCCTGCTTCCGGAGAACACGGGCACAGGACAAAGGCGTGGCGCGGGTTGCCTAGTCGGGCGAGCAGGCGCGCAGGCGCGCGATGGGCGTCCGTGGGGCTTGTTTCGGGAGAGGTCCAAGGCGGGGAGAGATTTACGAGAGGCGCAGGGCTTGCTCATTAATACTGTACATGCTCTTGGCTCTTACTTTCACGCAACGTGGCGTATCCGCGCTCAGGAAATACGAACAAGATTGTGAAGAGCCACTTCGTGCTTCTTTTTTTTCTTTTTCTAAAAATTAAATTTACACGCAATTGATAAGATGAAAGATTTAATTACGTTGTTTCATTTTCGTTGTTCTAAATTCGACTAAATTATTACCTAAAACATTGTTTCATGTACGAATGGGATTCGCAGATTTTTCTAATAATAACAGACTCTTTATTATTTCACTGAAAACTATTTGACGCTGTCCGCCATTCCACCATTATAAAATTCGATAACACTTAGTTTAAATCAACTAGTCAACAAGTTGAATGCAACATTCACAGTGGATTCACAGTTGTGTCACATTTAAAATGCAACTAACAGCTAAAACATACATTAATTTAATTTTATTACTGTTTTCAAACAGGAAGATAAAAAATTGAAGTGACGTAGGGGGGGGGGTATGTACTTTGGTAAGCTTCAATATGGTACAAATTGAATCCATCAAGGGCCACGTACATAAATAATTCACTACATTCAGCAGAAAAGTATTAAGTATGAAGGGGACCTACTTACAAAGTAGAATATACGTCATAATTCTAACACAATTCTTACGCTAATATATTATTTCAGTTTACATGAAAATTTTGAACTTTTTATTTGCACATTTGTTTTATTTTAGTAGAGAATTTACATTAAGTTGACGAATAGTGTTTTAAATATTATAATAATGAATTATGTATCAACAGTTAGGCGTTTTTGATGAGACTGATAAGATATTGCTTCGCGGTATTTTACGGCTACCACAAAAGCCAACACAAATTGTGAAGGCCAGCTAAAGAAGCATGGAGTGTATCTAATCTCTCTTTCGGCGCTAGGCGATTCTCCCCATCTGGTCCACACACGGTGCGCCCGCCGTCGCCGCCTCCACAAGCGATGCGCTTCTCGGCAACTCCTCGTCCGCGGCCGTTTTTCGCGCGCAAGCCCCGCTATGAATATAAACCAGGCTTATTACATTGTGGCCGGGGTCAATCCAACTTCCTCGGCCGCGTGGCGTGCGGATTATGATTGATCGAGGTTACATATTCACGTGGGATTCACGAGGGGGCGGCTCTCTCCCTCCCACTCTCCTCTCTCTCTCCCTCCTCTGCCAGCTCCCTGCATATTGATATCGCGCCCCCTCCTCTCCCACTCGACGCCTTCCTTCCGCTTCCCGCCCTCTCTCTCCCTCTCACCTCCTCCTCGCTCGATCTCCTTCCTATCAGCCGCGCACCGCAGCTTCCTGCCGCAAATTCCGGGCCCCTCCGGTCTCCTCCCGCCGCCTGGGCTTCCAATGCCCTTAGCGCTCCCCTCCGACCGCCGAGGCGGCCCGGGGCCCCCGCCGACTCCCCGGGGCGCTGAACGCCCCCCTCCCCCCCCACGCCCACGATCCGGGCGGAGAGAGGGCGGGAACGGGCGGGGCGTGCCAACATCCATATCCGCAGGAAGGCCGCGTGTTCAGGAGGTCCGAAATCTGTTTAATGTAGAGAGCTCGGCCCGCCGCTCTGGTTGGTGCGCTGGGAAGTGGCCGAGGAACATTGGACGCAGTGTCTATTTAACGCTCGGTCGACGTTGCGCACGGCTGCTCTTGACTGGGCGGTTTTGTTACGGGACGAAGCTGCGGATTTATTTGGACGTTGCGGGAATGTTTTTGGAGTTTGTTAACGGGATTGATGATGTTCTTGACGAGTTGAAGAGCTCTCTCTGAAGGGTCTTGTGTTGCGGAGGCTCAGACGTTCTTTCTTTTGACTCTTTGCGCCGTCTGTGGATCTTTCTTCTCAAACCTCTTTTAATGCACGTTGTGTAACTGTGAAAACATTACACAACTACTTTTCCTTCAATGAACTACATTTTTAGGATTATAAAATATAAATATTTCAAATCGGTCGACGTGTTTCTTTTTAATATCAAAACCTGTGCACTTCGCACAATAAAAACGATGAAAATATAAATAACGATAATCTCGCTAGAACGTTTACATTATTCAGTTTGTTACTTATTCCTTATAAAACATTTTCTCTGCCAATTTAATGACAACTTTATGAAAATAAACAGAATTTGAGTCGGTTTCTTGAATTTCGTTGTTAAGAGTTCAAAGTGTGTGAATACCTGAAAATGTATTTTACAGAAATATTAAAAATTGGTCAACACACAAACTGTGGAGTCTATTTCAATTTTAATTTTTAACTGTGGAGTCACTATTTAATTCACTTTTAATTTTTCCTGTCCTTTTTAGACGGTCGTTGTCTACAAAACATCTCAAAAATTGTGTTTTTAAATAATTAAGGATTTTTCGAAATATGTCATGACGTGCATGAATTACTGCGCTGGCTATAGTAAGAGTAGCTCATGCATCCGAGAAACGAATAAGAAGAGTTGCACTTCAAACACTTGTATAGGGATAGGTGCATGCGTTAAAACTCTTGTCCAAATTTTATTGAAGAACATTCAGTCAACAATTCTCCGAATCCTTTAAAGAGAATAATGCGTGTGAAACAAGATCTTCACATCATATGCTTCACATTTGTTTAAAACTGAAGCCATTTCAAGAAATTTCTCGTAAACATTATTCAGTATTTGTAGGGGTTTTGCGTTCTGATATGGCTGTTCCCTTTCATATCACGGAAAGACAATATTTAATTTTTAAGAACATCAGGACTTTTGACTATTTGCTATCCTCCGTTTCAATTTCTTTGATTGGTGTTCGTTTGTACAATGGCCATCTTTTACGGACCTTTTCGAAGAGTTTTTACCTTTATAGCGCGTTAAATATTACATTTGCGTATTTTATATTTTGTTATATGATTTTATACATCTAAACATAAAGTTGTAAAAACTAGATATAAACATGGAATGAGGTGATCTTTCGTAAAAAGAAATGAATCAGTGAAACCCTACCATTTTAGCTGTACGTACCCAGAAGTGAATATTCAAACTTTTTTAAAAAAAATAGGTGAGTATGGATTGTAAGCAAGTCAAATATTTTCGTCATCATTATTACAAATATCCGATAAACATGTACTATGTTCACCACATAATATTACAGATTTTAATGACCTTTCTTCTCTCACTCTTTTTGGGCCGCATCTTTCTCCACGTGACTGGCGCATGTAAACCGCGTCCGCACAACCCGGTGCCACAGGCGACGTTTCCACCCGCGCTTTACGGCATCGTCGTTTCCAAGATGCTAGCGAGATGGCCCTTCCGACGCGGCGCTGTGGCTGCCGGGAGGACGATAGCGCGCTCTAGCGGAGTCACCGCGATTTACTCGGGAGCGGCGTGGCAGGCCAGACTGGGCGGGTCGGGCCGGGCCGGGCCGGGCTGGGCTGGGTTGGCCGGAGCTTTATGCATCTTCTCGGTAATGAGCGAAGAGGAGGTCCGGGGACGCCCCGCGCGCCTTGTTTTATGCGATCTCGCGCGAACGCGAAAGTTAATTTACAAAACTGCGAAGATAACCGGCGCGTTCTCCGCTTTGCTTTTATTCCTCTTCTCGTAAAATAAACAGCCGCCTCGCTG
>BOPP01000093.1:741853-759438 GCA_017312745.1 Gryllus bimaculatus
CCCACCAGAAAAGAGAGATACCCTCCCACTTGCCTCTTTCTGAACGAAACGCACTCAAGAAGAAAGTTCCTGATCTCAACCCCCCTCCAGTTCGGTCGCCTTTATCGAGTCGCGGCAAAAGATCGGTCTTTCCGGCGCGCCTTTCTCCGGGCTCGAGTTATCTTTGGCGCCCCGTATCAGATTAAGATTTAACAGAATACAATAGATTCTAAGTACTCCTCGATAAAAGAGGAATTTCATTAGCGTGGGCAGATTTAAGGAAGCGGGGCGAGCGTGGCGAGGGGAGGGGTGACGGGCGAAGCTGGGCGTGGGCGAGAGATGGACGGGGGGAGGAAGGAGGAGAGGGTGTGGTGGGTGGTGGAGGGGGCGGAGAGAGAGGGGGTGGCGTGATATGGGCGAGGGCGGGGCGTGGCGAGGAGAGGAGGGGGTGTGGGTGGGTGGGGGATGACGGGGGTGAGGAGAGAGGGGGGTGGCGGTGGTTAGGACGTGGGTGAAGGGCGGTGGGCTGGGCGGAGAGGATCGGGTGAGGGAGGGAGGTGAACGTCGGGATAAGCTATGCGGGCACCCCGCCGGAATCAATACCTTTGCCAGACGCGCGAAATTGAAATTCGCAAGCAGAGCGCGCAAGCGCGTGGCGGGACGGGGACGGGGACGGGGAGGGGGGGTGGACGGGTCGCTCTTCACACGGCGCTTCCGCCTCGGCCTCTAACGACCCTCCCCCCCCTTCCCCCTCTCCCCGCCCCACGGCCGGCCTCCTGCGTTGCCCGGAAAAGTCCCGGGCTTCCGGGCGACCGAAGCGCCCCTGGCGACGCGCTGGAAAAATACGCAGCCGCTGCCGTTGTCGCGCCCCCGGCGGGGAGGACGTGCACCTGACGGGAACGCAAAGCGCTTTCCGGCACGAGGCGCCCGGCGCGGCGAGGAACCGCCGGCCTCCGGCGGTGCGACAGCGCCGCACGGAAAGTTTAATGATTTGGAGCGCGGGGGAAATACGGGAAGTTGACGTAAAATGAGTTTAAAACACGGAATTTACTAGCTACTAAACGGAATTTAAAATAATCATGAAAATGATTTACTGAATGTGATAAGTATTTCCCAATCTTGATCCGAAATAGTAGACAAAAATGTATTACCTCAGATAGACCTTCTAGGACCCTTGTGATCGAAATCAAAGGATCTCTCTGAAACCATATGCGTGCTGTTTATTGAGACAAGAATCGTTTGAACCTCATGTCCATCTACACTTGACAATGCAAATATATGTCTCTCACCGTTGAAATTTGCAGATGTGCGTATTGCGGAGTATCACGAAGCTTAGTTAATGAGAGATAAACATGATAAGTAGACAGAGTTCAGAGAGGACGAAAGAAATACACTGTTTTAGTGTCAACAAATTTTTAGGGAGTCGGACTTATGGTATTACTGTGTAGGAAAATGGTTTTGAGGTGCAAATTATGATCGTGAAAGAGGAAAAACGTTCTGAGTATATGTACAAAAAAGGTGCTGCTGACAGAACTGTAGTAAAACCAGATGCATGAACTTTATCATTTTACACCAATTGTTTTTCTTTATTATAAAGTCAATACCTTGTGATTCATAGTACTTTAACAGTTTTCTATCTAATGCTCTTTGATAAACAATTGCTAGTACTGACGAAACTTATTTGTCCCTCAGATCGCGTAGTAGAACGTCCTACATAGGTACGTCACACTGCCCCTGCTGGTCACGTGGCCACAGGCAACTTCCTCTGACTCCCCTATCCCTTCCCTTTCAAATCCACAAGCACTGCCACTGCTCTTTTAGTTACACCGCAACACGATGGGAAGGGTAAACATTTTCTTCAAGTCACACACAATTGGATCTCTGCACACTCATTTAAATGTCCTGATTTGCCTGTGTGGCTCGCACTAGCAGAAAGGGCTAAACTGTTGCAGTAACACTATCGACATTTTAATTTGACTTTACAGTTGAATGTTGACCATTGTTGCTGGGACATAAAGTCATATATATATCATATACTATTATATAATATATATATATATATAATATATATATATAATTATATATTATTCATTGAAAACAAAGTCTCAACCAAGAAAGAAATGAAAGTATAGCGAAGATAAACAAGCTTGAGAAAATTATAAAACGTCAATAATTCGCACGATTAGATACTACATTTCAGAAAATTTCGAATGGGTGAAGAAGTGCTAATATTCCGTTTTCATAGCCATCTTTTTCCTTGGAAGGGAAAAGCGTGTGCGCGAGACCTGATTACGGTGCCTATTCACAAACAAATGAAATACGATCAAAGACCGCGGTATTGACAAGTGGATGTGTACGACAGGTTCAGAGAGAGGTTTGTGTCGCAGCTACTCGTACGCCGGGTTAAGCGCAGTGACAAGTAATTCCGAGCAGAGAAAAACAGCATGACTGCCGCGCTACAGTGTCCGAGGCTGTGTAAGCTGCAACCTGTGGTCACTCGCCCGAGAGGCCGCCGAGTGCAGGGGCGCCAACTACAAAAGCTCTAGGCTCTTGCTGCCCACGTGAAAAATGCGAATCGCTGCGCGCGTCCCAGGCTGTTTGAGAGCTACGGCGCGGCGCGTTCGAGTAATGATGGTAGAGCGGTGATGCAGAAATAGGATACTGCCAGAAAAACCGGAATGGAAGTAGATAAATGTGGAGGAAGCGGAAATGAAGACTGAGAGTTGAGGAGGGTTGATTTTGGTGGGTGGATGAAGTGGTCTTGCGAATACTGCGGGGCAGCGAAATCCAAGAGGAAGAGAGTTAACTGCAATGGCAAAGGTCTATACGCTAATAATAATAATAATAATAATAATAATAATAATAATAATAATAATAATAATAATAATAATAATAATAATATAACAATAATAATAATGATAATAATAATTTTTTGATTTGAATAATTTTTATTATTATTATCATTATGATTATTATTATAGTAATAATCTCAAAAAGTTGTGAATTGGTTAGAAAAAAACTTTCAAACCTTTTGAAAACATACCTATCTAACAACGTACATTTTACGTTAAGGACTGTATGAACAACCAAGTCTAGAACCTGCTGTGTAATCTTATGATGTTCGCGTTTACGGTTTATAGTTTTCGCAACTTGTACTTTCCAAAACATTTTTCTCACTCACACGAGCAAGAAGTATGAATGTGAGAACAGAAGTGATGGAAGCGAAATCAGATTAACGCCATACAAGAAATGAAACAGCCTGCGCGCAAAGCGGGAGGGGAGAGACTGGCAACCGGAGAGGCTGGTCGTTGAAAACGAGAGCGGCAAGTTCGTAGAAACGGAGGGAGACCTGAATCTGAGCCAGGAGGGCAAGAGGTGGAGAGCAGGGCGACAGGAAGGCGAACGAACACAGTAGACTGCAGAGTTGCAGGGAACACGAGATGGTTACGTCCTGTGACGGGCCGGGGCGAGGGAGAGGTGGCTTCGTAGAAGATGGAGGTCAGCGAGGGTCAGGCGGACGAAGCGAAGCGGAGGTGTGCTATTGGAGATTGCGTGGAGTGTACGAGAGAGAAGAGATTTCGAGTGCGCCAACCGCGAGAGTGGCTCAGAGCAGCAACTGATGTCACTGCAGTCCCTCTCATCGGGATGTCCTAGGTTTGAGTCTCGATGGTGGCAGGATTTTCGACATTAGGTTGTCAGCGAGGACGAATTCTGGCGCTGTCTGAAGGAGAATTCTAGCGGCCGGCTGCTCTGATCTGTACTTTTCCGTTGTTTCTACGATCAGCACTAGGCGATTGCCGGAGAAGAACTCTAAAAAACGGGCCACGGACAGTGCACGATCTTTCCTACCTCGTTCTTGTCCTATCTTCACTCCCCCTACACACACTACACTAACATTCACTACACTACCACACACGCCGGGACACCGGTCGGGAGCTCAGAGCTTGCCACGGATGGGGAGGTGTCCAGCTGGTGGGAGATACCTGGTTGGGGAAAACCACGCTAGCTGACGGTAGGTCGGCACCGGATATCGCCATTGAGCGGAGGAAAAACACTGCGTCTCCCGAGTAAAAGCATGCACTACTTACGGGACTAATGACCCTAGCAGTTGACGCGCCCGGAAACAGTAATAATCAATCAATTAATCAATCAATCGGGTGGGTCAACTACTTAGGAAAATAGTCCCTTAAGTTCAGTGGATGAAATCCCGAGATGTTGCGGTGACCTCCCCCATTGTAAACACCGCCGCGGAGAACAGATTGGTTTGCGGAGTTTCACTTTCTGGTATCCTCCTCAACAGGGCACAGTTCCATCCGGGGCAAGCTGAAAACTCCACAATGGCCTGTCAACATGTGTGGTACTGTAATGCATGTAAGTGTACGTGTTTGTAAGTAAAAGAAGAGGAGGGTACGGAGAACGGAAATGAAAGATCGCGCGCGGTCAGTGGTTGTTATGTGAAGGTACTGCGTCGGCACTCGCGTGGTATTGACCGGAGATACCACTTCAAACTGTCGATCAGAGTAAACAACAACTAGAATTCTCATCTAGTTAGTGGTGGCGTTCACTCCATCTACGTAGTCAGTGTCGAAAGTCCACCATCGCCATGATTCGATCTCTTCAGACCTTCAGGTGACCGATGCTGCAGAGGCAACGACGGCCGCTGAGCCAACGCAGCCGGAGAGGAAGACGTGAGAAGGTGGAGGGCAGTAAATGCCAGGTGTAGGCTGCGGAACTTTCAGAAGTGTCGGCGTAAGAGTTACTTGCGGGTTTGCGACGCAAGGCGCGGGGGTGCGTAGACTCAGAACCGGAGTTGGTGGCGCTGGCGGAGCAGGGCAAGGATGGGTTGATGCGGGGCGGGGCGGGGCGGGCGGGGTCGCGGGCGGGGCGAGGCGGGGCGGGGCGAGGTGGGCGGGGCGGGGGGGTCGGGGGGGGGCGAGGGCGGGGCGGGGCGAGGTGGGTGCGGGGGCAGAGGCGGGGGGGCGATGGGCGGTGGGGCGGGCGGGCCGAGGCCGTGGGCTGGGCCGGCCGAGGCGGGGCGGGGCGGGGCGGGCGAGCTGAGACGGGGCTAAGGGCGAGGTGGGGCGAGGAGGGCGAGCGGGGCGGGGCAAGGGCCGGGGGCGGGGCGGGGCGCGGAGCGGGGCGAAAGGGTAGGGGCGGGGGCGGGGCGAGGCCGAGGCGGGGCAGGGAGGGGCGGGGGCGGGGCGGGGCGAGCCGAGCTCGTGGCGAGGCGGGGCTGGGCGGCGGCGGGGGGGGGGGCGGAGGCGCTGGGTTTGCGCGCAGTTTGAGGTGAAGCGAACTGCAAACGTTATCCCGGGGGTTACGTGTGCCAGAGGTGTTTATACGCCGCGTGTAGCTCGTTTGAAGAGACAGGAGGGCGGTGGCGGATTGAAGCTGGGCCTGCGCTGCTGTCGAATACAAAGCTTCAGCCGGGAACGGCCCCATCAGGCCGAGGCGCCGCTTGCGGGTTCGAGTAGCGCTGGCGCGTACGCGCGCTCTTTTTAAGCAGCTAGATGAAAATACCTTCTCTATTTGCGAAGTTTTGTATTTCTTAAACGCGTGTTTCATTTGGGTTTCGCTTTTTTTTATTTTTGAAATAAATAACCACCTCGGAAATGAAAACAAATGTGTTTACATGCGTTATTTGTGCTGTAATATCTGCGAGTAATACCTTCAATTTTTTGTTTGTTAAAATATTTATATTTTACGGTTTTATAAGAGATTTTAATGAAAAATTATTAATTTAGCTATTTCTTTAGAAATTCAATGAGGCGAAGCAAGACACGAAGTATATTTTGCATCAATGTTTCGAACAATAAATCCTTACCACCTTTTATGTTCATAAATTTTCTTCGATCTCTGAAATCTGAAAGAACATATGTTTATTTTCCTAAGCTAATTTTTAAAGAGAAAACGTTTATTGTCTTAGATTAATTTACATTTGAAACGTTACAAGACATATACAGGGTGTTGTGAATGGCTATCGGGAAAGAAAAATCAGTCATGTTCTATGTTATAAGAACTCTCGACCAATAGTGCGCATAAATAAGAATCGAAATATCATTAGATTTCCAATTACGTCATTCCCATTGCAATTTTTATGATAGAAGGGAAATTTCCAAATGAAAGACAGAATTCCTGAATACATTCCAAAGGAAGCTGTATAGAAATACCGTTAAAGTTTTAATTAACATTACAAAAGTAATAATAGACCCAGTTTATTTCACGTAAAACTATCTCAGAGGACACTTCTTAGAATGTCTTCCGCCAAGCAAAACCCTGCGCCTGATCCATTCTTTCGGAGGATTACACCCAATTTCAAGTACAAGCGACGGCCCCTTAATAGCCCCACGCTATCCCCCTTTCACTTCTCATTAATAGCGCGCGTGACACCTCCTCCCAAGCGCCTTTCTACGTAGGAAATGAACACTAAAACACGAGCATCGTAGCTTGTAGGGCGCTTGTATAATAAGCTCTGTAGTGTCGCCTTGCTCCTTTATCGTTCCGACCCTTCATGTGCACGTCTCATAAAGGCCCTAACTATTTCGAGAGAATGTTGGTATGCGGCGCGGCCGGGGCGGGACGGGGCGGAGCTGCTAGTGGGGGCGGGCGCGTGGCAGCGACGGCTAGGGGAGCAAGCGTGTCAGCTGGCGAAGCGGGTACGAATCGAAGCACCCGTCCTGGCCGGAGGCGAGGTATGGACGGTATCAGATCAGTGAGGATAGGAGCAGCGGTGAGGGACGGGTCTTGCAAGGAAGCGGCCCGCCGTGCAGGAGATTCGCGCCGTTCTCCCTCACCCCCCCCCCCCAGCGTCTCGCCAGGACCGTGCTCCGCTGAGCGTCGCCATGGAAACGCCCGACGCACAGCCAGCGGCGCGAAGTGTTCGGGATGACTGGGGAAAATTGTTGCGGGGAAGGGTTTCGTGGGTGTTGAGCAGACTGGTTACGAGAGTGACCCATCGAGAAACTGAAAAACGGAGAAGAACTCATAATTGTGTTTGTCTATTTAATATTGCCTCCTGTTTATGTAGCCATTTGACTTGCGAAATTGCGTAGGTGGAAACTGTATCGGTGGCAAAACTCTTGCTGTTAGGTTGTTTACATGAGCAAGGCCTTGAAGTTTCTCTTCTAGAAGAATATAACTTTATTATTCATTATTCTAATGATAAATTCTCTTTTTCCTGACCCACAAACACTCACGATGTTGCACAATCAGATTTTTATGAGATTTTTCCAATTGATTGTGGGTAATCGAAAACACAAAAATCATGTTTTGAGAGCTTTGGACTATTAGAACACGAGTTATGAACTAAAATATTAACGTTTCGTATGGTCACCACCCGTCGTTAAGCCGGAACAATCGAGATGTTGAGGTCGAGACCGCGCGTGACGACAGTATTCGGAAGCGAAGGGGCAGCACCCGACCAGATCACTGCGAGTCAGCTTACAAATTGGCTGACGAGGAACCGGAACGAACTCGAAATTTGGATCTGCTGCATTTCCGAATCTTCCTAATCTCGGGGCGTATTTTACCATCCTCCCATTTGCACCGTATAAAATACAATTTATTATTTTTTAAAAAAAATATTTATTCTCGTTCCACCGACGGTCTTTTGAGGGATTCCGATTTTTCATGCTGGCTTTTTTTGGATTTGGACATTCCTTAACAAATTAAGGTTAAAAAACACGGGTTCATTTATGTAGAAGAATCTGGCATTTGGTATAAAGCGTTGAATGTTACAATTTAATTATATGAAATAGTATTGAGGATCCTCGAAATCATGCAACATCTCTTCTCCTCATTATTTATCGCGATTTCCACCCGGAGGAAAACCTTTCGCAAAGAAACGGGTAAATTCTTTGTAAGTCAAAACCAAATCCAACTTTCATCCTGGGCGTTTTGGATTATGTATGTTTTTGGCGTTTTGGATTAACTATCTGATTTTGCCGGCTAGCTAATGATGTCCCCATGCCTTGACCTAGTTTTTGATTACGATTAATCATAGGTAATACCACGAGGTAATACCACTCTTTGGAAATTGTCGATATATTACCGACTCGCGAAGCGAGGAGGGGATTTATCTGCGATTTTCCAAAGCACGAGTGGTATTTAAAAGGACTATTTCATGAGTGAAATTATGTCCAACAGATTTCGATAATGCGCATAATATTGAAAATAATTGAAAGCGTAAGTTAAAATCAGAAGTTATGTCATAGTACATACGCTGTTTAGTGGACATCAGCATAGAGATCGATGTATACCGCCTCCTAACATGGATGAGTCACAGTTTATGATTGGCCAGTAGGTACAAGCGGTAAGAAAAATTGGATAGAAAAAGCGATAAACGTTTTGAGATACCGCCCTGATTGGGGCAACTTTGTATGAATTGTTAAACACTATTGGTTTTAATTTCACGAGTGTAATAGTCATATTAATAATATAAGAAACCAAAAATATAATACCAATCGCATCATATTCAACACTTGGGAAGCGTTCTGTGTATTATTTATTAAATATTATTAAACATACTTTCACAATGATGAATCTATATACTACACAAAATTACTTTAAATTTAGTATATTTTACTAAACTACTCCGAAATCTATTTTTGAATTTCTTGAGACAAGACCCGCTGGCAACGGTCGGGGTGATCCAAGGTCGCAATCGGCGTCAAGAGTCGATGTGGACTTCCTAAACTACTTCACATTTTTGCTCATAACTCTATTAGTGATTTTTAAAAGCTCTTAAGAATTTGAGTAAATACGTTTTTAAACTACCAGTTGATAAAAGTCTCATAAAAAGACGAGACTCCGTTATGGTGAGTGATGTAACAGATTTTCCATGTTGAACGCACTTCACAGAAACGAAATAAAAGTAATACCTTGAAAATAATTGCAGTATAGGCATTTAGCTTTTTTTAAAAAAAATGAAGAATTTCGTGGTACGATAAGTATTATATTGGAATTATGCTATTATAAAACAAATGTAAATAATGCAAGACCAAGATAAATGAGTACACATTTTTCACCTTGTATTGAATTTCTTTATTTTTGCATTAACACTTCCGCCATTTGTTGGTGGAATACTGTACTGTAAAATATGCTGTTGTTGATGATCAAAGGTATACAGATCAATCTGCAATTCTGTAAAGCTCATTTACTCCAAATGCATGCATTATCAGGAGAGTGCATTAATAAAAGTATTTTTTTGAGTTGTGTGGCTATTGAAAAAGTTGTCACAGTTACCTCTGCCCAAACAAAATTAAACCTTTCCTTACAAATTCCGTGGCTTTTTGCTTCGTGTTTCTACTACATCCAGTGCCTGGCACACTCTGGATCGAACCTTGAAGACGTTCAAAACGCTTTTACTCAGCTTTCCGCATTAGCTTGTGGTGACAATGTGAGCAGGCGTGTGCGATAGAAAATTCCCAGCATTTCGACAATGCCAAGTTTACATGGGATGCGTCCCAGGAGCTGGTGCGCTCTTTCGGTGACGCTCCGAAGTTATAGAAAGAAGTTGACAATCGACTTCAAGGAACTTGCACGAAGAAATGAATGTTTGATCAACAGAGAAGAAACTCGCGCGGATTTTGGGGGAAAATTAAGACTATCTCGAAGGTGCCGAGTTTACATGTACAATCCTTCCCTCTCAAACACCTTTCAAGAACATCAAACGCTCTGTTAAAAAAACAAGGCGCCAAATTTGAAGTGATTTGACCGACAATGTCAACAGCATGCATTAACAGGAGAGTGCATTAATAAAAGTATTTTTTTTACTTGTGTAGCTATTGCCGCGATATATTTATTCTCCGTGGTTTGCTCAGCGAATCGAAATTTCTGAAGCGATTCGAGGGGGTGGGTTGTGCGGAGTGGCGGTGGCTGTGGCGGCGGTGGCGGTGGCGGTCGAGGGGGGTCTCCTTGAGCAAACCGCCCTTATTGATCACGGCCGCGAAGCTGCCAGCCTGCCGCCACTCCACTCAATTTATAACCGCGTGTTTACATCGTTAAAATTTACCCGGGGCCTCCACGTCAAAACAATGCCCGCTCACGCCCTGCCGGCGCGACCCTGAAATCACCCGCCCCGTCCTGCCTCCGCTCCCCGTCGCCAGAGCGTCGCTCTCGATTCCGGCAGACGCTCGCGGTGACGTAATAATCGCGGCGAGATGTCAACCACGGACTCGTCTCACCACCATTCAGTTAACTTACACGGTGGCCCTGGTGATGAGATGAGGCTGCGGATAAGGCATGCACCTTACGACTTGAAAATCCATGATCGTAAAACAATAAAGTTGTTCGAGAGGAATGCAAACGTTAGTGAATCGAGTCTACCAACAATCAGTATTCGAAATTAATGGACATATATTTTCTCTTTTTTCTTGGAGTTTTGTCAAAATAAACTTGATATCTTCAGATAAGTTGTGTAATTTCTTTAGAAAAAAATACATTTCTGGAAACAATTTGCAAGAACTGTAAAACGTATATTAACATGGCAATACTCAAAAAATACTTGACTTTCATTACAATATGTAACCAGAGTTAACAGTTTAACGATCAAGTATTGACATGTTATAATACGTTTTACAATTCTTCTAAATTGATTTCCAGGAATGTATTTTTTAACAATATACAATATTGCAAATGTAATTAGAGTTAACCACTTTAATATTAAATTTTAAAAAAACAGTTGCTGATTCACATCATATTCCCGTTTCTTTAAAGCATGTTCACGGCGGTTTCACAGCCAATCATTCTTTCTTTCCCTCTCTTAATTCATATTTCGACTAATTAACAGTCACATCAACTTACATAAAACAATAATGTGTTCATTTTGTAAAAGAAGTAAAAACATTTTTTCATTTTATATCATTCGAAAATATGGAATAACATTGACTCATATGATTATTTTATGAACGTAATTTCTATAAAAAACGTACATTTGAAATAAAAAAGAAAGACTTCATCATCTAATTAGGTAAAATTACAAGTTTTTATAGACATTTTTATTGAAAGAATAGAAAGAATACTCGATTAAGAGATACTCAAATTTGTTTCAACACTGTTGAAAGAAAAATGGATTGAAAGCGCATTGCAAGTGCAAGTTAATAAAACTTGTTTAACTTGCAGATTGTAAGTAAATACTAGTTTTACTAAGAAATTCTATTTATTTTTCGTACCGTATGCTATCATAGGAAAGTAATTTTCTTACAAAAATACTTTTAAAATGAATATTAAAATTAATTTTGTTTGTAAAAAAAATGGTGTACGAAGTATTTAAAAAATAAACACATCAAAAATATTATAAAATCTTTCGGGCGCGAACCATACTATATTTTTACATTTATTTTTAAAATTGCCTAAAATTACTATATTCTTGAAAGTTTATTAATGCAGAAGTATTTACACAGAGGGAATAAAAATATAATTTGCAGTTAACAGAATATATTGCTATGAATTTGTGTAACTCAATATTAAAATCTGTAATTTATAAAATTCTAATACAACATAGATGTTTACATTGCGCGTTTACGAGGAATAACGAGGTGAAACCTATTTTACAGAGAGGGGAGAAATTGAAATGCCTGATTTATCGATAACTTTTAATAATTCATTATACGTCGCTATAAATTTAGACTTTTTGGTGTATACAAGGGATAATAGTTTTTTAATTGCTTTCCATATGACTTTAGACTTATCTGCATAAAAATGTTTGCATGTGCCCGAAAGGGAAGAATCAGGCAATGGAAGATGAAGAGATAAGGCAAATCGCCATGAGGAAGCGGTGGAAACGAAACAAATAAGAAAACGAATAATAAACGAAAAGTTCGGAGAGCAAAGAGCAAATAGAAGAACAGCAACGACATTCAATAGTGAAAAATGAGAAGGTAACAGAAATGAAGAATGAGAATTGAGAATGTAAGTAAAACAATACCATAAGGTTTATATAGGATATGGATGATGGAAAATAGTTATGGAAATACAAATTCGTTATAGAGAATACAATTTCAATACTTTGGATTAGGTGTCTGTTTGAATTGGATAGCCGAATTCAATGTCTTGCAAATTTGAGTAACTGCTGTTTTGAATCATTGAATTTTCGAAATAAGCAGCGAATGAACGAAACTGTAACATACCTAGGAAACTCAGATATATAGTCGTACCAGAAATAACTAGTTAAAAAGTCAGATCGAGCTAACGGGGAACAGTGAAAATTCGTTTCCAAAGTGACTATACGTTTGCTCTAAAAAAAAAGAGTACGGCTAGAATTCGAAACAACAGAATGCAGGGTGAATGGCAGACGGCTCAAGGGCAGTTCGCGTAGGCGAGCTCTCGGATTCATCAGAGCGTAGCCCATTGGAAACTCTAACAAAGCGGTGGCGTGGGGTATGAAACCAGACCACGAAGTCAAAAGGTGGGGGGGTGAGTGCCATGTCAACAGTACGTCCAGCAGCCGAGCGGATGCCGTCAGAAACGGAGAACAGCAGTGAGGAGATTAATTGTTCTCGGTAAAAAGTTTTGAATTAAAAAACTCCACGCAGGTCGACTTTTATTGCAAACCTGTAATTTATATATTCTCAGTACATTAACAGTGATGTTTTTTGCACGCCTTTTGGAATCATTTTATAACCTTCCACTTTAGTTTTATTAGGCGTCTAGAACATTTTGTGACTTCATGAATTATTTTAAAAATTGTTGCAGGGTGGTCAGTTGATTTAACACTAGTGGGACTAGTCTAAGCTTGCCTATTTCAGTGTTATCTACACTTCAACGCTACTCGTCAGGTGATTGTATTCACGTTTCTCGCTACTCTCTGCCAAAATTCTAATAAGATGACTTTATCTTCTGTAGGGTTTTGTTCTAGGTCCTGGTTTGTCCCTGTTCTCTGATGCTGCCCCATGTTCTGCGTCCCTGGTTTGTCAAATATCCTATTGTTCAAAAAGCTCTCCATCAAATTTGATCTGCGTTCTCTATTGAACTGTTTTGAAGAAATTGTATTTACGTTTTCAGATAACGTTCAAAGCTAAGATTCCGGACCCTCTTGACCACAATTCGCAGGGCCAGAGTATTAAGCAGCAGCATATATTATTTCTAAAATCACGAGTTATTAGATTATGAATTTAAAATACCCCAACAATGTTTTAATCATTATTTTATTATCAGCATCATCATCCAACGTGACAGAAATTAAACCAGATTTTTCTGTCTTCAAATTCGTTTAATGTCCTTCAATGTTTTCGTAATCGCGCCTAAAACTTCCTTACCTTCGTAGTTGACAGCGAGTTTTTCAGAAAGTCCACATTTGCCTTGAAATGATGGTATGCAAAACGTCGTAGAAACCGTCCTCATGTCGGCCTATGGTTGGTATGGTGGCGCCGGGCCCGGCCGCCTCCGCCTGATCTTCGACTAGCGAAGAGTGGTGTTGGGAATGTTGGCGCGGGAAGCTGAGCGGCGGGGGACGAGGCGGTTGCCTAGTGCGGCGCGCTGGCCGCTGGCGCTGGCGCCGCCGTCCTTTGTGGCAGCCGCGCCATCCGTCAATTGGCGTGCGCCCTCGCAGCCCGATTCGCAACGCGCGCTTTCCCCACGGGCCGGGACACGCCCGCCTGACGAACCCGCCCCGCCGGCCGTCGAACTCGCCCGTCGCCCGCTCGCCCGCTCGCCCGCTCGCCCGTCGCCGGCTCGCCCGCTCGCTCACTCTTCCAACTCGGCCCACTCGCCCACTCGCCCACCTCGCCCACTCGGCCACGTCGCCCACTCCCCACTCGCCGCCCGCCCGGCCCGCCCGTCCGCCCGCCCCGTCCGAACTCGCCCGCCCGCCCTCCCACCCCACCCAACTCGCCCGCCCGCCCGAACACACCCAGCTACCCACCCGCCCGCTCGAACGCCCGTCGCGCGTGTTTCGCAGCACCGTCGCGCTTTTCAAGCGGCATTCGCCTTGCGTGGCATGCATGCGCGGTGGGCGGATTTGTAGCGTCCTCGCCGCATGGCACTTCCGTACACACTCACCTCCGTCCTTCGACCAATGGATACAGGGTAAATGTCATAAACTGCTACTGTTTGCAAGAGGAGGGTTGAAGATTATCACTTTTTGCCAATGAACATGTGGTGGGAAACCTCATAAAATGGAGTTATATATTTTTGTAATTTTAAACATCACAATTGGTAGGTAACTCATTCTGCACTCATTTTTGGCAGGTTCACGCTCAAACGCGAAATGCATTTGCCAAAAGGTATTGTAGGATGGGAAGCTAAACAATCAGGGCTAATTGTCACACATGTAATTTCGATAAATGAGGGTCGTTATATAATACTAACTTCGATATTACATATACATGGGTAGAAGTTATCATTTTGGACTCCTCTACTTGCCGGAAAATTGTGTGTGTGTGTGCGTAACTTTTTTTAAAACATCCTGTAAATCTGCAGTTGAAAACACTTTTGAAATAGAGAGAGATTCAATCGAAGAAAATAATACCAAAAAAACGTTAGTGGAGCTAAATTGAATTCATATTCTGCTGATTGATAGAGAAGCTTAACTTTTGAAATTGCGTAAACTTTTCGCAGTTCGACAGCTTTTCTTCCATCTTCATCTTTTTAATTGAACCTCATAAATACCTTCCTCAGAGAATCATGCGAATCCCAGAGTTTGTTTGGTGCTACTATCATAAATTAATTTGACTAATCTGTTAATAATGTACCATATATCAATAAAGTACTTTGTTGAAGAATGGTCTTACTTGGTTTGTGAAAAACGGAATATTGTTGGCATAAAAAAGGGAATATTGGAATAAAAAAGTGAATATCTTTCTCTTTTAAAGCAGATGATTATGGATTTTAAAAACGAATTCATGTATTATGAAGTTTCCTTAGGCGTATTCACTTTTGGCTTGTTTTGGTTATTTAAATATTTGCATGTGATATTTCTTCTAGAATGAATACAAAGCCTAAGAAAAAATGCACGTCTAAAGAGTTCTAACACATTCATAAATACTTGTACGAATAGATGGAAAATATCGATGGAACGTATGTGACGACATATTCTAATTTATTCAGTTTTTTTAATTACAGCTCCAAATTTATAATTTCACACGAAACATATAGATTGTGTTACAAATATTAGTTTATCTGAATTTATGCTTCTATCTTCGTGAAGTGAAGTGCAGTGAATGTGATCAATGCACTTTTCAATGCTGCTTTTCGTCTTGTACTGTATTGATAGGTATTATTATTGTTATTATTATCATTATTATTATTAATGTAAGTGTTGTAATGTCCATTGCGAAATAACGTTTCTAAAATTGCTTCCTGTAAGTTGCGGCGTTCTGCACCCCTCCCCGAAGAGGGCTTCCAACTGCGCATTCCCTCGCACAGATAGTATCTCCCCAGGCGCGTGGGCGGGATTAGCGCTGATAAACTACGAAGCAAGCCCCGTCCTCTCCGCCCTTCGCATCTGTCACCCATAAGTCGGATTTGCTGACTGTGAAGAAGCGCCGTCTCCGGCAGGATTACGCAAGTTTAGGACTCGGGGCCAGAGATACACCCGTACGCGACGCCTCCGCAAACCCGTACTCTGATGTAGATTTGCACAACTATCGCGCTTACCTAACACGTTCATAATTGTAGCTATCCCAGCTTTACGCTTATTGATTTTTGTAGTATCCAAAAGAAAGCAATTTCTAAAAATGGATTTATTCCAACCACAATCAATACAGAGGTAGACAAATTCAAGCCAGATCCAAACTATTTTCCATATGTACCCGAGAATGCCCAAGTCAAAATTTCCAGAGGAGATGTTCAAAATCGCAGCCGTTGTGCCGTTCACTGTTCCAAGAAAGGGGAAGTACGTAACCGTAGCTTGTCGTCACACTTGTTCAGTTTTTGTTTCTGATCACTGTGCTCTAAAATTAGCTTTTGCGAATTGGTCTACTTCGTTGTAAAACGTTTCCTCTACTTAGTTTCTAAATTATAAGAAAAACGTTTTAGTAAATTATTGTATTGGTAAGAAGTATTTGGAGTCGAAATTTTGAATAGTGTGACCTGAAATTAGAGTGAGCTGGATAATAAATATTTATTCAAGTATGCATTCATTCAAGGCGTGCATCGATTCAATAATTCACAAGTAAAACCCCCCATGACAACAACAGATATGGGTGCATTGTATCAATATCGATGTTTGAATGTATTACTTATAGCATTGCATGGATTTCTGTGTGAAATCAAAGAGCTCTCTTATCGGCAGTTAACATTGTGAAGCCTTCCGACAGAACACATGTCTTTATTTATTAAGTGTATGAGTATTCGCTTTGATTCGGTCTTTCTCGGTTCGTTTTAGTGTTGCAGCGATAAAGGAAAGCGCCTCAGCGCGTCATCGGCGAATGTCGTACAGAGACTAGGGGAGTTACAGTACCATTTCCGAGGGTATGATGGACGTATTATTTAGTATGTTGGCAGGTTTATTTTCATTTGATATTATATTTATCAATAGAAAATATAAGGTTAAAATGTGCAGTGTTTTGTGGAAGTGTTGACAGTCTCTTAAGAAAGTCCGTCTTCTTGTTAATTATGCTGTGAGTGTGAATGTCACTAGTAATTATCAGCGTTGCCATTTAGCATCGTTACGAATACGTGTGTGTGTGTGTGTTGTGTGAGTGAAATATGTTGCTATATTCCTGTTGGTAATGTGAACTTCTTGGTTCGTGCTGCCTTCAAAGTATTGAATTGTGACCAATTGGTACACCGCAAATGCGTAATGTAGACAATCATGTAAGAAATAAAAGTGATAGCAACTGGCTCTTGTGTTTTAGAATTTTTAAGTGATTTTCAAATTATGGGTAATATCTTTAAACAGGCTAAACAAATTTTTAAATTAGATCCACGTAAGTTTGCTTACTTTTCATGAGTTATAATTGTTTTTTAGGTTTATTAATTACATATCCGTCATTCTTTGAAGTTACACACCCTCGAGAAGAGAGAGAGAGAGAAAAGAAGAAGAAAAAATTGTTGAATTGTGTTATTCAGATTGGTAAAAGGCTTCCGATAGAAAAGCCCATTTTGCTTCTGGTGAGAATCAGACTATACATATTACATACAGTTAAAGCAAAAAGACACAATTGATTCTGTACGTTAACACTTGAGCTGAAGAATATGTCTTTCTTTACCTTTACACATATAATTTTCAGTGTTTATTTGGATGCTGATGTGCTGTGGTTACAGACCAATTTTACAAATATTCTGAAGTTAGATACACCTGCTCAGAAGTACCAAAATAATATATCCTGAAAGAACACATCTTTGTCGCGCACGCGGACTCACCACTTTTCCTGATTTATACTACACACATTCGAGCGCCCACACTATTCTGTCTCATAGGAGGGGCCGTGAGTCTTACAAGCAGACTGAATAGGTGCCGCGGCTGGGGTCGGAGTTCCCGACCTATTGAACGGCCCCACATTGCCGTAAACGTCGTACGGCCGTCGTTTCCAGGCAGGCCTGAAGGCCATTCTGGAACCGACGAACTGCATGACTCAACCTTCTCTGCGCCGTCAGCGCGCCGCGAGATCGACGCCCTGTCGGGCGGTAAATCACCTCAGAATGAAGTGAAATGCAGAGGCAAA
>BOPP01000093.1:759463-785939 GCA_017312745.1 Gryllus bimaculatus
TGATGTAACAGATTTTTCCATGTGAACGCACTTCACAAAGAAACCAAATAAAAATTAATATCTTGAAAAAAGCATATAGCATTTAGCTTTTTTTAAAAAATGGAAGAATTTCGTGGTCGATAAGTATTTAATTGGAATTATGCCATTTTATAAGACAAATGTAAATTAATGCAAGACCAAGATAAATAATACACCATTTTTCACCTTGTATTGATTTCTTATTTTTGCATTAACACTTCGCCATTTTGTTGGTGGAATACTGTACTGCTAAATATGCTGTTGTTGATGATAAAAGGTACACAATGAATCCTGCAATTCTGGTAAAGCTCATTCACTCCAAATGCAATGCATTTTCAGGAGAGTGCATTTAATAAAGGATTTTTTTGAGTTGTGTGTATTGAAAAAAGTGTCACATTTAACCTCTGCCCAAACAAAAATAATCCTCCTTACAAATTCCGTGGCTTTGCTTCGTGTTTCTACTAATCCAGTGCTCTGCACACTCTGGATCGAACCTTGAAGACGTTCAAAAACGCTTTTACTCAGCTTTCCGCATAGCCTTGTGGTGACAATGTGAGCAGGCGTGTCCGATAGAAAATTCCCAGCATTTCGACAATGCCAAGTTTACATGGATGCGTCCCAGACTGGTAGACGCCGGTACCGGTGCGCCTCTTTTCGGTGACCGCTCCGAAAGTTTATAGAAAAAGGAGTTGAACAATCGACTTCAAGGACTTGCACGAAGAAATGATGTTGGTGGATCAACAGAGAAAGAAAACTCGCGGCGATTTTGGGGGAAAATTAAGACTATCTCGAAGGTGCCGAGTTTAACATGTACAATCCGCTTCCCTCTCAAACACCTTTCAAGAACATCCAAAACGCTCTGTTAAAAAAACAAGGCGCCAAATTTGAAGTGATTTGACGACAATGTCAACAGCACTGCATTACAGGAGAGTGCATTAATAAAAAGTATTTTGGGTTTGACTTGGTGTAGCTATTTGCCGCGATTATATTTATTCCCGTCGTTGCCTCAGCGAATCGAAATTTCTGAGCGATTGGGTTTTTCCCCCGAAGGGGGGTTGTGCGGAGTTGGCGGGTGGCTGTGGCGGCGGTGGCGGTCGAGGGGGGTCTCCTTGAGCAAACCGCCCCTTATTACACGGCCGCGAAGCGGACCAGCCTGGCCGCCACTCCACTCATTTATAACCGCGTGTTTACATCTGTTTAAAATTTACCCGGGGCCTCCACGTCAAAAACAATGCCCGCTCACGCCCTGCCGGCGCGACCCTGAAATCACCCGGCCCCGTCCTGCCTCCGCTCCCCGTCGCCCAGGGGCGACGAGCGCGGTTCCGGAAGACGCTCGCGGTTGACGTAATAATCGCGCGAGATGTCAACCAACGGACTCGTTCTCACCACCAATTCAGTTAACTTACACGCTGGCCCGGGATGAGATGAGGCTGCGGATAAGGCATGCACCTTAACGCTTGAAAATCCATGATCGTAAAACAATAAAGTTGTTCGAGAGGAATGGCAACGTTAGTGAATCGAGTTCTACCAACAATCAGTATTCGAAATAATGGACATATATTTTTCTCTTTTTTCTTGGAGTTTTGTCAAAATAAATTTTGATATCTTCAGATAAGTTTGTGTAATTCTGTAGAAAAAAATACATTTCTTTGAAAACAAATTTGCCAAGAACTGTAAACGTAATTTAACATGCAATTACTCAAAAAAATACTTGACTTTCATTACAATAGGTAACCAGAGTTTAACAGTTTAACGATCAAAGTCATTTACATGTTATAATACGTTTTACAATTCTCTAAATTGCATTTTCCAGGAATTGTATTTTTTAACAATATTAACAAATATTGCCCAAATGTTAATTAGATGTTAAACCACTTGGAATATTAAATTTAAAAAAAGCAGTTGCTGATTCACATTCATATTCCGGTTTCTTTAAAGCATGTTCACGGCGGGGTTTCCAGCCAATCATTCTTTCTTTCCCTCTCTTAATTCATATTTGGACTAATTAACAGTAACATCAAACTTACATAAAACAATAATGTTTTCATTTTGTAAAAGAAGTAAACAAATTTTTTCATTTTTATATTCATTTCGAAAATATGGAAAAACATTGACTTCATATGATTATTTTAGAACGTAATTTCTATAAAAAACTACATTGAAATAAAAAAGAAAGACTTCATTCATGCTAATTAAGGTAAAAATTACAAGTTCTTTATAGAATTTTTATTGAAAGATAGAAAGAATACTCGATTAAGAGATCTCAAATTGTTTCAACACTGTTGAAAGAAAAATGGATTGAAAGCGGCATTTGCAAGTGCCAAGTTTAAGAAAACTTGTAAACTTGCAGATTGTAAGTAAATACTAGTGTTACTAAGAAATTCTATATTTGTCGACCGTATGCTATCATAGAAGTTAATTTTCTTACAAAATACTTTTTAAATGAATTATTAAAATTAATTTGTTGTAAAAAATGCCGTGTACGAAGTATTTAAAAAATAACACATCAAAAAATATTATTAAAATCTTTCTGGGCGCGAACCATTACTAGATTTTTACATTTATTTTTAAAATTGCCTAAAATTACTATATTCTTGAAAGTTTATTAATGCAGAAGTAATTTACACAGAGGAATAAAAAATATTTGCAGTTACAGAATATATTGCTATGGAATTTGTATAACTCAATTATTAAAAATCTGTTAATTTATAAAATTCTAATAACAACATAGGTTGTTTACATTGCGCGTTTACCGAGGGAATAACGAGCGCTGAAACCTATTTTACCAGAGAGGAGAAATTGAAATGCCTGATTTATCGATAACTTTTAATAATTCATTATACGTCCGCTATAAATTTAGACTTTTTTGGTGTATACAAGGGTAATAGTTTTTTAATTGCTTTTCCATATTGACTTTAAGGACTTATCTGCATAAAAAATGTTTTGCATTGATGCCGAAAGGGAAAGAATCAGGCAATGGAAGATGAAGAGAGTAAGCAAATCGCCATGAGGAAAGCGTGGAAACGAAACAAAATAAGAAAACGAATAATAAACGAAAAGTTCGGAGAGCAAAGAGCAAATAGAGACAGCAAACGACATTCAATAGTGAAAATGAGAAGGTAACAAAATGAAAGAATGAGAATTGAGAATGTAAGTAAAACAATTACCATAAGCGTTTATATAGAGATGATGGAGATGGAAAATAGTTATGAAAATACAAATTCGTTATAGAGGAATACCAATTCAATACTTTTTGATTATGGTGGCTGTTTGAATGGGATAGCCGAATTCAATGTCTTGCAAATTTGATAGTATCTGCCTGTTTTAATCAATTGAATTTTTCGAAATAAGCCAGCGAATGAACGAAACTGCCTAACATTACTAGGAAACTCAGATATATAGTCGTCAGAAATAATAGTTAAAAAAGGTCAGATCCGAGCTAACGGGGAACAGTGAAAAGTCGGTTTCCAAAGTGACTATACGATTTGCTCTAAAAAAAAAGAGTACCCCCGCTAGAATTCGAACAACAGAAATTGCAGGGTGAAGGGCAGACGGCTCAAGGGCAGTTTCGCGTAGGCGAGCTCTCGGATTGTTCATCAGAGCGCTAGCCCATTGGAAACTCTAACCAAACAAGGCGGTGGGCGTGGGGTATGAAAACCAGACCACAAGTCAAAAGGTGGGGGGGTGAGTGCCATGTCAACAGTACGTCCAGCAGCCGAGCGGATGCCGTCAGAAACGGAGAACAGCAGTGAGGAGATTAATTGTTCTCGGTAAAAAGTTTTGAATTAAAAAACTCCACGCAGGTCGACTTTTATTGCAAACCTGTAATTTATATATTCTCAGTACATTAACAGTGATGTTTTTTGCACGCCTTTTGGAATCATTTTATAACCTTCCACTTTAGTTTTATTAGGCGTCTAGAACATTTTGTGACTTCATGAATTATTTTAAAAATTGTTGCAGGGTGGTCAGTTGATTTAACACTAGTGGGACTAGTCTAAGCTTGCCTATTTCAGTGTTATCTACACTTCAACGCTACTCGTCAGGTGATTGTATTCACGTTTCTCGCTACTCTCTGCCAAAATTCTAATAAGATGACTTTATCTTCTGTAGGGTTTTGTTCTAGGTCCTGGTTTGTCCCTGTTCTCTGATGCTGCCCCATGTTCTGCGTCCCTGGTTTGTCAAATATCCTATTGTTCAAAAAGCTCTCCATCAAATTTGATCTGCGTTCTCTATTGAACTGTTTTGAAGAAATTGTATTTACGTTTTCAGATAACGTTCAAAGCTAAGATTCCGGACCCTCTTGACCACAATTCGCAGGGCCAGAGTATTAAGCAGCAGCATATATTATTTCTAAAATCACGAGTTATTAGATTATGAATTTAAAATACCCCAACAATGTTTTAATCATTATTTTATTATCAGCATCATCATCCAACGTGACAGAAATTAAACCAGATTTTTCTGTCTTCAAATTCGTTTAATGTCCTTCAATGTTTTCGTAATCGCGCCTAAAACTTCCTTACCTTCGTAGTTGACAGCGAGTTTTTCAGAAAGTCCACATTTGCCTTGAAATGATGGTATGCAAAACGTCGTAGAAACCGTCCTCATGTCGGCCTATGGTTGGTATGGTGGCGCCGGGCCCGGCCGCCTCCGCCTGATCTTCGACTAGCGAAGAGTGGTGTTGGGAATGTTGGCGCGGGAAGCTGAGCGGCGGGGGACGAGGCGGTTGCCTAGTGCGGCGCGCTGGCCGCTGGCGCTGGCGCCGCCGTCCTTTGTGGCAGCCGCGCCATCCGTCAATTGGCGTGCGCCCTCGCAGCCCGATTCGCAACGCGCGCTTTCCCCACGGGCCGGGACACGCCCGCCTGACGAACCCGCCCCGCCGGCCGTCGAACTCGCCCGTCGCCCGCTCGCCCGCTCGCCCGCTCGCCCGTCGCCGGCTCGCCCGCTCGCTCACTCTTCCAACTCGGCCCACTCGCCCACTCGCCCACCTCGCC
Organism: Gryllus bimaculatus; assembly: GCA_017312745.1. NCBI lineage: Eukaryota > Metazoa > Arthropoda > Insecta > Orthoptera > Gryllidae > Gryllus > Gryllus bimaculatus. Next base: position 764,479 of record BOPP01000093.1, read on the forward strand.
CACTCGGCCACGTCGCCCACTCCCCACTCGCCGCCCGCCCGGCCCGCCCGTCCGCCCGCCCCGTCCGAACTCGCCCGCCCGCCCTCCCACCCCACCCAACTCGCCCGCCCGCCCCGAACACACCAGCTACCCACCCGCCCGCTCGAACGCCCGTCGCGCTGTGTTTCGGCAGCACCGTTCGCGCTTTTCAAGCGGCATTCGCCTGCGTGCATGCATTGCGCGGTGGCGGATTTGTAGCGTCCTCGCCGCATGCGCACTTCCGTACACACTCACCTCGCTCCTTCGAAACCAATGGATACAGGGTAAATGTCATAAACTGCCTACTGTTTGGCAAGAGGAGGGTTGAAGATTATCACTTTTTGCCAATGAACATGTGCAGTGGGAAAACCTCATAAAATGGGAGTATATATTTTTGTAATTTAAACATCACATTGGTAGGGTAACTCATTTCTGCACTCATTTTTGCAGGTTCACGCTCAAAACCGAATGCATTTGCCAAAAGGTATTGTAGGATGGGAAGCTTAAAAATCCAGGCTAATGTCACACATCGTAATTGTCCGATAAATGCAGGGTCTTAGTAATACTAACTTCCCCGATATTCATGTATACATGGGTAGAAGTTATCATTTTGGATCCTCTACTTGCCCCCGGAAAATGTAGTGTGTGTGTGTGCGTTAAGTTTATTTAAAACATTCCTGTAAACTGCAGTTGAAAACACTTTTGAATAGAGAGAGATTCATCGAAGTTAAAATAATACCAAAAAACGTTAGTGGAGCTAAATTGATCATATTCTGTGATTGATGAGAAGCTTAACTTTTGAAATTGCGTAAACTTTCGCAGTTCGACAGCTTTCTTCATCTCATCTTTTTAATTGCCTCATAAATACCTTCGCTCAGAGAATCATGCGAATCCCAGAGTTTGTTTGGTGCTACTATCATAAATTAATTGACTAATCTGTTAATAATTATACCATATATCATAAAAGTACTTTTTGTGAAGAATGCGTCTTACTTGGGTTGCGTGAAAAACGCGAATATTGTTGCATAAAAAGCGGAATATTGGAATTAAAAAGTGAATATCTTTACTCTTTTTTAAAAGCAAGATGATTTATGGAGTTTAAAAACGAATTCATGTATTATGAAGTTTCACTATGCGTATTCACTTTTGGCTTGTTTCTGGTATTTAAAATATTTGCAGTGTGATTATTGTCTTCTAGAATGAATACAAAGCCTAAGAAAAATGCAGGTCTAAAGAGTTCTAACACATTTCATAAATACTTGTACGAATAGATGAAAATATCGATGGAACGTATGTGACGACATATTCTAATTTATCAGTTTTTTTATTACAGCTCCAAATTTATATTTCACACGAAAATATAGATTGTGTACAATATTAGTTTAGCTGGAATTTATGCTCTATCTTCGTTGAAAGTGAAGTGCAGTGAATGTGATCAATCACTTCAATGCTGCCTTTCGTCTTGTACTGTATTGATTAGTATTATATTATTATTATTATTTTATATTATTATATTATTATTATTGATATTAATTGTATTAGTTTATTATTGTTATTATTATCATTATTATTTATTAATGTAAGTGTTGTAATGTCCATTGCGAAATAACGTTGTCTAAAATTGCTTTCCTGTAAGTTGCGGCGTTCGCACCCCTCCCCGAAGAGGCTTCCAAACTGCGCATTCCCTTGCACAGATTGTATTCTCCCCAAGGCGCGTGGCCGGTATTAGCGCTGATAAACTACGAAGCAAGCCCCGCCCTCTCCGCCCTCGCAGTCTGTCACCCCATAAGTCGATTTGCTGACTGTGAAGAAAGCGTCGTCTCCAGGCAGGATTACGCAAGTTTAGACTCGGGGCCAGAGATACACCCGTACCGCGACGCCTCCGCAAACCCGTTACTCTGATGTTAGATTTGCACAAAGACTCACACTGTGGATTTTCTTTCCTGCCGCCTATACCGCTATAAACACGTCCATCAGAATTGTAGTATCCCCAGCTTTGCGCTTATTGATTTTTGTAGTATCCAAAGAAAGCAATTTCTAAAAAACTGGATTTTGTCCAACCACAATCAATACAGAGGTAGACAAATTCAAGCCAGAATCCAAACTATTTTCCATATGTACCGGCGAGAATGCCCAAGTCAAAATTTCCAGAGGAGATGTTCAAAATCGCAGCCGTTGTTGCCGTTTCACTGTTCCAAGAAGGGGAAGTACGTAACCGTAGCTTGTTCGTCACACTTGTTCCAAGTTTTTGTTTCTGATCACTGTGGCTTAAAACTTAGCTATTTTGCGAATTGGTCTATCTTCGTTGTAAAACGTTTCCTCTACTTAGTTCTTCTAAATTATAAGAAAAACGTTTTAGTAAATTTATTGTAAATTGGTAAGCAGTATTTGGGAGTCGAATTTTGAATAGTGTGAGTGACCTGAAATTGAGTGAGCTGGATAATAAAATATTTATTCAAGTATGCATTCATTCAAGCGTGCATCCGATTCATAATTCATCAAGTAAACCCCCCATCGACAACAACAGATATGGGTGCATTGTATCAATATTCGATGTTTGAATGTATATTACTTATAGCATTGCCATGGATTTTCTGTGTGAAATCAAAGAGCTCTCTATCGGGCAAGTTAACAATTGTGAAGCCTTCCGACAAACACATTCTTTATTTATATTAGTGTCATGACGTATTCGCTTTGGATTCGGTCTTTCTGCGGTTCGTTTTGGTGTTGCAGCGATAAGGAAAGCGCCTCAGATCGCAGCGTCATCGGAGAGGCGTGTAAGTAGTGCCGTTACAGAGACTAGGGGAGTTACAGTACGATTTCCGGCGAGGGGTATGATGGACCGTAGGGTGTAGATTTAAGTATGTCGGCAGGTTTATTTTCATTTGATATTATACTTGATCAGAGTAGAGGAGAACTTAGCTAAGCGTTCAATAAGTGTGCCAGTGGTGTTTGTGGAAGTGTTTGACAGTCTGCTTAAGAAAGTCCGTCTGTCTTGTAATATGTGTGAGTTGTGAATGTCCACATAGTAATTAATCAGCGGGTTGGCATTTAAGCATCGTTTACCGGAAATACCGTGTGGTGTGTGTGTGTGTGTGTGGTGTGTGGTGAGTGAATTTGCATGTATTCTGTTGGTAATGTTGAACTTTTGGTTCGGTGCTGCCTTCAATAATTATAATTGTGGACCATTAACCGCGCAAATGCGTACATGAGACAATTTCGATCTAAGAAATAAGAAGGTATAGCAACTGGCTCGTTGGTGTTTAGAATTTTAAGTGATTTTCAAATGTATGGGGGGTAATATCTTATAACAGGCTAAACAAATTTTAAATTAGATCACGTAAGTTGCTTACTTTTCATTATATAATTGTTTTTTAGTTTATTAAATTACATATCCGTCATTCTTTGGAGTTACAACCCTCGGGAGAGAGAGAGAGAAAAGAGAAGAAAAAATTGTAATTTTTATTCAGATTGAGTAAAAAGGTTCCGATAGAAGCCCATTTTGCTTCTGTGACAATCAACTAACATATTTACTACATTTAACAAAAAACACATTGATTCTTACGTTAACCTTAACTAAGAATATGTCTTTTTCTTTACAAATTAATTTAAGTTTTATTTGCTGAATGTGTGGGTTAAAGACAATTTTACAATATTCTGAAAGAACACCCTTCTCAAATACCAATAAATAATATCCTGAAAGAACACCCTTCTCAAATATCAGTAACGTCTGCCGGCGAAGGAAATATGCCGCGTCTGGTACGGTTCCCGAACCTACGGCCCAGCATTGCCAACGTACGCGGTCGTTTCCGCAGCCTGAACCATTCTGGACCGCGAACTGCCTCAACTTCTGCCTCGCGCGCAGCGACGCCGTCACCTCGATGAAGTGAAAGCAAACGCCCCTCCTCCTCCCCCACGCCACCGCCTCCGCCGCCTCCGCCGCCTCCGCCGCCTCCGCCTCCTACGCCCCCGCGAGTTCGCCCGGGGCCGATCAATGGAGGAGAGGCGGCGGCGGCGGTGCTGGCGAGCAAACATGTTCCCTGAGCGCGCGGACAAATCCGAGGAAGACGGGGGCGCTTTACGCCGCCTTCCGCTGAGAATGAAGCGATAAACCGGCCCCGGATCGTCGCCCGCGTTGTCTCCGCTCCGCGCCTAACCTGCCTGCTTTTTCAATCCGCAACGGTTTCTTACCACGTTTATTTTCTTGTTGAGAAGTACGTGGTTACGTAACACGTTATACTATTCACATCCTTTGGTTGCTTGTTACTAACAAATTAACCTTAATCTATTACATGGCCGAGGGAGCCAAATTAGGCAACTCTCTTAATATTGGTATTGGGGTGAGTTTTCGTTGGCATTTACAATGAAATAATTATATGAGTCGTGTATTGTTAACAATGAAGACTCATGCAATTATTTCACCTCTGTTAATTCTCAACGTCTGCGATTTTTTTCAGGAATTTGTGGAAAAGACATTAGTTTTGGATTCGGGTTGGTGGTGTAGGATTTCGGCCAAGGTCGAGTGTGTTAATGTGGGAATGTGTGTTATGGAGATCGAGAAGTTGGAGGGAAGGTAATTGATATGATTGGCTACGAGGTCGGTAGATAATCCGAAACGGTGCTTCAGCCCTATTTCATGGAAACGAGGGCGCCACATGGCTCGAGAGGTGAGCTGACGAGGAAGACTTTTGATGCCAGTTGAAATGCTACAGATGTTCTTTAACGGTCTTTCAGAATTGCCTTTTCTTCTAAGGAACATTCTAAGCGTGTCATTTGACATCATGGCTTTCGAATACAGCAATCTGTTGAAATTTCAAAGCTATGTGAAAACAAACAGCAGGCCAACAACTCATCCGCATGTAAATGTGCACTTCTTGTAGATTCTCACAAAATATATGGCCATTGAGTAATGACTGTCTCGAAATTAAAAAAAATTCAGGACACAATTCCAGAAATATTCTTTTTTCAACTTCAAGTTAATCATTAAAAGTAATAGCCATATATTTTGGAAGAGTTATACGATGATACCACAAAGTGTAATATTCATCGTATTCTTCTTCTTTTCCTCATTCAAAGTTTATTTTTTATCATTACTGTAATGCTGATATTACATTCATAATTTTTGCTACGTTTTACTTTACGTTCGAAGGAACAATATTTACAGTACTTTTACGCAAATTTTCAATAATCTGATGCATCCGCTGGATAAAAAAGTAATATAAAATGGTGAAAAAAGGGCAGATGCTTTACAACAGTAGTGACCATTAATTTTCTAGTACCAATTCTTTCATTAATGTTAAAAATCTATTGACACCTGTCTTTCGGCGAGTCATGAGACTGATTCGGTATTATTAACTTGTTCATTAATTTTGTTTCTTTGACTTGTATTGAACTTGCTGCTCGTATATTTAAATTAACTGTGCGTGCAACAACGAAGCGCAAGCAAAGTAAGGACTCTCGCGCCAAACTGTGGTGGCGGGAGGGGGGAGAAGGGGCTGAAGAGGTCGCGGAGGCGCCTCCGGGGGCTGCCCCCCTCCGCCCGGGGGGGGCCCTTCTCGTGATGAAGAGGCGCGCCCACCTCTTCGCCCTCGAGCCTCCCCTTCCGGGCGGCGTGCGGGGTCGCCGCTACTTCAACTCGCTACCGCGACACCCAACGACAATACCAAGGCGTTGCCTCTATCTGCTGCGACACTGAACAGTAGGCCCTGATGTCCCATGGAGGCGTGTGTTTGACACTACCTACAGATGGCAAAAGAAAAAGAAAGAAAAAGATAACAAGGAAAAATAAATAAAAAAGAAGAATATCCTGAAATTAGGAAAACTTTTTAAGTCTCTCCTTTATACTATTAGACAGAAAAGTTAGCTTGATAATCAAAAAATTCAGTACAGATTCCTGCATTACACCGGTATTAACATACGGTTCTTAAGTGTGACCTCAAACAAAGGCATAGCAGTCCATGCTAATAAGATGCCAAGGTCATATGGAGAGGAAAATTCTTCGTATAAAACTAAGAGATAAACGTAGATGCGAGGAAATCCGACAAAATACAAGAGATTTGAAAGAGTGTCCGTGAACTGAAATGGCGCTGGGGTGGACATGTTGCCCTTCAAGATCCTACCAAATGGCCACATCATGCAATGTTTTGGGAACCGAGATGTGGCTGACGCAAAAGAGGATGAGAACAGAAGAGACGGTCTGATGTAGTCAAGAAAGAAGTGGTCTCAAGTAGCAAAAGACAGATAAGTTTGGAAAAAACCTTAAAATAAATAGGCAAAAAGTTTGGTCTTTTAGTTAATACAGAACATCAAGATAATATATTATCTACTGTTATTTAAGATTTATAATGGTCAATACCCTGTTATGTAAGCATACTGTTATGAAACTCTATGTGTACCAACTCACATTTCTGCTTCTGCGGGAGGCCTTATACCTAAAGGGATCTTACAGGATTAAAATAAATAAAATAATGCTGGGACGAATTATACTATTGTCTGGAAGCGAATCCTAGCTGACATCTATAGCTGGCGAATGCTAAAGCAGTACCTTAACAAACGGGCTAGCCTCAACTAGCGGATCACACACAATCTTTTCTTCCTTGTTCTTGTCTCATCCTCTCTCCTTTACACACAAAATCCACGCACACGCACACGCGCACACACACACACACACACACTTACAGGCACCACACGACTGGAAGGGGTCCCAACTGGGAGGTATTCCAGAAAAAGGAACACATTTTTCATGATGACGTGTGCATTGTTTATGGATTTTATGTTTCATCGGGGATGAAAAACGCCACCTCCCGAAATATGACTTGCGCGACACTCTTGGCACGAATGCCATTAGCAGTTGAGGCGTCAGGTACGAGCACTAAAATACGATCAATCGTCATAATCAACTATACCAAGGTAATGAAAAGGAGAAGAAGAGCCTGTTTACGAAATATTTGGAAGCAGTCAATTCTTATGAAGATTGTGAAGCCACAAAGTAAAATATTATAGGATACTTTTTATTCATAATCCGACATTCGTTCACATTAATCTTGATAGAAATGATGAAAAGAGACAAATTATTCGGTGCTGATTCGACGTTTTACATTGTGTGAGGATTAGGAACTATTCGTGTCTACATTTATTATTTAACTTCAATTAATCAGTTTGCGATTTCTGAGTGCATACAAAAAATTGTAAAAAAATGTAATTAAAAATGAAAGAACGGAAGAATTTTAACCGATTATTGTTTCAGTTTTCTGTTTTCAGTTGTTAGAATGCAAAAAATGAGATGAAGAGAATTTTAAAGTACCAAAACTGCACATTTGTTCATTCGATACCCCGACATTTTCATTCAAAACTTTATTAATAAATTTATTTTACGTATTTATTATAATCAAAAATTGTGACAAAACAAAAAAACAGCATACGCAAATACCTACTAATTTAACCTACGTTTTGGGTTGGATTTGAACCTAATCCGTACATAATAATAACATTGGAGGTTTATACTCATTCACTCAATTGTTTCTAATATCCAATGGCTGCCCATTAGGAGACGAAATTCATCGTGTAAAAACTGTATATTCTTTAAGCCCTACAAACCATAATTACTTGCATCACTTTCACGTAATTAGTTGAAAGCATAAACACTTCACTTCTTGAACGCGGCAATCTTCATTCGAATCTCCGTCTTGGGTGGTAAAGTGACAATGGTATATAGCAAGCGACGGCCAGTTCAAATCGATTATCTGAGCTGTTCCCAGAGAGCGATTGTTGGGTTTGTCTCGCGAGCTGTTTCGATTCTGCTCCTTGGCGTTCCGCCACGAGAGGCGGGGGGCGGAGCGGGAGTGGAGTGGAGGGGGAGCGGGCGGGGCGGGGAGGAACGGAGTGAGGTGGGGGTGGAGTGAGGGCGGCGAGTGAGGCGGGGGGCGGAAAAGGAGCGGGGTGGCGCGGGCGGGGGGCGGAAGGGAGCGCCGGGCGTAGGCACGGTGGCGGGGGCCGGGGGCGAGGGGCGCGCCGGGCGGGGGTCGCGGGGCGGGGCGTCGCGGGGCGGGGCGTCGCGGAGGGGGGGGCGCGGGGCGCGGGGGCGGCGCGCGGCGCGGGGCGCGCGGGGGCGGCGCGGGGCGGTCCTGCTGCGGGTCGGCGGCGCGTGGCGGGCTGGCGGCGGCGGTCAGGGGCGGCGGGCGGGCGGCGCGGGGGCGGGCGGGCGGGCGGGCGGCGCGCGCGGCGGCGCGGGCGGCGCTGGGCGGCGCGGGCGGCGCGGGGCGGCGCGGGCCGGCGCGGGGGCGGCGGGCAGGGGCGGCGCGGGGGCGCGCGGCGGCGCGCGGGGCGGCGCCGGCGGGCGGCCGGGGCGGCGCGGGGCGGGGCCCTTCCTGCTTGTCGGGCGGTTGCGGCGGGGTCGCGGGCGTGGCGGGCTTTGTCTAGGGTATTCCGGGCGCAGACGCCGGCGATGTGACGAATCACGCGGTCGAGGACCGAAAGTTAGGCTCTTTCCCCGTGCGGAAGAAAAGCAGGTACCAAAGAGTTATGCCTTGGTCTTTTAAAGTGACGTATCACCTCTTTTCCATATAGGAGTCAAATAAAAAAATGTAAAAATGTTTAAAATAGTATACAATGAGTAAAAAAGTGTAAAAATAAAAATGCAAAATTCAAAAAGATATCAAAATGTAAACGTTAACAGATCATGCCATTTATATCCATGTATCCGAGATATTCTCAATATACATGATGGCTTCAGTTTAACACGTTTAATACTTACATTTAACACGTAGTTCGTTTTCAATTTCGGTTCCCCTCATAATTTACTGGAAGTGAGGGTTTCAGAATATCATAGCCACTTACCAGAATATCATATCTACTTTTCAAATAAACCTTTTCGGAAAAACTTAAGACGTTTCGAAAAAACTATTGTTTCTGAAAATGCGTTTTTTCGGTACTTTGATACTAAAATTTTAAATTTCGATAAAGTGCCTGAGGGATATAAAGCATTTGTATTCAGAAATTCATGAAATTATAAAATACACCCCTGAGGTAAATAACATACAACAGCCTGCAAGGTGTTCATAAAAGTTGCATATATCTAATTAAAGGAATAAAATAGTATGAGTGATTGAGTGGTTTTGCAACTGTAGTTGACCACTGAAACTCACAGATGAATAGAGAAATTAATATTTTTGGGGGGAGGGCGAAAAAAAGAAAATAAACTTTTTCTTTATCAAAGATCCTCAAAATATGTATTAACGTTCAAATATTGCCATCAATTTTATAACTTTGTGTATAATAGAAAGTAAAAATCAATAATAAGTTTTCCTACAGAAAATCTTGAAAAAACTACATTTCAGTAACTATTTTCACAATAACATATGGTTACAATTGAGTTTAGAAATATCGAATTCTGACAAATGTAGTGTCTTTTTTTGTACTTACTTTTCTTTATTTAATTGACTATTCCCTCGCTCACTTTCCCTTTCTTTTGGGAAGTAAGCAAAATTAACTTCACTACACTTCTCCATGTCTCTTTCACGAGAAAATTTTGTGAAAATTGAAAAGTGAATCCTTACACTTAAATTTCCATTGCCCGAGTGAATTCCGGCGCTTCAAATACCGCCCCTATAATTCAGTAGGAGATCCGCACGAAGCCCGTGTAGGCTCGAAATGAAAAGCGCAGGGTGCCGGGGACGACACGTAAAGCCGCTCCCCGGGGTTTGGCAAGTGGCGGAGCGGATGCGGTTCCGCCAATTCAGTTGCACCCCTCTCTCCGCCCCCGCGGCCGCAGCCCTAAGCCACCTGGCAGCGGCGGCGGCGGCCGCGGCGACGGCGGTCGCCAAGAATAACTTGATACAGCTCCGCCCCGCCTCACCCGAGCGAGCCGCAGGTGTCGTCGGTGACAGGCGTTGCCCGACGGAGGGGAGGGTGGGGCTCGGGGGCCGGCAAGGGCGGGGAAGGATGCGTGGGGGTCAATGAGCGCAGTAGGCGGTGATCGACTGACGGCGACTAATGCATGCTGCATTGAAATAGTGCTCCCAGAAGTCATAAAAATTACGTTAGTGAACAAATAGGTAAAACTCACAAAACATTTTTTTGCATCCCGGACATTGTATAAGTGAGAGAAACTGGAGTAAAAGGAAATATGTTTTTGGCACATTATTACTTATAGTTTAACGATATACTACCAAAAACGATTTTTTCGGATGAGATATCTCCATAAGAAAAAAAATCGACGAATCTAAACCAGCAACCTGCAGAATTTGATGCTTTTGCAACATTTGGTGGAATTCATTATCCTCTATCAAAACTTGGTCGTCCGTGAACAGAAGTAACATTATACAATTTTTATTATTACAATTATCTGACAAATTTGCCAAACTTCATGCTGCCATATTCTGATAGCATCGTCAATAAAAATCTTAAAAAGTGTGGGTGACATGCCGCACCCTTGTCTCACTCCTTTATTTATAAATGCTTAGAGAATTTTACCTGGTTTTGTTCTTACATGAATTTGGGTATCATTATGCATTGTGCTTTCAAGCGATAACTTTCCCAACTTAAATTATTTAGGTATGATTTGTTACTACCACCTTTAAACCATCTTGTTTGACGACTATTCTACCCCCCACAAGATAGTGGTCCTTCTTATCTTTTCTCCTTAGTATTCTTACATCTTAACTTCCCATTGATTACGAAACGATGTATTAATGAGTATCTTTCTCTAGCTGCTCACGTATATTGGTGAATTTATTTATGTTTGAAACATATTCTCGTATTTTAAAAGAGGTACGGCTGATTTTTTTTAAAATTTCCTTTAATCTTGAATATCTAGATAGTATTACACAAATACTGTTAAATTTTATCTTCAAGCATTTCTTATTTTGAAAATAAATATTAAAAATTACCAAGAACTGAAAAAAAGTTTATTGATAAGTACACAAACAGTTTTTGGAAGAAGTAATAGTTTTCATTTTACTATTTTCAAATCTATTGGTAAATCTATCTATTAATAGTTATTACATTTCTTTATTGGAAAGAAACATCCCTAATGAGAACAATTAAAGCTACATTTTTAGAACTTCTTAGTGTGTTTCCCCAGAAAATGAAAAAAATTTAAACTTTCATATTATGTTCAACTAAAGTATAAGAATTAGCATTGGCTTTCTATCACGAGAATTTACATCAACTCTTCAAAACGCACATCGTTTCGCGTTACAGCCTGCAACGAGTGAGGCAGACAGCAAGATGATCCTTGTACCCACCACGCCTCCGCTGCACCCACAACCGAGAGCAAAGAAAAGCATTCTTCCCGGCAGCTTAGCGGTCGGCCTGCACTTCGCCCGCGCGACTAGAGAAGAAACCGCAAAAGCCAGCGCTCGCGCTCTCCGCTCCGCTGCGCTGCGAGGCAGCCAGGCGCCTTCACACGCAGACACTCGTTACGCCCACCCAACACCCACCCACCCACCCCCGCCCATACATTCACCCCGCCCGCCAGCCTGCCCGCCCGCCCCGCCCCCGCCGGCCTCGAAACCGCCTCAACTCTCGCCCACCGCCCGCACACCGCCCGTTTACCCGCCCCGTCTTGCCCGCCCCGCTGCCCGCCCCGTCTGCCCGCCCCGTCTGCCCGCCCCGTCTCCCGCCCCGTCTGCCCCCCGTCTGCCGCCCCGTCTGCCCGCCCCGTCTGCCCGCCCCGTCTGGCCGCCTCGTCCGCCCGCCTGCCCGCCCGCCCCGTCCGCCCGCCTCGTCGCCCCGCCCGCCCCTCCCTCCGCCCGCCTCGTCCGCCCGCCCTCCCCGTTCTCCCGCCCCGTTCTCCCCCCTTCTACCGCCCCTTCTCCGCCCTTCCTCCTAGTCCAGCAGCCCCATCCTCCCGCCTCGCCCGCCAGGCTGTCGCTCGTTCGCCCGCCCGCCTCGCCCGCCTCACCCGCCTCGCTCGCCCGCGTTCCTCTTGCCCAGACGCGCTACAAAATATTGAAACTAGGCGAGAGAAGTGCCACGAACCGCGAAAAACAACGTTCTCGCCTCCAGCCCCCGCCTCGCTCGCGCCCGCTCCAGTTCCCGCCAATCCATCTTGTTCTGTGCCGCCCCCGCTGCCCTGCCGCCGCCGCCGCTTTGGAACTTCTGAGCCGGCGCGCTGCTCGCCGTTGCGGCGTTGCGTTTTCAGAGGAACACGCGTAGTACAGATCTCCCGGCCTGGCGCGCGCGCTCTAGGAAAAATCTCTTTCGGTGGCTGACAGGGATAGAGACGAGGAAGTAGAAGAAAGTAGACGCGGTTTGGGACTGCAGACTGATACGTACTGGCGACTGCTTTTAGAGATGCAACGTCGTGGATCTTCGGGGAGGAAATGCATAGATGATGCAAAATGGATATATCATGGAATATGCATTATATGATGCAACAGATGGCAGAAAGGTTTGAAAATAGCTGTTGCGTTCTGAAAACTGTATGAAAATTACCTAGAAAAATGTATTTAGAGGCAGAGACATCATACCTAGCCAGAAGATAAATACTACGTTTTTTCAATATTAGTTTAGGTTCTAGAAAGATCAGAATTTCATAATATGATCAAGAACAAAGGTAGTTACTACGAACTTAATAACCTTAATAATCGTTTATTACTTCCTTTCAGGAGGACAATTTCACAGTTTATAAGCGTGTATACTATAAAATGCTTATAAACTAATTATTACAATATTGTAATAGTTACTTGTCAAGCAGTTTGTTGGATGTCAATTGTTACTTATTTTACAAAACTTATTCAATGAATAAATAAACAGAAAATGTGAAAATTATAACTACGGCTAAGATCTCTGGTTGACACATTTATTTACTAGAATAATAAATAATAGTATCAATTTTATTTGTTCTGTGGAACTTCAGGAGGGGATTAATGAATATTTTATGATTTATGATTCATTCAACAGCGCAAAAACCTGTCAATTTTGCAAGAGAAGTCTTTTCAAAATTGATTAATAATTTATCGTAAAATAGTCCATCATTTTTCAAACAGAATTACAGAATTTACCACCAACGAATCAATAATTTCAATATTAAATACTAGTAGAGTATTGTGGGAGACATATAATCATCAAATGAATTCAATAAAATATGTTCTGATTGGCGGCAATTGGCTGTGTGCTTGTGAAGCCGGCCACGTGAGTTGTGAAGACCAGTCTTCTGCTCAACTAGTCAGAATACTAATTTTCGAAAGCATATTGTGGTCTACGAGTAATGAAGAATTGAACTTCATTTCTATTAAACTGTAACTGTGTCAGCTGGTTTCTATGTAAACATATCTTGTATTTATATATTAACATCAAACGAGAGAAATCATGGATATTGCTCCTCACATTTCAAGGTCGATTTCCCTTTGTTTGCAAACTGAATACTTTCACATAAGTGTAGATAAATCAATTATATCCACGAGTTATAAAGTGACGGCACCGACGTCCTCCCCTGAAAAAGCAACCTCCAAAAAATTTGCAAAAAGTTTGCAATAAATAGCTTGCCATAAATCGACTCGTTTGTTTTGTGCATACCAGGAGCGCAATTTTGAGGACGAATTTAGTTTTATGTGCCCGCTTAAGCAAAAGGTTAATGTTTTTGGAGTGGGCCGCATCGAGGAACATCGCGAGTCCGTCCAAAGCTGGTGCATGCGACGCAATGGAAGCTTGAGGGAGAGTGAGTTACTGGGAGTTAGGTGGAGGCAGCGTTCCGCTATTAGGATTTTGTTTCGCAGAGTATTAACTCAAGTGAGAATATCGACACTTTCATTTGATTTCATACATTTCTGTCTTGTATACTGCAAATATGTTTTAAAAAATCTCTTATTTTCGCGTGAGCACAATAGTATCTTCCAGTATCACCAAATTGTCTTAGAAAAATATTAAACTCCCGATGCTTGCAAATCGGTTGTACACTATCTGCTACAGGTTTCGTCATCCAAGAAATATTTTGAAGAGCTAACATATACACATCGCTCATACTTGCCGCCTTTCGTAATTTGCAGCACATCGGCCGCCACTCGACGGTACTCAGCAGAATTACGGAACAAAAAGCTGTCTTACACTCGAACACCGAAGACCCGTCGGCCGGCCGGCAATACGAGACAGGGACCGTTGCAGCAGCGAGAGAGTCGCGGGGCGGCGGGGCCGCTGGAAATTAACTGTCGATGAATTCGTGGCGCGGCCAGGCGGAAGCCCTGGGATCAGCGTTAAGCCGCCGTGCGCGCGTAGACCCTGACGACGTCTGACAGGCGTCGCCCCCTCGAGCACCGTGCTGCCTCCGCCCCCGGCGGCTCAGGCGCTGTCGCCCTCATCCAGCTGAGCAACAAAACAGGGCAAGTTCAAGTCTGCGCGAAGGTAGCGACAATTTCTAATGCTGAAAAAATTGACGTTCTACAATTAGTAGTGGTGTTGATCTCAATGCGAAGGTGCGTGCATTATATATATATTATATATATTATATATATAATATATATATATATATATATATATATACTATAATTTGTTTAGCACGTTAGTTGGTTTACAGTGAAAGAAGAACTGATAATGGATTTATAGCCATTGAAACTTGTCTGGTAAATATAGATATGATAATGTATTTGATATCTACATTTTTGCTTACTACCTATCCAACCTTCAATTACAGCTGAATGTAACCACAAACTATAGAAATGAATAATAACAGAAATATTTTATTACTGGAAGTTCCTTTGTTCTTACGCAGTTGAACTAAGTCTTAAGCTTTGTATGAGATCAGTAAATTATTTAAATGTATTGAATAACACGCCAAATTCATTTTCAAACATTCCAAAATTCCTATTTTAATTTTTTTGATATTTCTTCAATTTAATAATTTCTGTATTTTTTTTGTTTCATGAGATTTTAAGTATTAGTAAATTGTGTTTTTATGTTTCCGATCACTCGACGGCGTTCTTAAATTGCGAACGACATTATTTTATGCAGTCCGTCATCTGTTATCATGTATTAATTATTTAAATGGGTTTTTTATATCGTAGCTTATATGAATTTGTTATTTCCTAGATGCCAAACATTCTCTGTTTCAACTATGTTGATCACTTTGTCA
Source organism: Gryllus bimaculatus (assembly GCA_017312745.1). Lineage (NCBI taxonomy): Eukaryota > Metazoa > Arthropoda > Insecta > Orthoptera > Gryllidae > Gryllus > Gryllus bimaculatus. The sequence goes on from BOPP01000093.1 coordinate 779,564, forward strand.
TATCCTACTTTCCGTCACTTTATAACTCGTGGATATGATTGATTTTTCTACACTTATGTGAAAGTATTCAGTTTGCAAACAAAGAGAAATCGACCTTGAAATGGGAGACTTCACAAGCACACAGCCAACTGCCGCCAATCAGAACATATTTTATTGAATTCATTTGCTGATTATTTGTCTCCCACAATACTGTATTAGTATTTAATATTGAAATTATTGATGCGTTTGTGATAAATTCTGTAATACTGTTTGAAAAACGATGAATTGTTTTACCAACATTGATTTTCCACGTTTCATTGTATTCTGTATTGATTTCGACCCACTTTCTCTCCGCACCGTTTCAAATCGTTTCTTCTCCCTTCATCCAACGCATTCAAAGCGTTTCTCCACGCTGTTCGCTCTTCCACTGCTTTCTTTCTTCCTTCTCCGTACCTCCGTCGAGTTCCCAGGAGACTGCGGAGGATTTGCCAGTGACGGAGGAAACATTTATTGAGTTGGAGTTGGCCATTCAGAGGATACAAAGGCCTTCGCCACCTGCGCGGCTTAAACGGGCGTGTCTGAAAGCAAACACGATTTCCTTGCGCCGAAATCATTCTCGCTTCGTATTTAGAAACTTAGGGGAATGAATTAGAAGTTTGAGACTGTTGTGGTTTCTACACGTAGAATAAACAAAGACAAGTGAGATGTTACATTGATGCAAAGTAGGAAACAGCATATTCTTAAAAGTGTTCAACTAAAGTAATAACGTTAGTTCTGTTGTATTATTCATCCAACTTACCAATATAATTCCACCAAATTTCTAACAAAAAGGCAAGCTTACGTTTTCTTTAAGAAACATGTTTAGAAAGATTGTATAATGAACCCATATGTAATTTCACAAAAAAAGGATGTCAATCAACAAAAAAACAGGTTTGTAAGTCCCTGATATAAAAAGGTTGATTTTTTCATGATGAAAGTTACGGCTCATTGCATTTTCGTATAGGTATTATAGTAAAATACCACGTTTTGAGGGTCAATGATACCTTTAAAAAATCTTTCTTTAGGCAATGAGCAACACTAGCACTTATTCCGTACCAAGATTTTCATCATCATTGAAATTCCGGATCGACCTGGCTGATGTCACAAACTTTCGAATTTATATCGAGTCATTAAATTTTTGAGGATAATTTTTGAAATCCTTAGAATATTTTTGTATTTTTTTAAATGCTCAAAAATGTATTATTTTTTTCGGTCCAACACAGAAAAAGTCAATAAGAAAAGAATTTTCAGTAAAATTTTAAATTTCATAAATTGCAAAATTTTAAACACTTTCCGACACCCTACAACAATATTATTGAAAATAGAAGCTTTTTTTGTAATAAAATTGGTTTTCTAAACCTAAATCTTCAAATAATTGTTGTGAATAATTTTCCGAAAATATGAGCATTATTGCGTAACTCGGAGTAAAGAAATAAGTAAGGCTATTTTAAAATAAGACATGCCTGGTCTTACTATGATGTTATATATTTTTGACCATCATGATTGACATCATCATTGATATCATTGATTGTGAATGATTTTGTATACTTTTTAGATATCCCCATATTCTATCTTCTTTGATTACTTTCTGTTCTACATCATTATAAGTGACTCTCATATTTGAAATTTCATACCTAAATATGTTGTTTTCTTGACTTTTTGAATTATTTTTTAATTACAATTTACACCTTATTGGATCCTCGGAAATTATAATTGATTTTGTTTTCACAGCTGATGTAATCAAGTAGTATTGTTCTGCAGTTTTCGATAGCTTTGTAAATCTCTGAGTTTGTCAATAGTACTGCATTGATTTTCATTCTAGGTGATGCAAAAGTTTAAAATTTTGCCGACGTCTGTAATCGTCTATATTATTAAAGATACTGAATCTCCCTTTTCTACTACAATCTATTCCTTAATAGTATTTTTTTTTAAATTATGAGATGCACAGTTTCAAAAAATAGTTATCTATGCTTAATTTTGAGTTACTATATCGTATCTCAAAAAATAGACTATATGATTCTTTTGAACATCTCGCGCTTCTTATGGGAAGGAATTGTTCAAGTGATTACTGAAGTTCGATAGAAGTGGCATTATTATAATATTACATAACGGTTACCAATAATACGAGAAAGCATGGGTTGTAGCGCTACTGGTTTTGTGGAGTTTCAGATGCTGAGCTGAACGCTTTAAATTTTGCGCGAATTTGTCGCAAACTAATTTAGTCTTCGATACCTTTTTTTTGAAACGTCAGTCATGCTATCCTCCGCATTGCATTCGTTCTTTAAAAAAAAATGTAAGATTGTTTTCTTTTGGTTGTGTTCTCGCAATTGATCCTATATCTCTAACGTTATACAACCTTTTAATCTTTTGTTTTACAAGATATTTAATGATTGTCCGTCACAATATTCATTGTTGTCGAAAACTCAGTTGTGATGTTTTTATTAGTTAATATTTCAGCATTTGCCACATGTACCTTTTCCAGAGCTTCTGTATTATTTTTTTATATTCCTCTATTAGTATTTACTCATGCATATATTTAGGTAATTACCGTATCATTCAGTTAAACAATATTAAATATCAAAATTATCAAATATTCGTCCGTAATTGGTAATTTATTTTGTAATGAGGTAAATTTCGCCACAATTTCAAATAAACCACATTGAAAATTTTCAAATCACATATTTTATTTGAAGCTTGTTCGCATATTGGGGGGAATGGTAATGGAAAAACCATTATTGTGTACTAGGTAATTGAATTTCAGAATTATACTCCAGTGAAATTTTAGAAGTACATATTTCAATGCTGTTCTGCCTCACCGAGAATAAATTACTTCCGGTCCTAATGGACAGCATCGCATATATTATCGTAAAACATACTTGTCATCGTGCGTTGAAAATAATACTAAAATGCTGAAAATGGAAAGTTCTAGTTTATCCCCGTTTCACAAGTATCGCGTTTTGTGTTTTCAAACCGCCATCTATTTGCATAGTTACGCATATCGTAAACGCATGTACACATTCAACGGGAAAATTTTTCATTATTAAAAATAACAGGACATCAATCTGCATCAATGAATTTGTCCAGTTCGTATTGGGAAATTTTAATACCTCTACCAATATGTAGCCATATATATTATTTTTTTCGCTCTCTCCATATTTACTCTGAAAAGGAATGGACGTCGATGAATAATTCATTAATATCTTTATTTTTGAAATCGTACATTAACGACAAAATAATATGTCCTACCGTGCAATAAATTTCGTAGGGCCTAACAGAAATTGAGGAAGTTAGCCGTTCTTTAAAATATCCATTCAAATTATATTCTTGTATTGTTAAATATCTTCACTTCTTATTATGTCGCAGGTTGGAAAGTAATTGATTGGTTAGTGATTTGGCCTTGTCAAATATCCAAGGTCATTAATCCTGTAAGTGATGTTCATGTTTTTATCAAGGGAGGGGGCAGTGAACTTGTCCTTCTCCTAGATGTCAAGGTCCCGCGCCGACCTACACGTCAGCTAACTGTGTTTTCTCCGACCAGGCATCTTCCACCATGGATGAAAAGCGCCATCCGGGACAAGCTATAAGCTGCCGACCGGTTTCTCGACATGTTTCGTAGTTTGGTGTATGTAAGTGTATGTTTAAGTAAGGGATGAGGCTAGGGCGAGGAAGAGGAAGGAACAATCGTGAGGTCCGTGGCCCGTTTGTTACACAACCGCTCCGGCATTTGCGTGGCAGGTTAGAGAAAATAGCGGCTCTACAACCAGTGCACGAGCATAATTCCTTCCAGGATCACAGTGATTCAGTTTGGTTTTAAATGATAGGTTTATGAGGCCATTTAGGATATCAACAGAGAGGATGCGACACGCGCGTTGCGATGGCAAGCGGTGCAGCAGGGCTTAGATGTAGCAGGGCCTAGCGGTGCAGTAGCGCCACACGACGCGATGCGAAGCTGCGCGACCAACTACAGCCTGTGGCGCTACAACAGCACGCACTTTCTGACACTATTTGTAATGCTTACGAAGCATTAAAATTCTACAAGAACGTACATTTATGAAAGGTTTACATGATTACAGATGACATGATTAGAGGTTTTAGGTCTGCGTTTTCTGTAGATTTTAATGCTAAAGTAACTTTGGTTGCATTGTTGCTATGGAAACAAATAGTGTGAAAGTTACTCAGATACATAGATTCAATCTTACAAAGCGCGTCAAAGGCCTCGTAAGCATAAGGAGGTCAGTTTTATCCATAGTATTGTTTTTGTCACAAAGCTGTCACAAAGCCGAAAGACGTTCGCAAACAGCACGGGCAACTGATTTGACTTCTTGAGACAGAGATTTGGAGCAGGCGGGCCAAAGTATATCGTCATTAACGCAGTGATTCCGAAACCTACATAAGACATATATGTTTTCAGTTGTGTTCAAGGCGGCATTTCAAATCCCTCGTGTATTACGAGTACACCAGAAGCCTTCGATAATGGCCTGCCAGTCAACCTTCTGCAATGTATGTGTTTAATTAAAGAAATGGATCCCACTCAGAACAATGGCACAAGCAGCGAGGCGGGGCCAAGAAATACCATACGCAAATATGTAAAGGGCACGCCAGCGGTAGGTGAATGCGATGTTTCGGGTGTGGGAAAGTACTCTTCACATCGAAGGGAGCGGTTGGGACCACGACACGTCCTGGTTGCTTTTTAGACGCCGAAGAGAGTTCGAAACTAACGAGTACGAGAAATTATGAGCCATTTTGTGTTACTTCATCGCTAACTACTTACGTAGTATAGAGAAAGTTAAGCAGGATTTTTCACCAAAATGAATATTTCCCGACGCATTTATTTGAGTTCGCGGCTCCTTGAATTTGAAAAATATATTTTGGTTGGGGAGGGGTTATTTTATAAAAAGCCCTAACGACAATTTCTAAACTTTCTCACAAGTGACTGGAAAATATTTCTTCTGAGAGAGAGACGCGTATAAAAATGGCGCAGGTAGGATTTTTGTTGAATTCGCTAATTTTTTTAGTTTCATTCGCAACTGTTCATTTTTTAGCATCATACTTCGAACTGCAATATCGAAGATAGAGATTTTTAATTTTTCCCGAAATTAAATTATGAAATAATAGGTATCATCTTTTTCAAAATACGAGGTTTTTGGCGTAACTTTGTGATAAATAAAGGCAAAATTAAAAACAAGATATTTTCAAACACAGCTCATATTTTTTCTCTGACGTTTTAAAGATTATACATGTAAATGCACTGAATGACATAACATAAAGGTTTTTTAGGTAAAATTTTAATTTTCAAACATTTACACATATGTATTCAAGTACTATTTTAATATTACGTAACTGATAAAACCACTAGTGTATACTCGTATATTGGAATAATACAATAAAAAAATGTACACGTCGTTTGTAATGTATTTCAATTACCAGATATAAAATCAGGACAATACATCACTATATATGTCTGAGGAAAAATGCAAATAATAATGTGTTTTGAATGCCCTATAACGCGGTATATCAATTTACCGGCTTAAAAAACGCCACTCACAGGATACTTATTTTTTAATTTATTTCTTTTCAAAGATCAGTAGCACTTGTACCACAATAACAATTGCATGTGTGTCAATATAGGAGAATGTGCGCTACAGGAAATGCACTCTATTGTACCTTAATTTTAGGTAACTCCAAAAACGTGGAGGGATTAGAAAAGTCTCAAATTCTAGGAGTCTCTTAGATTCACCCTCCTCTTCAGAAACGCCCTCTAGATTCATTCGATGTCAAAATCGTGGACACCGCGTGCGGCGCACCGTGGGAGAAAGAAAATGTAGCCTTTTTCCGCCGCCCCCTCCCCACTCGCTGCCCCGACGATCAAGGCCCCCATTCCGCGCGTCTTTGAAAGGGACTTCAGTGATTACGACGGGCGCAGTGCCTGGGCAGCGCTGCAGCGCTTTGGCAGCAGCGCGCCTCCCCCGGCCCCGCCCCCGCTCCGCCCCCGCTCCGCCGTCTGCTTCCGCCCGGCTCCGCAGCCGATCCTGCTTCCGTCGGCTCCGCTCCACCCCCTGCAATCCGTCCGCTCCGCCTCCTCTCTGCCCCCGTCCCACTCCCGTCCTCTTTCGCCCCCGTTATCCCGCTCCGACCCGCTCGGCACCGCTCCGCCTAGCTCCGCTTGCTGCCGCGTATCCTTCGCTCCCGCTCCGTCCCTGCTCGCGCCGCGCCTCGCCCCCTCCGACCCGCTCAGCCCCCGCCCCTGCCCGTCCTTCCCTCTGCTGTCCCCGCTCCGCCCCCTGTTCCCGCTCCTCTACCTCTCTGCCCTACTCCGGCCGCTCACAGTCCGCCTGCTCCGTTCCCTGTCCGCCTCCGG
>BOPP01000093.1:786908-816400 GCA_017312745.1 Gryllus bimaculatus
CCCTCATTTCGTCCAGAGACTACGTAGCACCGGCAACCTCCGTATCCACCAGCCGGCTGAGACCCAGTCCCCCGCCTGTCGGCCCCCTTTCGCCCTCGCCGTCCTCGGCGTCCTCTTCGCTACCATTGGCGACGTGCTGGGATTAGACTGTCGGGGGCGCGCCAGTCGGCGATAACCTCTTTTGCGTCGCGCGCCGACTGGACGCTGGTCAATCCGTCGCGTCACAATCCATGTGTTCCCTCCGCCTCGCACCGCCACCTCCGCCGCCACCGCGCGCCGCCATCGTCGCCTCCGTAGCCGCCACCGCCGCCGCCACAGCCGCCGCCGCCATCCACACACACGCCGCCGCCGCCTACCGCCGCCGCCACCGCCGCGCCTCCGCCGCCCCCTCCGCCGCCACCACCACCACCGCCGCCACCGCCGCCCGCCAACCGCCGTCGCCGCCACCACCACCGCCGCCGCCGCCGCCAACCGCCGGCCGCCGGCCGCCACCGCCGCACCGCCTCCGCCCGCCGCCACCACCGCGCCCCGCCGCTTACACCGCCGCCACCCGCCGCCGCCGCCCGCCGCCGCCACCACTACGCCGGCCCGCCGCCAACCGCCGTTCACCGCCGCCACGCCGCCACTCCACCGCCGCCGCCCGGGCCGCCGCCGCCGCCACACTACCGCCCCGCCGCCACCACCGTCGCCGCCACCACTACCGCCACCGCGCGCCGCCGCCTGTCACCGCGCCGTCCATTCGGACGCAGGCCGCATTCAGCAATGTTCCACGTTAACTCTCGCTGCACAGGTGTGGCCCGAGGGCGCCGGCCGATGAGGGGCGGGCGCGGTGCTGTGGGGACAGCAGAGGTGGCACGGGTGGGCGGGGGTGATGCAAATGCGGGGCGGTTGTTTGACGAGAGTGAGGGTGATGAGTGCTGAGGGGATGGTGGAGGTTAGGGGGACGAAAGGGTCACTGGCAAATGGGTAATGAGAGGGCGGGACCCCTGAACTCTGCAACGTTGAAGTGATGGAGGTCACCACGAAGGATGATAGTTTGCATTTAAATGGTGAAGAGTGGAATTCGTTGGTTTAGGTAAAAATAATGTCAAAGAATTACATGCTACAGATACACTTTCTCATCTCATTCACAGTATGAGTGTTGCAGATCGTTTTGATTAGTATTTTGCAAAGTTCAGTAAATTATAACAATTGAAACACATGTAGATGCGTAAAAACGATAATGTGGTGAAGGTGTGTTTTACTGGTTTGTCAACGTAATTAAGTGTCCGGTTTAACTGGATATAATATTAAGCATTATTATTTGAATTTTCAAAATGACTTATGTTAGCACATGTATCACTAGTTTTGTCACCTACTTCATCAACATTTTCTGTTCTATTATTGGGTTCTTACAAGTCTCACGGAGTCAATGCATGTATTGAAATTTTGGGTAACTTTCTGCTGAAAGTCTCGCGTTCGTTGTGGACGAGAGGGGGCTCTGCAAGAGAACTGCCACAGATCGCACACGGCGTGTTGCAATGCGTGTTGCAGAGCGTGTTGCACGGCGTGTCTGACGGATGCCGCCCGAACGGAGCTGTTTGAACTGCTGCTCGGACAATTTCGCCCTGTTCGGTGTGTGTGTGTAGGAGGGGGGGAGTTGGACATCTGCCTTTTAAATACAATGTGCCATATTTAATTATGTAGCCCAATCAATTTAAACAACCCTCATTTTTTTCGAGTATGTGTGTTATAAAGAACATGCAAGGTTTGTTGTAATTGGAATACATTACAACTTAAACTGGGTGTACAATTATTTTTGATATTAGAAATGAAGAGTATCTGTTAAAAGAATAGACCAATGATATAAAAACCAAAAACTTTAAGTACTCGTAATTATATAGAATACTTTCTGAAGAAGCTAATTTGACCATATTTTGAAATATTTGTCTTAATTCATAAAAATGAAGACTATCTTCATGACCAGAGATGTGATTGTCAATAGACAGTCGCTAAGCTCCCGTCTAATAGACCGGTTTCAGTGGAGTGTTTTTGTAAAGTTTTGGGGATTTATGTCACTTGTTTTCTGCCTTCTGTTCATGAATTAATCATTTGTGCCTGTTGCACTAATGTCCTTTTTATTGATGTATCTACTCCCGATGTTTTACGGCATGTCTGTTCTGTTCTGGTTCGTTTTTATAATGGAGTTGCACCCTGGCACGTCCTACCCATTTGTTCCACAAATGTATTCCCGATGTAATAAACCCACCAAATCAACGCATTCCATCCAAGCGTTATCTTTAGTTTATTTTAAAAGTAAAACTAATTTATTTCTATTTCGTGGAAAAGAGATCTGCGATTGCATGAACTAATATTGATTCACTGATCGTAGAACTGATTTTATAATCGTAAAAATGATATTCACTTTGAAGAATATGGCAACGTTTACATTCGTTGGAATGAGAACACTTAAATATTTTAATATTTGGTCAACAATTTTCCCAATTTTGATTCTACTTCATATTTGCATGTTATTTTCCACAACTTTTACCAATAAAAATTAAATATGAATTTTTTATTATTTTACAGTCACTAGTTCGATATTTTATTTTTAAAATAATTTTCATTTCATAATCGGTCTGCGAATATTGTATAAACATTTCAAATTTGGTGTGGATTGAGATTAACATGTAGAATACGTTAATTTTGCAATTTGGCGAGTTAAATATAATATTGTTTATATTCACTGCTCAAGTAAATAAATTTGACAATTAATTGATTCTATATCGTGATCATTTTAATCGTTTATGGTTCTTAGCAATGAAATAATCTCAAATTCGTGTGATAATAGAAGGATACTTAACGATTATTAACATATTTGAGACTTTTGATAGCTCATTTTCGTTGTTATTTCTCTTTCATAAAATCTCACGCAAAACAAGGTTTTCAGGCCCCCGAATACAAGTATAGAACCCGGAGAAAGCGTAAGTATGCTAACGCACAGAGGTTAAATAAAAACCCGCGCTAGCCTCTCCCTTAAATTAAATATATTGTAAACGTAAATGTTATTGGGTAGAATTCAGAGTCGCCAAAATAGCACGACCAAAGCCAGGAAAAATAAGTAAATGATGAATAAATATTGGAGAGTGATGATGGAGAAATACAGTAAATATTATTAAGAGTATTTTGATGCACTTGAATAGCATGCCCAATACGAGACAATAATAGATATAGAATTTCATTATTTTAAAAAGAGAGAACGTTTGATTTACTTCAGTATTTTTATTTACGATAATTTCGTGTGTGGTTTACATCCGACAATTGATAATGAAGTTGGGCGACGGTCTGCGAACACATGAAGTTGTAGGACAGAATCACCCGTGCCCCGACTGCGTGACTCCCCCGTTCCTCGCCCGGCGCCTACAACCTTAAATTTCACTACCAACATCAACATACATTATCTTCTTCCGCATTTATGATGGAAGACGGTCAGTCATTAAGATGGTTCCAATGATAATGTTAGGGATTGTTTTGATGGATTTGTGTATCTATTTGATGCACCGAAGTTCCCTCACAGTCGTTCCCGCACACTACCCTCGCCTGGCTTTGAAGTCGAAGCGCCGGCTCGTCGCAAAATCCAAGACCTCCAAGTGCCCAAGTCCACAAGTCCCTCAAGAAGCGTGACCTCGGACTCGCGGCGACCACTCTGCTAATTTTTTCAAACAGCTGCCTATCGCCTCCCCCCCTTTTCTCACGGCGCTTCACCAAAGAATTTCAGCGTGGGCTCACGAGAGGCAAAGAAATCCAAAATGAACACTTTCATTTCATTGTCAAGTACTCTAAACCTAACCATGGATGAAGACATAAAAATAATAAAGTGTGACATCGAATCACGAGGAGATACCCATCACCAGTCACATAATCCAAGATGAGTGTTTCGAAATAATTTTGCGTTGTCTTTCCTGAGAAAACAACAATATACATTATTTAAAGTACACACTTGCAATTCCACTCTATAAAACTTTTGTGTTCATATTTTGCTTTTATTGTAGCCACTCTGAAATGCACCTGTAATAAAAAATAATGAAACTTAGGACCTTCACTAAGAGATAAATTTGGGTAGCTCCGACTTTTTTAAACAACTTGAAATATTTATATTACTTACGTACGTGCGTCCGCTGTCAAATACTTAGAGTGAAGCTTAATTTCACTTTGCGATGAGGTGAAATTAATTTCTGTTTTCCAGTTATTTCGACATGCTTTTGTATGGAAATTCAACCGATATTCTTCAACTTAAGACAATAATCAAATGAACATCATTTTGTATTTTACAAAACTGTAGAGGGTTTTCGTGACTTAAAGTTTTCATGCATGAAAAGCAACAAAAAAACGAAAACAATAACAGCAAAAAACGCAGTTATTTTTAAACTGAAATGATCTTAATTTTACAAAAGACATTCCTCAACCTTTCGAGCAATAAAGTCGAACTTATCACATTCGTAATTAAAACCTCGTTAACAGATCTACCCTCATAAAAAATATTAGCCACATCATTATATGTACCTACACAATTAGTTTTATTCTTGACTATGGCTCACGGATTCGCCGTATCTGCTTCTTTTTTGAGAAATCAAACTATTCAATCTAAGCAGTCACTTAAGAAATTCATTTTCATTCAAAATTATAGGAATAATCTTCTTAGTTAATCGCCTTCCTCGTTTTTAATAAGTCAACATTATATAAATTGGACATGGCACAATAATAACTTAAAAATAGCTTCACTTTAACTTGGACAGAATATGTAACTTGGCATCAGCAAGCCTCAAAACTCAAATAAACAAATTGAAAATCGTTAAATTACACCTTCTAGTCAACAAAAACATAAATACGTATTAAAATGAAATATAAATATTAAATCATACATTCGACCCAATGTTTTACAAGCTTGGAAAAAAGTTCTAAATAAAAACAATGTTTGCATTGACATTATTTTTATATAAAGTGAATGTAACCCGCAGATTAGCAGAATTTGTGCTTTCAGAAAAAGTGAATTCACGACAAGTGTCCTATCCAAATCCTTTGTCTCCCATTGGTTCTGATCTAGTAAATGTTAACCCGTCAACACGATCAAGAAATGAGATACTATTTCCTACCTGAGCTAGGGAGGACTCATGGCCAGGTACCTGTACTGGTTTTGATCTCTTTAATATCTTTTGTTCTCAGATCTCTTGTTCATGTTTTTGGACATTGAAACGGTATCAAAATGATCGTTTCGTCTTATTTTACGAATTTCACTAATTTTTTATCTGGAGAAAAACGAAAATAAACTGCATTGAGGTGAAGGTGACACTCTTGCAGGGGCAGGGGTTTCGTCCCCGCAGCAAACCCGGGTCCTCAGCTGCACGTCGTGCCGGCGCCGCCTGGTCCCGTGCCGTGGGCCCTAATTGGTATGCAAATATGCATTGGCGGGATCCTCTGTGTGTCGGGCTAACGCTGTGTAATTGGGGTAAGGATGAACGCATTCCTCACGGGCCCTGAATGGAAATGTCGGGATCCGCTTAAGAAAGGTCCCTCTCGCCGTCGCGTCGCGTCGCGTCGTACGCTTCCCTGACAGTTGCGAGGACGACTACTACTACTATTTCGGATGCGGTGCGCCCCCGCCGTGCGCTAAATCTACTTTGGTGTGTCGACGGTATCGCTGCGCGAGTTGTGAACAGCGCGCTCTCGACGCCCCCAACCGAATTATTAGTGCTCGGCGGAACTGTCGCTTGCGAATGAATGGGTTCAGCGCATGTGTGCGGACAGCGTCAAGGAGCGCTGTCGTTAGATACTTGGGACCGCTGAATGGGGAGGTGCAGGATAAACGCGCTTAGAAGTGAGCGCTACACGGTCCTCTTGAACACAGAACCGCTTTCGTGCTAACTCGCTAATCAAAGAGCGAAGTTGGTAAAACGGAGACGAACGAGATACACGTCTATGAGTCCTTGAAGCCGCATTGAGTTATGTTTATTGTAGTATTAGTGCATTTTGAGCAGTTGGACGGTAATTTTGATTTCTTTAGAAGCATAACTAAGCAGAACGAGATTACGATAACAAAATGGAATTAAAACATATATTTCGAAACGTCAATTTGATTAAGAGTTGACAGAAAATATTTAACCACCAACTGACATAAGGAAAACAAAATTAAACGAGAAACTAGTTTCTAAAAAATACAGGAAGAGAGTTGTATAGTTTCACGGCTTTATTTTCACATCACAGAAAAAGGATTCCAATTTCGTCATAAATTATGAAAAACTGTTTATCGCAATACTTAAACAGAATATATCACAAACCACAATGTGAAATTTGGCCTTTTGAAACAGTCATATAACTTCTATTGATAACGATTAACATTTCATTATAAACTACTGAGTCCAACATATCTAATATAGAAAAATTCCGTTGTAAGATACATTGAATGTTTGTCTTTTATAGACGAAATGATACAGTAAATTCATCTATCTCCACCCAATTACTGTACATTTTTACTGTTCTCGACATGACGTATGATGTCATGCGATTCGAATATTTACTTTAACTTACTTTCCGAAGCCATCACAACTTCAAATTTAAAAAGTGAGTGGCATGTCCTTCGGTTATCTGCGAGACACCGGTTCGGTCTGCGGCTTCTTGAGTCAACTCGGCGAGAGGAGAGGCGACACACGCGCGAGTGTCCCTAGTCAATTGAAAGGCGAGTGGCACGCGGGCCACTGCACAGAGCCACCGCGGGCAGAGTGGCTGCCAGTTCCTCCATCACATCCAACATCACAAGAAAGTAGAAGATTGCATTAAAAACACATTAAACCAATTCTTTGAGTTATTTCTGGCAGAGTATTTCCTTACGAGGGAATTACTTCTACATTAGTCTTTGTCAAGGGAGCTTAAAAATAAAAGCAATAAATCACCGAAACATATTTGGCTTTCAACTTCTAGAGAGTAAAATCTTCACTGGAATGAATATCCCGACAACTATATTGTTCTAAGAATTAAAGGCTTTTCCTGAGATGACATGAAACTAAACTTTTGACTATAGACATTTCAGTAAATGTAAGTGTAACCATTTAATTCATGAGCTCAGGGATACTTTTCGATACCACACAGACGTTTCTATAAAGGAAAAAGTAAAAAGCAGCAATCTAGATAATCTGAAGAGGGCTGTGTGTGTGAGAGAGAGATAAGTGGATCTCATATATATGGAAAGGAAATGCCAATAATTTATACATTAGAACTCTGAACCAACTTTTATAAGCAAGTGTGTCTTGAGAGCAAGTTCCTTCTTTATATTTTTGTAGCTATCTTTAAAGATTAGAAATCCTTTGAAAGTCAATGAAAGTTTTACTACAATTCTGTTTAATACTACCACAATTTCTTAATTTCTATTCTATCTGTTGCACAGATAATGACTTAGCTTAAGACGCGTTTTCTCCTCTAAAGGTAACAAAAGCCGCCTTTTCCGCGTTGCGCCATTAAATACTCCTGATTCTAAGGAGTTCCCCGAGATGGTCCCTTGCTAGCGATCTCCGTTCTTAATTATTTATTCTCTGGCAGAGTATTAAAAACACTGAAAGCCGCCGTCCAACGGCGTTTAAAGTCCTTGACGACCGGCGTCTTGTCCCGAAATATTAAAACGTAGCTGCACTTACGGGACCACTTAAGAAATTTTTTTTCTTCTTCTTCTTTTACTCCAAATCACCCACTGCTCCGGGGCTTCGAGACGCCGGAGAAAAGTTTTCCGCTTCAGTGAAACTTTCAACAGGTTCTCATTTTAGGGCCTGCAGTTTTAAGATCCGTTCCTCCGGCCGCGCGACGGCGAGGCGCCTCGTACGCAGCGGTCGCCAGCCGCGCGACGCATAAATAGGCTCCGGAGTGCGCAGGGGCCGTTTCCCGGACGAAGGTGGGCAAAATTACCCTTTCGGTGAAAACTACGCGCGCAGTTGGGAGGATTTGAAACGGCGCATCTGCTTCTCTTTGGTGTTATATAGTGATAATTAAAAACATCTATTTTTATAACTAGGGAAGCATGCAGCTTCGTTTTCATTTACTCTATGTATTGTCTTATCTCTTTTTGGTCTGCGAAAAGCTGTGGAAATGTTAACTTTTTAAAGGAGCACAACATTTTAGTAAAGCCCTCTTTGAAATGTTTGGAGCAATTGTAAATATCCGTGATAAGCTATTAGTAATATCATATTGTTACGCAACACAACGCATAAATAGGCTCCGGAGTGCGCAGGGGCCGTCCCGGACGAAGGTGGGCAAAATTACCCTTTCGTTAACTACACGGCGCAGTTGGGAGGAGTTTGAAATGGCGCATCTGCACTCTGGATTGAAAGTTGTTAAACTTTAGATAAAAATAGTTCGAGCTAGAAAGAAAAATAGTTCAAGGGAATACTAAACTGTATTGATTAGGTTTCGCAACTGTGGTTTAAAACAAAAGCTGAATCTTAATAAATACAACGTAGTTGAAGAAACATCTTTCATTATAAAATGCGTAACAATAACATATTAGTTAATAGAAATGACTACCAAAATTTCTTTTATACTACCACTATTTCTTAATTTCTATTCTAATAACTATCTGTTGCACATATAATGTCAGCATAAGACGCCTTTTCTCCTCCAAAGGTAACAAAAGCCCTTTTTCCGCGTTGCGTCATTCTGCATTGCGCCGAATAGCATCATATTTACTATTTCTCCAAACTTTTCAATGAGAGCTTTACTAAAATGTTGTGCTCCTTTAAAAATGTTATATTTTACAGCTTTTCGCAACAAAAAAGAGATAAAGCAATACATAGAGTAAATGAAAACGAAGCTGTATCGTATCCATGGTTTATAGAAATAGTAGTTTTTAATATAAAATATATTATCGTAAATACACAAGTCAACACGCTTTTCTCTATTGGTTTTCTAATGTTCAAAACGAGATAAATGTAGTGTATAACGGTTCTAATTTGATTTTGCGGCAATTCTTTTTTTTTAATTTGTTGCGTTTTCTCTCTGTTTTTCCACAAAGTTTCTTTTGAACAATCAAGAAGAGTTCTCCACAACTTTAGATGGCTCGAATAAATACCATACAATAGAAATGGTGAAATAGGATCACCGCCGAGCGAAAAAAATGTGTAACTTTATTTTAGAAAAGGGTGACCGCTTTCAACTTTTTTGTACTTTTCCCGCATCACAAAGACTTTTCCTCTCACAATACGAATGGATGTTTAAAACAATTTAGAGGGTGACTAATAATATATTCAAAATGGCAATGTTTCATGCATGGGAAAGCTAGTAATCGTTTCAATAATGTTACAGAGCTTAACGGTCGTTCGGTAGCATTGGGCCTATTGTGGTAGCATTTTGACGTCCCACGGACAAAAACTAAAGTGCTGTGAATAAGGGAATAAATACAAATACTTACAACATACCAGTCTTTTTATTACAGCCTTCGGTTCTGTTGTTTTTTAGACGATCATTGCGCGAAATTGATATTTTAAATTTTACTTCCGACAAAATGCAATAATATTCGGAATTTTCAACTTTTTTTGTGTTAAATGTATCAAGTCTCCCATAACTCCTTTTCTGTATCCGTAACTGAAAGGAGATTGAATATGAAGATTGTTTCTTGGAGTTTCACTGGAAATCACAAAAGTCAAGGAAATGAAAATCGGTTCAATGTTAAATATATGACCTTAAATACGTGCGCGTTGTTCTAATTACTAGAAGTGAAATGTTTTCTGCAAAGTTTTTGTACTATATGTCAACTTTTTGTTTTAATACTACTGCTCAGTTAAGTCTTAGTGTTATAAAAAAATCTTTAAAAATGTTTTAAGTGCTTTTCGGTGCACCCCCGTTTGCTTGATTAGTTCCAACGATTATACCTTAGTTATTTCCTCTTCCCGAACTTCATAACCCTCTATCAGCATTCACGCACCTACCTGAGCCGTGGAACACATGTGGGTGACTTTGTCTCAGACATTCCGAGTACTAAGCCTTCGGCAGGACTCCGGTGTTCCGGTCCCCGGCGACCACCGATCTAGCGACGCGTGGTGTCCTCACGTTCTCACGCCCTCCCACCCCCTGCGGCCGCCCCGGGGAGGCACAGGCACGGCCGTGTACTTACCCAGATTTTAATCGCCATTAAAAGAGAGTACTTTTTCCTCCCGTGTAGTGTATAATTCAAGATAAAATGATAACCAAACACACGGCGTAGAAAAGCCTCGGCGGGGAGAACCGAGGGTAGTAAAGAGGTGGTTATTAAATTAATTCAGAAGCTCCCAGCCACTCTCTTGTTAATGGGGTGTTTTATTAGCTCTCCAGTGGCTTAGTTAAGCCGGGGGTATATGGAACTCGTAAGATAGCACGAGCGCTCGTTCTTAAGGTGCTGCCTTCAGCGACGAGTTCCGGCGGCCCGGACACTCCGCTAGAATGTGTAATGGGGTCTAGTTGAGAAAGCTGGCGACGCCAGAAGTTACTACTTATATATTATATTTGCCATTAATTGTTTATTATTTGCAGTCTTGAAAACTATTATCAGGTTTTGAAATGAAATCAAAGGGTTACATAAATGTTTCGAACACTTAGCTTTTTTTTCCAAGAAATTTTGATATTGTTAATTAATACAATTACTATACAATTCTCCACAGACTCGCCGTCAGTCTTAAAACTCAAAAAGTATCAAAAAGTATTTGAATATGTTGCTTGAAAATTCGATTTAACAAACCAAAAAATGATAAAGTAAAATTTTGACAGTTCTACATTTGGTTCTGAATATTATAGACTTCTAGAGCATGTAGGGAGGGCATTCAACATCACAACTTTTTGCCAACGAACATCTCTTATAACACAGTCACACATTCCCTATTTTTATATCATCCCCTGATTGGTAGGAAATTCATCTGTATGTGGTTTGGTAGCTACACGAAATTTCAAAGGCGACCTTCAGTTTGGCCCAGACAATGTCGATATATTTGCCTTTTATTGTTCAGTTATCACTGGCTGATGATGCGTTACTGTTACCAAGTATGCCTCAAATCTTATAGTAAACCAATCTAGATATTTCTGTGTTTGATTTCTAGAAATGTTAGTGGTTTTTGAAGTGTCCCATATGCATCCTTTAGATAACGCCATTATGTATTTACATCTTCTGTAGCATCACAGTCGATGTAGCTACCCTAACCACTGACTGTTCCTTTGAATAAATCAAATAATTTCGTAACCAGAGAAACCCAATGGAGTGGATCTACTGTGTCACTTTGATACATCCTTCCGTGACGATAACTTCCGTCGCTGAATCTTTCTGTACCCTTTAGTGTAAACGTTTAACATAAAAATAATGATATATTGTAAGTATCATATTCAATTTATATTAGAACAAGATAATCCATATCACTAGCAAAATTAAGTTGTAGAAGAATACATTGAAATCTCTATATCTTAGAATGCTAATGCAATATGAAGATAAAAATAACATTTGAATTTCAAATCGGTATTCGTTTTCATTCATCTCTCTTTGAACGATTTTTACTTCTATATTTTTGAACAAGTAAAAATATAATTGTTCGAATTAGGGGACATGACACATTTCTGAGGCAGCTAGATTTTCAATTTATTCACACACCACCCTCGTCAGCTCTAGAGCCACATGTGCGATTAGTCTCCCTTTTATCTCCAACAGGGGTCCATCGCGCACGTAACTGCGTCGGGAAGGCCCTCTGGCAACGCCCAACGCGCCGAAGTTGCTCCGGAGTCCGTGGTGACTTAGCAGGGGAAAAAGTGAACGCGACGGCCCGCGATGAAGTGTGCAGCGTTGCCATTTACCCGCGAGGAGCGCGTTCCGCTTTTATCTCGACGAGAATCGTCGGCATAAAGGACGCCATTCAGCGCGGTATCAACGAACATTTGGCTTTTAAAACAATGAATATCATACAAAACTTTATCGAGTGAATAATTCGAAATGGGTGGCATCGTTGTTGCAGGCCCGAGAAATGACTTCGGAGTTTGAAGATAATATCGCACTAGAGTGGCACTGAATGTTCGTACATTCACAGCAGCAAAATCGCTATGTTATGTTTTTCATTTCATTACTGGCATGATAGTCCTTTCATCACATTTTAAACAAATATGGCTATTATTTTGTTAGGAATGAATATCTGTGTAATAAACAGCGCAGTATGGCCGCAATACAGCAAATCACGAACGATACAGACGACACGTTGCGCTGTCTAGTAATACTTTAAATTTAAATAGAATGGTAGCAATATCAACGGTACTTTTTGGTTCACTAAACAGCTCATATATGCTACTTTTATTAATCCTTGGATTAATGTTTTGCAAATTAACAGTAATTTTAGAAGGGGTTTTAGAACACTATTTAACGTTATAAGAGAAACAAATTTAAAATTTAATTTTTTTCCTTCTTACGGAGCAATTAACCAAAATAATCTTAAAACGTTAAATCAATGATTCTTTTTTCTTCTTTCTACTCGCAGTTATTTGAATTTTTATATCGTTAATAAATATTTTAAACGAATTCTTCGTATTAGGTGAAGTAAATAAGGCAAACGTTTATTTTTCAGAATAAAATATGTCCTAGTTTTCGAATTTTGAACGTTCAATTGTCATAAACGGTATTATAACTATCCATCACTATTTAAAATTAGAAATAAAAATATTCATAATATTCTCCACAATAAAATTCATCATAATCTATTTACCGGAATGCTCAGGAAGCAATGATGAAATATATATTTTAGCTACATACTCGTACTACATTGCCGAGCAGTATACTCGCACTGTCCAAACACGGTTGGCTGGGATAAAAATATTGAAAATATAACTAACCGTTCAAAAGTGGTTGCTTTTGAATGGTGACTTTCCTCACTAATGTGTTTAAAACTAATTCATTTATTGTTATAATTCTATGGTGAGGAATAATATGTCGTCTGAACATCCATTAAAGGAGTGTGCGCTGTCTAAACGGAATTAGCTGACAAAATACTTTAATTGAGAGATATATACAAAATTGTACATTTTTAATTTTGTTTTTTCAATGATTCATTTACGATAAATCACAAAAAAGGCTCCGCATTTGAATGAAAATTCATCAGTGTTCAGAGAAACCGGTTCTAGAAAAGACATTGCAATCTCCTAGTATTTACAACCAAGAGGCTGCCAGCTCTCATATCTATGAATACCCACCAACTTTAATTACCTTTATGTGTATGATTTTCTTCGCACATTTCTATGCGACCACGATAGTAATATTGTATTTTTGCAAATATTTTGTCAAATACATTGATTATTCATTGAGTAGTCCTACGGTTAAAAATACCACTAGTGATTGTTTAATATTACAATATAATAGAAACTCGGGCAATAGAAAAAAATAATTAAATAATTTAATTAATTAATTTTTGTCTCTGACTAAATGTGACAAACTTCTGGGGAAGAAAGGGATGAAAAGCGCTCACGATTTGCTTACAGTGAGAAATTCACACAACGATGTTATATGAAATTACATGTGCCATTCGTCTCCGATTGTTGGATAAACCAAGTCGTTTGTTATCATTTTGAGAAATCTAAAAAGTAGACATATGAAAGTTATAAAATGCTAAATTATTACAATTAATTATTAACGGCGATCAATTTTTATATTTGACAATTAAAACATATTCATATTATACTGAAAAGCAGTGGCGCATCGAAATGATAAGGGCTCAACTCACTAAAGGTGTATGTTAATGGGTCTCAAACAAATGGAGAATCAATATCTTATAATGTCAAGAAAAAATATTCACGTTACTAAATAATCCTGCTGAATTAAATCTTCACAATACATGTATTCCGTGGACCTCCTCACCGATAAAACACTTAGGAGTGTTGCTTGACAAAAGGTTAATTTGGAAACCTCACATAAATTCAATAGCCAATAATGTATCAGCAATCATATCAAAATTCGTCTCTTTAATTAATGCACGTTCTTCATTGAAATTTGAATGCCGACTTTCATTATTTAAATCTTTAATTCTACCAGCCATAAATTATGCATGTCCAGTTTAGGGATGTACTGCCACTAGCAATCTCCAAAAATTAACAGTCATTCAGAAAATATTTTAATGTTTATGAATAAATGCCCCCTGGTTCATTCC
Source organism: Gryllus bimaculatus (assembly GCA_017312745.1). Classification (NCBI taxonomy): domain Eukaryota; kingdom Metazoa; phylum Arthropoda; class Insecta; order Orthoptera; family Gryllidae; genus Gryllus; species Gryllus bimaculatus. Next base: position 801,065 of record BOPP01000093.1, read on the forward strand.
CAGCATCCAGATTCGCAGAGGATTAAAAGTGCTTTCATTAAGCGACTACATAACACAAAGAGCTCAAAATTTTTATGAAAACCACTCTTCCCCAAGCTCCTTAATCTTCAGTCTAGGTTGCAAATGCTGCATACCCACGTATCAAATTCAGGTATCTCAAAGATCGATTAAAACCACCGTAATCCCCCATAACCGTCAATAGATGAAAAACAAACATTCTTCAACCTCGCTTCATGTACTTTAGCACAATGTTTACATCCTTCCAAGTATTAAACACCACTGCTTATGGATGGTCATTCCCCAAAAGCCAAAAACTACGTACTGCATAATTAACGTCGTCGAAGAGCAAGCCTGCCGAACGTGAGGAAATACATTTAAAACCAGTGGTGTTGATAAAGCACATACTTTCTCGCAATGTTTCTAATCGCTCCACAATATTACATTAATTTTAATATTATACTGAACAACTGATATGATGTGACATTTTGTTTACAAATAGGACAAGGGAGTTGTAAACCTGTTTAAAATATAAAAATATGAAAATAACTTACATACCCACATAGTTTATTTAGAATCTTAACAGATTGTATATGTGAGCAGAATTGTTTCAAATGATCATGCATCATTCTCTTAGTTTTTGAAAAAATGGGAGAAGTTCGACAGGATTCTTGTAAAGGACCCCCAAAATTAAAATATCGGTTTCAAATTTCAGGAGACGTGACATCAGCCAGATCGATTGGGGAATATCAAGTTCAATCGATTTTTTGGTATCAAGAACTAACAAAACGGATTATGTCTAGACCACTAGTTGAAAGCTTTTTTATAAATTTAATGGCAGGATTTATCCACTTTTTCGTTACCAGAACCCGATAATCAGTTTTTTTCTGGCTAAATTTCGGCGTTTTCTGGTGCACGATTACATAACTTTCTCGAATTGCGAAAAATTAGTTAGGCGAGAAAGTAAAAAAAGAGCTCAAGGGCTTTAACCTTCTCCCGTAAGCCAGTGGTGTATATTCAAATACACAGCTTTTACTAATTTTCTATTCAAAAGGAAAGTCGCTCAAAACATCAGTTTTTACATGTATTATCTATAAATCAACAAGTAAATTTTATATTCAGCATAAATAAAAACTCTTCAGTAGAAAACCTCAAGTAAGCTAGACACGAAACACTGCCCCACAACTCCCTCAAAAATCCTTGATGCGCCTCTGTTTAAAAGTTTTTATTTTTATTTCACAAGATTACATGCAAATAAATGTAATGTTACATGTAATGTTCATGATGATTCAAATTCCGTATTAATGTGTCAGCGTATTCATTATTATTTATTTGTGCTTGTTTCAGGTGAGTACTCCTCAAAGCCAAACTGATCGTGCAGCTAATTCAGTTTGAAAGAGCTGCGACCTGCATGAACGTGACGAATTTGAATATTTGAATGGAATGTGAGTACAGACATTCTCTTCTTGGAAGAAGCACATACATTATTAATGAATGTTCGTTTTATATTCTCCGTCACGGATCTCAGTGCAGGTAGCATAACTTGCAATTAGTTTTGTAACAGTGCTACGAGTATGTGTTCGCCTTCACATTTTGTCATTAACTTGACACTATCAGTTTTTTGATCCCCTGGATAAATAGCATTAAAAACCTACATTGGAAACGGTTTCATTTTGACTTTGTAAGATAAAATTGTGTAAATATTTAATAAATATAATTGAAATAATTAAGAAAGAATATTAGTTGATAATTCTCTACTTTATATCCGGGCTGTTCTTAAATGCGATTTAAAAGTGTTTCTGTTACCGTGAATTTATTTGCCCCAATATTGTAACTGATATTTGCATCGAAGCATGTTATTAATTAGAAACATATTAAATTCAGAGATTTAATATGGTAAAATGAGTAGTATTCTGTTAGACCTTTTCCGAAAGCCGGAAAAAACTTAAACGTGTATCTTCGTCAAAATCTCGACACCGATTGTGAGCTACAGCAATACATACCTTCCTCGATACTTCAATTGCGTATATACCAGTATATGCGAAAGTAACATGGCAACAATAATTTGCTACTATTGACAAGAGCCACGTCATGCACACAACGTCCTCTTGTTACGAGCTTCCAATATGTCCGAAAACAGGGCGTCCGTTCTCGAATTGTTGAACAAGAACAAAACAACAGAACGATTAGGCGAGGCCCGTTCCATGGCTGACAGCGCGCTCAAGGGCCGTCACCCAGCGAAAGCGACGCGGCGGCGGCGTGGGCGCGCGTTTAGACAAGGGCCTCCCGCGCTAAGCTGCGGCAGGCCGAGGGGCGGGGGTGGAGGTGGGGGAGGCAGCTCCGACGCCAGCGATGAGAGCAGCGCCGAGGCGTTGAAGGTTGTGCTGGTGACAGGTCGGGCGGGGGCGAAGAAGTCGCTGGCAATGTGGTAGTAATGCAACTGGAATTAGTGGACCGAAGGGAAGGGTGATTTTAAAATCGAGACAGAAGAGGATAGTGGCAATGTTAGTGATAGTAGAACTGGAGATGGATTTGGAGACTAAAATTGGCGGTGAGTCGTGGGAAGGTGAGAATTCGGCAGGAGACTTTAAAGATTTCGTGGATATGGTTCATATGATGGGGTGAGAGGCAGCGGAAGTGACGTTAGTGACTCGGTCGGAAGAAATGCCTGATGGGATAGAAATGGAGAATGTATCAAGGAGTGGCATGCAAGTGATAACCACGGTGCTAGTGGCGATAACGGCTGCGATTGCAATGGTGGTAGATCTAGCAGCGAGGGCGGCAAAATGGCATTCTGAACGGTTATGGTGACGATGGTGACTGAATCGTTTCTGAAATGCCTGGCAGCACAGGGTCGGAGAAGGGGTGAGATGCAAGAGACTGCCATGGTGCTAGAGGAGCTGGCGGCGGCGTTTGCAATGCTTATAGCTCTAGGAGCGGGGGCGGGATGTAGTGAGTGTCATTAGGCGGTAGTGACGATGGTGACTGAAATGCCTTGGTGGGAGATCGGATGGAACGCAAGTGACGGCCATGGCGCTAGAGGGCTGGCGGCGGCGGTTGCCTTGCTTATAGCTCTAGGAGCGGGGGCGGGATGTAGTGAGTGTCATTAGGCGGTAGTGACGATGGTGAATGAAATGCTTTGGTAGGAGATCGGATGGTACGCAAGTGACGGCCATGGCGGCGGCGGAAGCTGTCGCCCCAATTCGGGGGGCGGATGACACCGGCGCCGCGGCGGCGGCGGCTATTTGTCCGGGGGCTTCGCCGTAGAAGGGGCGCGAAGTAACGCCATTAATCACGCTCCGAGAGACACTCCCTCCCCCTGCCTCGCGGGCGAATCGACCCTGCCTCGCGCTCACCGCCTCAAGGCGCCGCGCCGCGCCGCGACCACGTCGAGGAAGCGCGGAGTCGAACCGGCGATCACGAGGGTACGTCGAGAGACATGAGGACTGATGAACGTTTCAATTTTCGTTTAGTGCGCTTCGATGCAAGAGAAGAAATGAGAGATCAGTTTAAAAACAATACAGTAATCGTTTATTGACAAGAAACCATATTTCACGATCACCGTTTTGATAAGTAGTCGTGTTATAGATCCCTAGTCTTATTTTTTTTTTTCGCGATCCGGTGTTTTTTCAGGGTTATTTTAATTGTCGATTCGAATTGTCGATTTCGTTTTTTTTCCACTCTCGGGTATTTTACGGAAGGTTTTATTGTCACCTTCCTCATTAGATGCCGTTCTTAGGAAGAAATCGAGCTGAATTATTTATAGAATGTTGGATCTGGTTTTGACGCAATATTGCAGGGGATAATACTGTACATACTTTTGTTGTGTGTCTTCAGAGTTCATTTACATGGTACATCGAATATATTGTTTCCTTTATAAACTCTACAGACATCAGCCGGTTTCATTGTATTTGACATAATTATTACACTTTCGATATTTGACTGAGTTATGCAAGAAAAACAAGATAATTAGGAAAGAATACAAAGAAGTTAATGTTCTGAACCAAGATAATTCTACTCTCTGCCGAAGGTACAATCAAAAATGTAAACCTCGCGGTGTTTTCGACCGTTGAAAACTCTTTCGCTTGCAGAGCATATCTCCTGCTAATATAGCTTCCTTCAAGAGAGCTTTCGTAAAAATAGCGAGGATATCCTGCCAAGCGTCTCTTCCTCCTATCTGTGAGCGGCCACCCGTCCACTGCTTCCAAACAAACAGGGAGATATCTCGCGCTGTCAGAGATAAAGGATCGGTATATTTGTAGCGAGTTGGTAGTCCTCTTCTCGAAAGTCCACAAAACCTCCGAGAGCACTCAATGTCTGTCTGTCCTTGAGCTGACGGCTGACATACGGCTTATGTCAACTTACACTAAGCGCTGTTTCGAACATGTTTTCGATGTAGAAATCTGCAATCATTCAATATACAATGAAGTTGTCGTTTCTCCTTTCTGCAAAAATGACCATTGTAATTAATTGCATTGCAAAATGATAAAAAAATTAACACTTTTTGTTCCACAGAAGTACATTTCAATACAGATAAAATGTGAATTTATATAATTTTGTCTTATTATCTTACTATACTCTATTAAAATACATTAGAACACATTGTCTCAGATCCGTACATCTGTGAAATAGGTTATTAATTTCTATTTTGAGTGATTCAAAATGAAAAGAAAGATTTTAGCGGCGGGGTAGATACGCAGAGTATGTAGTTAGTGCTTCAAGTTGAAACTCGGCATTGAGGGAAACATTCGAAAAATTAGCGAATGTCATATTCGCTGTCGCAAACAGTAAATGCAAAAACCTACTAAATATTTTCAAAACATAATTAAATTTATTACTCTAGTATATTCTCGTTGATTCTGACGGAAGCATATACGTTACGAAGTGCATTTTGTAAAAATGTTTTTGTTATTAATTTAACGAATAACTACAATATTATAAGATATAATGATTATTTCAATTTACTGGCTTTTAGGAGCTGAAAATACGAGATTCAGTTTAATATCGTCTACACCTAGTAGACTTTAGACGACACACCAGTCGCATGCGTTTCATACTTCATGTGTTGTATCCAATGCTCTAGGTAGCGATTATAAATTTTACTGTGCCTGTTACCTATCTGCGCTATACCTGTTACAATAAGTGATGACACTACGCAACAAAAAAATTGTTTTTCATACCTCCAGGATGAAAATAGGTGATTTCAAAGGAAATGCTAGTTTCGAAAATCATTATAAAAAAGTTTCTATCAAAAGATTTAAACATATTTACTATTTGAAATATACAAACAAAATCGTATACTAATTTACGCATTCTCACTCCGGTTATATTACTACAAAATGTAATGGGGATGCTTCATATGATGTAAGAACAAGACGCATACTCAGTCAATATTATACAGACATTAAAATAGTTTGTTGGTATTCTCCACAACATTGGTAGAGCGAATGACAATGATTTGAGTTTTCCTTACAACCACAATCTAAGGTTCGTTGTACAGGTGACACAACACTGGTGAGCAGCTCAGGGTTTGTCCTGTTCACAAACACGCCAGCCAAAGTAAAAAGAATACGTAATTTTAGTAATTTGATATTTTTCTCCATTGAAGTTTGCGTGTAAATCTTTACAAATGTAATAAAAGCTTTGGATTGATTCGCACACTTTCGATGTGAAATGACTATTTACATTTTAACAAACAGATTCAATTCTACAGATCATGTGACGAATTTCACTTTATAAAAACAATATACTAATGTATTTGAGGTACACGCAAACCAGAAACCAACTTCACGAGCACTGTGAGTACAGTTCCGCATGACATCGTCTGACTCAGAATCTGCTAACCCTTATTTGCGATAAAGTAAGGAGCTAAAATAATTCCTTGCGGTGACAGGTGCGCAGTAGGAAATATGAGGTTGCACGTGACTTGTTTCTAAAACATCCACTAAGAGCACTAAAAGCTACTCGTAATTGAGCACGACTACCAGACACAAGAATAAAGAGGGCAATATTCGAATACAGACGGTAAAAAAAGCACTAAAGCCTGGTTTTGTTGATATCTCAAAAAAGTGGCTTAGGTTAACTGAACAAATATTTTATTTTTAAATACTTTTAATGCGTGTTGATTCTATATATCTTACAGGGGGAATTTAAATGTATTTACATTAGACCGAAATACGGTATTATAAGGTATAAAGATATGGGATATTTAAAAACTATGATCTGATATAGCGTTTTTATTGTGTTTAATATATGTATAAAATTGAGTTCGTTGCGAACTCTACCTGCCTGGAGATAAAAATCTTGTTCCATAAAGCTGGGCCAAAAAGTTTCGAAAAATATAAATTACACGTACATGTTTATTTGAGGAAGGCTATTTCTCATTTGCTTATAAACAGTTACATTAAAGTTTAAAATATTTCAGAAGTTGCACGTAGAATTTCTCCCCCACTCGTATATCTCATTCCCAGCACTTATAATGTTCCTCTTCGCGTATTGAGCGGTATCTCGGCCTCGCAATAGCATCCTGTTGGCAAAGCGTCGAAGCTTCCTTGCTGCGTATATCACAGAGCACATCCGGCGCTGCCGCGAGGGTGGGTGAGGGGCGGGGCGGGGTCGAGGTGATACGGGGCGGGGCGGGGCGGGGCGGGGGCGGGGCGGGGCGGGGCGGTGGGCGGGGCGGGGCGGGGGCGGGGCGAGTTGCGAAGCAGCAGCAGCGGCGCGCCGCGGCGCGGCCGGAGGTGTGGGCGGCCGTCCCGGGGCCGCTGATAGCGCTAATTAGCGCTCGCGGTTGACACTCGTTCGCGCGCCGCAATTAACAGCGGCCGCGGATCCGCGAATTTGCAGCCGCGGCGGCGAGGGAACGGCCTACAGTGGGGCGGCGAGGGTGGGGCGGGGGCGGGGGGCGGGCTCTGAGCGAAGAAGGGGGCGGGCGCCGAAGCGGCGGGATGATGGATGGTAGGAATGGCGGGGTGGCTGGAAAGGCGGAGGTGGCGGGAAAGGCGAGGAAGCAGGACAAGATCATAACTGTTTACGTAGAACTTCAGGAGCAGCGTGCGTCAAAGGGGAGTCAACGGTTGGGCATCGGTGTGATGTGTTTGTTCAAACTGGTTTACGGAGCACGTTATTGATTCTCACTAGCTTCGATATGATGTGACTTCTCGGTCAATTTATGCCAGAGAGTATGACGCAAATATTAAAAATGTAAAATTATTGAAGTCTTTTTTTTGTAAGGAAGGAGGAAGAATTCGGAGGCTAGAATGCACAAGCGACGGTGTATATATGCTAGGATGATATGTTTATTTTACAATTTGGTTGTTTTCATATTTACAATATGTTTCACTGGAACATGAAGCAAATTGTTCCATCAACTACGATAACAAAGAGAATTACATTCCAACAACATACGACAGGAGAACGATAAATGTAGAATATCATGCCTTTTTGAAGGATAATTAAAATTACTTGACTAAACTATGTGCTGCCAATGAGTTCGCATGAGCATCCAGTTTTGTTAAATGCATATTTGAAGCAGTTCCTTGATAATGTTGTATGTTATGGATATACGAGGTCGCAGTGATTTGGTAAATTTAGTTTAAACCATGAAGCGAGACCATTCTCAAGATTTTCGATTAGAAATGTTGGATTGATGATGCATCTCCCGACCTTCGCCACATACACCTAGATAGATGATGGTAAAGGCATCAAATGTCGGTCGGTTGATAAATTCAAGTTTACCAAAATGATTTTCATTATTTCACTTTTTTTAAGAGAAGCAATATTACAAGTTTTATTGAAGGGTTGAATTACGTAGTAAACTTTAGATCAAATAATTCTAAAAAATAAATAAATGATAAGATATATGATGCTCCCAAATGCTTTCCGAAACTTTCTTTATTACGTCTTGCTAAAATGAATTAAGAAAATGTTATTTTCGTACAAAAATTCGTTGCAGTTAAATAGGGAATAAATGAAATCGTTGTATTAACGAAACACACAACGAACACTGAAAAAAGAAAACAGGAAAAGAGAAAGGAAAGAGGGAATCACATAATATATTAAATATATTACACAAATAAAGATATTAGTTCAACATCAGTATTTACGAAAGTTTTCGAATTCAAAATACATCAGGTGATATATTTAATAATTTATTTGTAATTGATCTCCAATTTTAATAAACTCTTATAAATATTTTAAGTAATATCAAATTTTAGTTTATCTTTTAAGTTTGAATTCATTTTATTACCCTAAATTAAGAATTGGAAGATTATACAAAACAAAAATACAAGATAATATGCTAAGTGAAATATTTTAGTTTTTAGCGCTATTTGAAGTCTGTTCAATTCATTACAAACATTTTTATTTTCGTTAAATTGTCGAGTACTTGAAAGAAGTTTTGAACCTAAAGACTACGCTAGCTTAGTGCTACAGAGAATTTATGGCGTGTTTGCCGTTCTTTGTGTCAACCTCTCCTTCCCGATTTCTCGAGATCGTAATGTACGAGCTTAGAGAAACGGAATCCTTTATCTGTGGAAACATATTGCAGGATTTCAGAGACGTAGACGTGTAACGACGTTTGATATGTTGATTGTAATTTCAACCCTGACATTTCTAAATCTATTTTCGTAAGGTTACTTGGGTATGAAAGCCGTTTCAAAATAAATAGTATATTCTACACGATAAACACCACCTTTCACTTTCTCTGTGGTACTGCTTTGAATACCAATGTTTGACTGTTACTGCACTAGTCTTATTTTACTCAAATATTACATTGAAGCGTTTTACCACCCTAACTCTATTTATGAAAACGGTAGTGATTTGTGGCAATGGAGGTTTTTAATAACGTTTACAGCTCAATAAAAGCCAACCAATGATAATTTTATCATGGCCTTAACAATTTTTCTTGGCAAAAAAATTTCATGACGGAATGTGGCCGATGTGCAAAATATTAATTTACGTATCTTTCACCGGTATTATTATACAACTAGTACTATTTAGCTGCAAAAACTGTTATTCTATTAGGAAAATACTAAAAATATTTCTTTTAGACCTACGGCGATACAGATTACATCAGACCGTACCTAACATCCTCTGACTAGATGTATAGCTGGATATTTTCCCACCACACATCTTTGTTATTTTATAAAATATTTAGTGACTGAGACATAACATTCAATTACATAATACAATTAGTATCAAATATTATCCTAAAAATTATACAATTTTATTTCATACGTAGAAATTATATCACATTTGAAAAACGTAATTGAATTAGACATAATTGGTAACAAAATGGTACACATTGGCACTCCGAAAAATGTAATAGACTTATGTCACATTGAGTGGTAACATTAAAATACAGACTGGAATAAGTAGGCCTGAGTTGTTTGTAAGAGAACTGAAAGAAATATTTTTAGACAAGGAACTGACAACATAATTTTTCCACCGTTTGTTGGAACATATGTGCATAAAACATTTTTTCTTTATAGCAGCATGAAAATAACAAATTAATTCTGCACATTTCTTCGTGCCATTTTCAGTGAAATATATACAATTTTAAAAACAAGATTTTCTCAAAATCGGCTCAAAATGTTTCAATGAAAAAGTGCATATAAAAACAGCTTTTACACTACTATGATATTCTTATTTCAGTTCTATATAGTTCAGATATTCTTATTTAAGTCATATTTCAATTCTATTATAGTACCGAAAAATGTGTTAAAACGTACGATTTTTTATACAATACTATTTTCTCAATATAAATATGATAGGAAAATTCATTAAACCCTCGAATGAGCTGATACCTAATATGTCAATATTACGCAGCTTCAACACTTTGTGTAGAGTTAATTCATTCAGAGACAGATTTTCATCAAAGTGTGGGGTGTTGTAAGTTTTTTGTTGGTAAACTTTGTTTTCATTGTTGTCATCGAATAGAATAGTGTCCAAGACATTCACTGCTACAAAACACATTAAAGGCCGCGTGTGAATAAAAGGGTCATTATAAATTTTTTTAAAAGTATTATTATTATTATTATTATTATTATTATTTTTATTATTATTATACACAACTTCAACACCTTTACAAATAATATTATCAAGTAATTTGGACTCGTGATGCACGAGCTTGGGGCAGAGGAGCCCATGCGCTCCCTGATGTTGTGGCCTCGATCCCCGTAAAGCATGAATGGTTACGAAGCGTGGATGGCATTCCGAATCCCCTGTATTACATGTACACTCTATCCTTTCAAAAAACTCTTTGCCTGACAGGGTACTGTATGTGAGATGTATATGTAATTGGAAAACTGGATGGATCCATACTTCAAGAACTATTGTATAAGCCACGGTTGTCCGACTGGCGGTCTGCGGTGCCATTTATTGTAGATCGCGAAATATTATTAGTCAAAATTGAGTCTCTTGCTTCCACGTCGGACGAGAATATTGTGCTTATAGCGCACGCACCCTGTTGGAATCCACACTCCCTTTATGTAAAAATGTTGTTTAAGTTTAAAGGTGTTTTTCTCGTAAAATCACGAATTAAAAATTATCCCCATATGTTTCACTGCGTTATGAATGGCAAGGTAAGCATGGTTCCATTCCTCCCCCTCCGTCGGGCGAACTGCCGAAAACAACAATACGGGGAAGTCAGGAGTGGATTACCCGAATAATGAAAATATGGTGCGCGACCATATTAAAGGATTTAGTTATGGCCTTTACGGCCCTGCAAGTTGGACACCCCTGCCATACGGCAGAGGGATACCATGGGCAAATACGTGAAAGTTCAAGGTCGAGATTGGGCTGTTCCACGACCCGGGAGTGCAAAGGTGCGCTCTTATGGGAATGAGCGAGAGGAACAGCAGGAACCGTGAGTTGCGCTGGTAAGTCATTTAGGCCCCGTTAGATACCAGCTGCAGAGAGGGTGAGGCAAAACCAAAGCGCTACCCTAGAGTTTAGAGAATAGGAAACTAACTAGTTCGAGAATGTCTGTGCCATTCTGTAACACCACTAGCTAATGTCGTATTTGTCGCGATATTTCATCCGATAAATTCCAAATTCCCTTTAGTTCCAGGACTGAACATATATTTTAGATGTATCTAACAATCTTCCATTACCCACCTTCGTCTTGAACGTAGAGAAACTTTTTATTCCCATCTCTAGAGAAAGTAATAAAAATTTACAGTAGAATTTTTCCTTCGTCGAGTTCAGAGACGGATTCATTTTCCGCGGCCGAAACGATCGAAAATACGCGCAATTACGTCTCGCAAAGCGTCGTTAGCGCATCCACTTCTCAAGTAAATTCCCAGAAAGCAGGAGAACGCCGTGGCCCGCATTCCTTCATCTGCCGCCCCCCTCCCCCCTCCCCGCGCGCCACTCCACGCGCCCGGTAGCTAATGCCCTGCCTGCGGACGCCGGCGCCTGCTCGCTGAAAACAGACGTAAAGGCCATGTATGATTCACCCAATATTCAGAGCTTTTAATAAGCTGTCGGCAATAAGGCCGGCGGCAATTAACGGCGGGTGGCGGCGGCGCGCGGTGGGCGGGGCCAGGGGCGTGCTGGGCGTGGGGGCCGGTGCGAGGCCGGGGGGGCGCGGGCTGGAGCATGACTCAAGTGGAGCCGGGAGGCGGGCCCGAGAAGGCCGGGCGGCGGGGGGCGGGTGTGAGCGGGCCGGGCTGGGGTGAGTTATGGCTGCTGGCATGAGTGGGGGGAAAGCGGGGAACGGTGAGCCAGCAAGCGCAAGGAGCGTGCGAGGGGGCGTCATAACGACGCGGCTTTGAGGGATAGAGGGGGGGGGAGAAAGCCGTGAGAGAGATGGGAGACGGCGGGTGGCGGGGAACGAGACGCGGTAGTCGTGAGTTAAGGGTAGAAAGAGAGGGAGAGAAACGGTAGCAAGGAGGATGAAGGTGGGAATAGAGTAGAGGCTGGTGCATGTGCGGCAGACGGGATGACGGACGGTGGAGGGGGGCTGGAGGAGAAGAGACTATTCAGCTAGCTCAAAAGCTTTTTAAAAGACAAAAAACATTCTTTATCATTAAGAACGTGAAAGTGAAATTATAATTGTACCTTTTAAAATGTTAATAACATTTTACGCAAAAGATGTTGACGAATATTTTATTCTGTTTTGGCAGAAGAAGCTAAATGTCTAAGCCTTGTGAATCTTGACAACTAGAGCCTGCAGAGAACAATTCGCACACGCTCAACATGTAGTTGCCGCATTTACGATCAATTAATGCATTCTGGCTTTTATTGCTGCTTTCAAAAAATACGGGATAAACAGGCAAGTCATATTTATATTTCTGAGATTTGTGGTATCAAGGATTGAAATACTTATATCGAGTTATCGATATAAATTGAGCACCCATATCGTACGTACAAGCGGAAGTACACCTATGGTTCATATAGTCTGGATGAGGCTTGATGTTATTAAGCATTGCATTAAGCATTCTAAAAGTTAAGCTTTTTTAATACACTACGTTCGTTAATACATTTTTGGTCACGAAATGCCAATCTTTAAAATGAGGGTTCTTATGAAAATATTATTGATGCATTTCATTCACGTCATCTGGCTGGCTGCAGTAAGTTGTCTGTAGAATACCTGTATTTTATATCTCGGTATTCACACACATTTTTTTGTACTATACGAATCTTTTGCGATACGGAATATTTTGATGTTGCTATTAAAATGAATAATCCAGTGTTTTACTTAAGGACTTATTAAGAACACATTTGTTAAATTTATTTCACTGTTTTGCACTTAATCATTTCTTATTATTTGAGACGATTTCCATCAAAAATATCTCATTCTATTTTTTATTAAAAGAAAGTCCCTTTTTTATTTCTGATAAGTGTATCTAGCCATCATAACATCACAAAAGAATATAGTTCAAATTCAGCTTAGTATCATTTCAAATATGGCGAAAACATAAGCCATCCACAATCAACCGCACGTGAACACTAAGATTTCTCTTGTAAACGTTTCTCTAAGACATTGAGCTGCAGTGACAGCGAACTCATCATGTAGACAAAAGCACTGAGATAAAAACGGCATGTACTATGACTTGTAAGAATTTTCATCGAAAAACGGCTAACTGAGAGTAAAGAGAAAACGGACGCAACACGTGAGCTCGAGTGAATAGAGATTTATGCGCTTGCTGGAGAGGGACTGGCAACGCAGCCACTTGCCCGCCCTAGGGGCCAGACGAATGGACGGGACCGCAGTGAAGCTGTTGCTCAACTTTGAGCGTTGCTGGGTGACCACGTCGTGCTGCCGCCCTTTGTAATATAATCCGCGTGTAAACATACACTCCAACAACTGGATGGTTATGTTAATGGTATTTTCAGGGTACTCTTTGGGAAATGTTTTTGCGGTTTCATCCTCTCCACAGCGAAACTGAGTGCCCTGGTGTGTGTAGAGCTGCACGTATATATTGTTTGCTGAACCATGTGTCAGCGCAAATAAGCACATCAGCTGAATGAACACTGATTACTGAATCTTCTATATTAAAATATTTTTCCGTCACGCGCATAAAATATTTAAATGCATCGTTACGTGTCTCATTAGTTTCGATAATGACGTTTTACCTCTACTAATGAAGTCGAATTTAGACTCGTTTATTCAAAAACCTGACTACCAGTGCAAAGTAGGGCCAACAGGCACGGCAAATCAATGTTGTTACTCATCCCCCTATCTTCCTAATGGACATTCATTTATTTTAAAAGGTTATCGGTTTCCATCCGGGAACAGTCAGTTGCGAATTTGCGGTTGAAGCATATTTTCTGTGACAGAAAATAAAATAACATGCCGTAATATAGTTATTGCAAACAATTTGAAAAAGTAATTAAATATTTTAATGCATTTTAGGTAAAATTCGTATTTATTCTCGGATACTTTAATTAAAGGTCAAGATAATGGATGATAAATGCTTTTACCATGTTTCAGTAATTTCATATTTCCGGGTGCGAACAGGTAATGTTGTAATCTCAATAACTAACAAATGTTACGTGCAACATTTGACCGAATTTATTGAAGAATACGTAAATAAAATGTTCGTATGCATTAAAGCGATTGATGCGAAACCGTTAAAAAAAACTGCATTGTATTCCTAGATAAAACAAACTTGTTTATTGTAGTACGTCTGAACCCATGGTCATCACTTCATATTTCCAACAGAGTTTTATTCATTCTGCACTTTCCACACACGTTCTACATCGGTATGGAAACCTTGGCCTCGTGAAATAGTATTTCCACCCCGAGACGAAGTAACTGCGTTTGAAAATCCAACCGCATCAATTCATATCCCATCGTCTGTCGTCGACCACACGCTTTCCGCGGGCTCGGCGTTCGAGTAAACAGACGCACATATCATCCGTCTGCGTGATAGGTTCCTTCCCCCTCCCCCGCACTCCTGCCGCCCGGTTCGCGCTGCGTCATTCGCAGAAGCTCTCCGCCCAACGGATCGACAGCGCTGGCAGCAGGGGGCTGGAGACGCAAAGGATGCGGAGGGTGAGAACGCCAGCGGCACCGGGGAGGGCGCGGCGAAGGTGGTGAAGAAGGGAGACGGCTGGTCGAGTGTGGAGACGGTTCAAAGCAAGACGAGCGGTGGAGGAGAGTGGGGAAAATGTGACGGTGTAAAATATTGATTGATAGTGATTCCGGGCGGGTCAACTACTATGAGCATTGATCCAGTAAGTGTAGTACATGTTCTTCTCAGGAGGTGGCAGTGGTCTTCCTCCCGCCGGAGAGGTCCGGCGCCGACCTACCGTCGTCTAACGGGGTTTTCCTCAACCTAAGGCAGAGGAACTGCAGTGACAGTTGATGCCCTGAGCCGTTTCTCCCGGTGGTGTAAAAGAGCTTGGTTAAGTCTTCGACTGGGGCTGCGGGAACATGAAAGTAAACGATGAAGGACGTGGTAATTGGAGGAGATCTGTTTGAGAAAGTAAACAACGAGGACTCGAAGCGACTGGGCATTCTAAAAATGTCACGGAAGGGTAACATTGGAGAGAAAGTGTCAATAGAGATTGGTGACAAGGCACAAGTAAGGATTAAGACGTGTCAGCGATACGAAGTGGAGCAGTACGGGGAGAGTGGGACTGCAAGGAACTAGGGTAAAATCATTATAATACGTCGTTATGGTGACGTTGACCGTTGTACAGTATGTGAGTGTATGGCAACAATCATGTACTAGGTAACGAAAACATCAGTGTCTATTTGAAGAGAAAAACGAGCAAGACTCAGGCGACGAAATGATGGCAGGCAACGCAAAAAGAAGGTGGAGGCTAGTAGTGGACCATACGGAATCAACAGGGCCGGAGCGAGCGACGTACGAGAAACTCGTGGCC
>BOPP01000093.1:852731-863727 GCA_017312745.1 Gryllus bimaculatus
CTCCAGCCCTTAATGAGGCGGCGCGCCGTCGAGCAAAGGGGCTCTCTTGGGCTGCTCCCACGGCGCGCGCCGTCCTCCCTTGAGGGCCCTCCACGCGCCGCTAATAAATACGCCTTCCGCGCCTCGCAGAACGACTGCGGCCCTCGCCCACCAATGCAGAGATAGCCACGAGGTGAACAATGGCGGCGAGGACAGTCGTGTGAGTTATTCGACAAGGCGCTCATTTCTGCAATCGGAAATTGAATCAAGTAGATTGAAATGGAGGAAACGTTCGAAAAGTTAAGTTATCGCTAAAAAGTTCAAGCAGTGCTTGTACGGTGATGGTTGGTGACATTAACGACGTAGCAAATGCTGTAAATGACAGCTCTGAAAATAGTTTCTACAATTTGGAATAATTTGTTGTCTACTTTTGTAACGACAATAGTGAGGTTTAGACGTTATTACAAGATGCTTTTGTATTCGAGTGTATAGATATTTAATAGATATTTATTATTTATGCAGGTATGTTTATACAAACCAGAGACAGATCCCTACAATTTAAATATGACAGTTAGGAATATTAATACAATGTACGTTAAACTATTTAAGACAATAATAATATTAATAATAATATAACAATAAATGCATTAATTACAATAATGGCATTTATTCATTGTTTGGCTGTCCTGAAATGAAATTTTGACTAATA
Organism: Gryllus bimaculatus; assembly: GCA_017312745.1. Taxonomy (NCBI): domain Eukaryota; kingdom Metazoa; phylum Arthropoda; class Insecta; order Orthoptera; family Gryllidae; genus Gryllus; species Gryllus bimaculatus. Next base: position 853,420 of record BOPP01000093.1, read on the forward strand.
AACATACGACACTTTTCATAAAATGCACTCCACTTCACTTTACAACACTTGCACTTTCACTTCTCTTTCTATTTGTCTATTGAACTACACTTCATGTCATAACACTCCAATTCAACTACTACTTTGAATATAATTATATATTTAATACAGCAATGCATTTAATAGTAATTATCACATCACTAATAATAACAACTGCAAACTAATAACTGTTTTAATCAGCCTAACTTACTACTTAATAAAGTTTACAAATATCATTAGTTATTATATATTTCAATCTTTGTACACCTAGAGGAAAGGGATCCATGGCTGTCGCAGGCACCTTATTCCAGTTCGTTATTGTTCTATTTGTGAAGGAAAACGTTTCAACATCTGTTCTCTGCGGGCTGTTCTAAATTTTGTGCTTGTGTTCCTCTCTACTAAAGTAAGTGGATCTATAGAGTTTAATGCAGATAGCTTTCCCAGCTGGGTTGCCGGCATATGCATTGTACGGGGCACAGAGTCTTGTCTTAACCCACCTGATTTCTAGTGACTCCCATTCTACTTTCTTCTTATTACTGTGGAAGGTACGTTTACGCGCTCGTCATTAAAAATTCATTTTAGGAATTTCTATAAGGGTCCCAACAAATCGTTCCCTATTCCATTAATAGACGAACTAGAGATAAATAAGCTAATTCTCTCGCTTTCGCAGCACTCTTGTATAACCTTTGCGTAGTAAAATGCAAAGAACTTCTGGCTTTTCCTACGACAAGATTTACTTGATTTTCACCACTCAATTTGCTATCAAAAATTATTCACTGGGAATATTTTCGCTGCCTAAACGGTAGTGAGTGTCACTATATTTGCGGCCCCCTACCAAACGTGATGGTTTTGCTTTATGAACTATTTATTGTCATGGTATTTTTTTCTGCCCAGAAATGTAGTCTATCTTGATTACCCTGAAAAATATCCTCTGTGTCTTTCCACAGTATCCAATACCTAAGAAATATATTTCCATTTTAATATTTGGAAGGTCGTTTTTATTAATAGAAAAAGTGTTTGCATATTCATACAGATTTTCCCCACAAGATGTTACATTGAAAATAATTCGAATGTACGAAATAAATTCAAATAAATGTGAGATTAAATCAATCAAAGGAACTACGAACAAAATATTGTCATAACACGAACAAATCTAATAATTAATTTGTCAGGCTACATAATTTGATTAATTGGAATGTTTGCGCATTCATAGGCTCACTGATGAAAAGAAATTCACGATGTCTTTCAACTCAGTTAAGAACGCGATAGCACCAAAACTAGATCGCAACTCAAAATGTTTAAAACGGTTCAGAATTTGTAATCACATTTAAGCAACACACTAAATTGAAAGAATTTCCCGTAATTTAATAAAGGTGATTTATGCGTGGGCAAAGTTGTGAATGTACGCCATGGTCGTCCGTTAACTTCACACCAGACCTTAGATCGGCTCTAAAAAGACACCTTCTCTTGCCAAGCTCGGTCGTTATTTGCCTCTTATCGCCCTTCCGAAAAATGATGTCTTTTTCTTAACTTCTTTGCTTCGATATCGCGCTCTAATGAATGGGTTCAGTGATACCGTAACGTGCAGTAGCATCGCCGATACGTGCAACAATTTAAGTCGTTCTAGATAAGGTGGTAGGTGTGCTAGTACACAGTCCTATCAGCCTTTATCGAAACGAATAGGTTTAGATCCTAACGCTGAGAATTTACCCTTCGATTCAAAAGGCACAAAGTTATTGTAAAATAGATTCGTATTTTTTCTGAACATAGGTAAACATCGAATTCTCCACCAATTCTATTAACAACAGTAGAAATGTTGAATTAACTCTTACATTAAACTTACTTAACACTTTTAGAGTTTATTCTGAAGAATATACAAGTATTATACTTCTACCTAAGATGTCACATTCTTTTTTCAATTTTTAACACCAATAAATAAAATCAAAAAGAATAATATTGTAGTGATTGTTCACGAAAGTACAATCGTACCGAAAATTAACTTTAACAGTCTTCAGTTACTCATTAAAAATCATCCGAAACTGAAGACTTTGATTTTTAAAACAGAACTACTAAGCTGCAAGTAGTTTTCTAGTTGACATTACTTTCACAGATAGTGAATAAAAGACCAATTAAAACAAACGAAACATAATTAATTGTTTAGAATGTATACGTTTGTATTAAAACTATTGAAATTAATCAAATTATGCTGATTGCAGGAAAGTGGCTATCCTAATTGGATAAGAAATGATCTACTCGGTTTAAAAATAAGTGGACAATGAACCACAAGAGAATGCATCACAGAAAAAGATGTGATGGATAATAAAGTGATGGGCACTTATAAATTTGGGCAATACCAGTAGAATAACAATAACCGTAATGTTTTCTGAACCATCCATAGCAATTTTCACATTTTATTTATTTTTTGCCTAGAGTTTTCTAATATCCGCCATTCCAAACCTACAACTTTATTGCATTTTTAAACATTTTAAAAGACAATGTAAACTTTATTATTTTATTTGCAAAAGATACATGAAATATACCTGTGAACAAATATTAAAGTTCAAAATGAGTACAATAACATGTGTGATTCGTATATTCCAAAAGTGGTATGTACTATATTAATATCTCTAACAATTTTGCCAGTGGTAATTGAAAAAAGACGCAAAATTTAAAACATTTCTTCTTGAGAATTGCCAGTCAGTAATTACGAGTTACGTGACCATTAATGGTAATTATTTATGATAAATTTGGAAGAAGTGTCCATTCATCCGTTTAATAAAATAACATTAGTGCAGAATAAATAAATTCGTGTGTTTATTATCCAAACACCTCTTCCTAATTTGATAATTCATCAAGTTCATTTTTGTTTTCGAAGAAGAAGGGGATTTTTGAATTTAAGTTAGTTGTTCAGTTCATTTAACATCTATTTGATATGCAATATGTAAACTAATTAACCATTTTGAGAGAAAAGAAGAAATGTGAACAGATGTTTTACAATTTAACATATGTTATTTGTATTAATCTATTTTAGCAACTTCATCAAAGAATAGACAAAATTAATGTCGTTTTTCCTATGATCAATTTCATCTAGCTTTTTCTCAGAACTATTGGGAAGTACACCAGATGATACACTTGAGCGACCGCACTTCGAAGTACTTCCCCATCTCCCATCCCTCTGCAATTCGCCACCCGGAATGGGCCTTTCATTGAACGTAGAAGAATACTTCCATTGTTCTTACATGCCATGGTTTACGCAAAGCGATCTTTTCACAGAACGTCGCCAGTCGGACCTCTTTCTGCAGAGTATGGCGCTTGTTCCTGACAGTCGGACGTTTCCACAAAACGTTCCCCACGGGATATTCCTGGTGGAGAGGATTTAAATAAACAGCCAGTCTGACTGCCTTATGCAAGACTCCTCAAATCTTAATGATCGTAGCCTCATTGGCTTTGTACTTATGTATTCGCTCACGAAAAGGACACAAAAAAAACTTCTCAACGGTCTTTACTCGAGAATCTGAGAGCTGAGAACACAAGATATCCATTACCGTTCACACTGGGAAATTTCGCAAATGTGTTCATTACGAAGGTAGAAAGAAACCCAATTTAGAATCTACAAAACTCTATGAGAATAACGAACATATTCTTTCTGATATGTCTTGCAGTGCTTTTGTAGAAAAAAAATAAAATCCGTTAATACGAGTTGGCAATAAATTTCTTGAGCTGTATAAAGCTACTTAATTCTACATTTGTTTTTTCGCTCTTCAATTCTACTGCTACTTCATTTTTTTCTCAATAAAAATCTTTCTCTTTCAAGCACCCTCTTTACTCTTTTGTGGAAGCACTGAACTAGATGTATTCCTCTTTTTAAAATGTGTATTCTGTGTGGGTGCCAGATGTAAGATGGAGATCCTGCGCAGACTTGCAAACGAAGGGTTCAGGCCCCGGTCGTTTGAAAGCAGAACGAACGAGAGCCAACAGCTGTTTGCGCAGATGTCGAGACAACTCTGCTTGCCTGGCAAATGAGAGTTGGCAAATTTCCTGAAATGTAAATGCCACTCGATGAGCTTCTCATTTCAAGAGAAGAGTTTAGTATCACTTATAATTCCTTCTCATTTCATCACGAAAAAATCTGCATGATTGTATTGATTACTTTATTGAGAATATCACACCCAAAGTTCACGTCTGGCGTGTGATTCACTCTAGGTGTATTTTGTTCTAGGAAAAAACTATTTCCAAAAATATAGGTTTAAAGAGGACAATAATTTGCGCAACTTTATCTCAAATTGAATTCCCATTTTACTAGTTGCTTTATCCAAATATTTTAATGAACGTTATTAGCTTTAAAAATATGTATTTAATTATTATAAATAATTCAGTATAACTTCATCCAAGGTTGGGTAAGAACCTTCTGCCGCAAGGAATGTCCCTATACTTCTAGAAACACGGACGATTCATATTAGCTTCACTCATAACTTAAAAATTCACTGCCCGAATCCATTCCAAGAGATAAAGTATTAATTAAAACTGCGCGCCATTCCCGGCGCGAAAACAGCCTCCAGCTCATGAGCACCACGCGCATGAGCGCAGCGCGAGATTCTTAGTTAATTAATTAAGCGCGGGAGCGGCCCCCTCTCTGAGCGCTGCTCCAGGTGCCTGCATTAGTAAACACAGAAGGAAGATGGGCAGCGACGGCGAGGGCGGACATTCGCCCAGAAGGGTAGCGGAGGCGGAGGCGGCGGCGGAGGCAGAAGCGGAGGCGAAGGCGGAGGCGAAGGCAGAGTGTCCAGGGTTTGAGGCTATGCGGTATGCGCAGTCTGTGAGCGCAGGCGAGCGAGGCGAGGTCGCAGGCGAGTGTCGTTTATGGCGAGGCGCAGCGGAAGCGCAGTGCGGTTAGGCGCACGGATAGCGCAGCGGAGGCCGCAGCGAGGCGCAGCGGAGGCGCAGGTCGGAGGCGCATCGGAGGCGCAGCGGTATGGCCAGCGTAGCGCAGGCGGTAGCGCAGGCGGAGCCAGCGGTTAGCGCAGCGGTATCGCAGCGTGAGCGCAGTGCGGTAGCGGAGGCGGGCCAGGCTGGAGCGCAGGCGTAGCGCATCGGAGCGCAGGCGGTAAGCGCAGGCGAGCGGCAGCGTAGCGCAGCGGAGGTCGCAGGCGAGGCCGCAGGCGGGATTGGCGCAGGCGAGCCGCAGCGGAGCGCAGCGGAGCGGCATTCGTAGTGCGCAGCGGTAGCGCACTGAGGCGCATGGTGTGGCGGATGCCAGGGATGCGCAGGTCGGGAGGCGTTCAGTCGAGGCGAGGCGCAGCTGGAGGCGCTAGGGAGGCAGGGTGTGCGATGCGGACGGAGCGCGGCTGGTCGTGCGGTCGTGTGCGAGGAGGAGATCCTTGTTGCATAGCGTGTTTAAGTGAAGAGCTGCTCGGTACCGGTCACGGCGCTGCATGTAAAAAGCCCCTTCCGCGTGGGGGTTCGTGCGACCCCGCGCGTCTTGGCTTTACCATGCAGCATCGCACGGAGCGCAATTGCTGCGTCCGCGGACTTCACTTGGCGCTGCTCTTTTGGGGCATCCCGGACGCCCCCGTAGCTCATACGGAAGGAATTTTTAGAATTGATGTTAATGTAAGAAGGACCGTGCTAATAGTCTTAGATGGTTTTCTGTGAATTTGTTTTGTATTTCTTGGTGAGAAAGGGTAGTTTGACCTATGTGTTTTCTAGAAACGGTTCCTCGGAATCAAGCGTGCTTGCGTTTGAGAAATGAACAAAACACTTAGTGAACCTCTGTACATATTTTAAAGCCAAATTTATTTTTATTATAATGAAATAAATTAACAACGGAACCCCACTCTAAATAATATTTCAATTTAATTAATATTGCAATATGAACTGTTACTTGAAGTTTTAAATTTACAACTCCACTCTACGTTATTATGGTGATGAAAATTGAATTTTTAGTTTAAAATTCAAATTTCCTTTTAGGATGCATTAATGAGTATTTACTATCACATATTTATATTTTATTCTATGCTGTCAATTAATTCTTTTTCATATTGAGCCGCTATTCTTGAACACAAACACATCATTTTGGTAAGTATACAATAATGTTCTGGAGCGTTGTTAACTGTCTTGGTATAGACTAAGTGCGCCAAAGTTACTATGTTTTCAATTGCACTATTACACATTTTGAAAACATTCCCAAGATGCATTTCATCAGTAGCGTATGCAATATAAATACATTCTGAAATGAGCACGTACATAATTCTAGAAATCTTTTATTCATCTTCGAGATTGACGTCTTGATCCAATCTCTCCATAAAATCAACGAGAAACATTTAACAATGTGAAAATGTGTTCACAGTTAATGTGAAGAATATACTAATGCTGCTGATATAATCTTATATATAATATAATGTTTTAAATGTCTGTCTATAATGGATCAAGATTGTACCCAATCGAAAAAAAATCCACTTTGTTCACCGTTCTAACGGTTCTTTCAATGTCCGATGATTCGAATACCAAAGAAAATACTGGAAAATTTCATATCTTGATTTTTGGGTAGCAACCTGCCCTCCTGTTCTACGCGCCTCTCTTCCGCGCCATTCGTCCGCGACGGTTGCACAGTCGTCTCTTCGTTGATGCGATTGTTTTCCCTGCCGCCGCCCCCGGCCGCCGCCCAGCTGTGTGCCATGAATATTGGGAGGCGCGCTCTTCCGCGCATCATAATATCTTTTAACCAAAAACCCTCCTGGTACAGTCTGATAAAAGATTGTAAAACAGCTCTGCCCGAAGTTTTACGGGCACTCCCGACGGATGCACCCGCAGCAGCGCCGCTCTCCGGCCTACTGCGTCCCCACCCCACCCTGCCCCCAGCCGTTTTGCCCACTCGGCCGCCGCGCCTACTGTCTGCCCCACCCCCACCCGCCCCCGCCTTTTGCCCACTCGGCCGCCGCCGCCGACTGCATTGGCCCCACCCCACCCCGCCCCCGGCCTTGTGCCTACACTCGCCTCCGCCTACTGCGCCTCACCCCCGCCCGCTCATTTTGTCACACTCGGCCGCCCCCGTCCTACGGTTTTGCCCACCCCCCACCCTCCGCCCCCGGCCTGTTGTGTGCCACACTCGCCGCCGGCGGCGCGCTCGTAACTGTGCCCTTCACCCCCGTCCTTGTTGGCCCCCCGCCCCCCGCCTTTTTTGTGTCACTTATCGCCGCCTGGCTGCTATTTCTGTCTCCTCCATCTCCCTCACGACACACGGCCAAAGGAATAGGAAAACGCCTCGAACAGTCGTCGGCTGGCCCGGTGTGAATGCGGTAACCCTCTGGTGCTGGGAGTTTTGGGTAGTCATCATGTATTTCTTCCTAGCGGACAGTATTCATGGAGGAAACTCAAAATGGTTGACAAAGCGGATCGGTAATTCCTTCACTTCCTCGCGCCTGCAAGGTAGTGCGAACTGTGGACAGATGCATTTATCCAAATTATTTCCAGTGACACCCCAGCGTAAAATGCATTGTTTTTATGAAATCGGTAAACCAAAATATGTAATTAGTGAGAAATGTTGTGCTACTGAATGCGCTTTCGGAACATTGTCATAAAATCAAGAACAGAATATTAAGCAACAGGAGTGAGTTAGAATAATGTTAGATTATAGACTTATGATAATTTTCGAGAACTATAAAGTGAGTGTGTATAAAAAACAACATTATAATTGATACGTAAGCATTTGATATCCTTCCAAATGACGAAATTCAATTGAGTTCCCATAAAGTTACAAAGCAATGTACAAAACCTCCGTCTAATGCATTAATTATTATGGAAGATATTTTCATTAATTCATGCATAACTATCCAATTGTGTACACTCACATAAAATGATAAAGGCTCTATTGATTTGATTCATTAATGTTTTAACAATACTTAAAAAAATATTTGAGATTATGTTGAAGTTTACCTGTTCATTTACGCAGAAATGAACCCAGCACTTTTACACAATTGTTCGGGCACTCTTTCACATTTTTTACACGTTTTTCCAGCACTTTTACACATTTGTTCGTGTGTCGTTTGTTCCTTTATGTCACTCAGTGGACCTCACAAATGTTTAAAATAAAACGAAGTTATATATCAATTTTGAATCTTGTGAACACCCGCTCTAAAGCCAGAGTGCACTTCTCCACTGAGAACCAGAGTGCACAGCCAGCGTGCCAGCGAAACTCCCAGGAGTTCCGGCAGCTGGGAGGCGTTAATGTAAGCGCCGATAACTTTCGGGAAGCGTTCGTTGTGTCCGCCGCCATTTGATAACATGTCGCAGTAAAGCTGCTGACGCCCGGTCCTGACGCGTGGGGAACAGCGTTGTACGTGAGCATAAAAAAGAGACAATCAATTTTACTGAAGGTGACGCGAGACGCTATATTAGTGCAATGCTCAATGACGTCACACGATTTACATCACACAATCGTACACATTAAAGTAGTCCTTAAATTAACAAATGAATTACAAATTATTTTTTCAACAACAAGTGAATGGACCGGTCTCACGATAGCAGAAATTGTGCTGTCGCTGTTGCCGGCAGCCGCGCGTTGAGGGCTTTTGTCCAGAGCTTACACGGTCAGGATGCCCGCTGACCGCTCTCCGCCTGGTTGCGTAGGCTTTCGCGGCCGGATTTTATGTTGTCTAGGCTATCCGTCTGACTACTGCCACAGCGGCCTGAATCCATTGATTAGCTTCGCCCCTCTGCTTGTTGCAACCGAATACTCCGAGACCCCTTCTCAATTCTGCCTGCTCTCGACTCGCCTCACTCCCTTCATCTCTTTGCTCTTCCTGGCGCACCCGCTACCCCTTCAAGATCGGAAGCCTCCACGCAAGATCTGCGGTCTCGATGGGCCAACCGTTGCCATCGGTTCGCACATAGAATCAAATATCTAACGTATCTGCCGTTGCTATTCGCATCCTGCCTACTAAAAGACCGAATACAAATGTCTGTTGTTTTCTCTCGTTTCTTTTAATGGTCTTCAGAAGGAAGGTCTATAATTGTTGCGGAACGAACGGCTCAACACGTGGTAAAATAATAGTGGAAAGTACGTTGTGCGATAAATAGTTTGATTTAGAAGTTATTTATAAGAAACGATTGAGACGAAGCTATTTTGGAACGTATTACAATGTGTAGAAGTTTTTACAACAACATTTACACTCATTTATGAATTAAGAAATATTTTCTGAACAGAAGTTTTAAGTGCAGATTTCTAGCAATAAAATAACCGAAATACCAAACTATTGCTGAAGAACCTCAATAATCGTCTTTATTATTTCATTCGAAAATTAATTTTGCATACGGCACTGTATGTTTCTGTACTGCTCACATACTCAGGGTTTGAATATTTGAAGTATTTTTTTGTATACGTTTGAACAGTTTATTGTCAGACAGAATCCGCTATTGCAGTCAAAAGTAAAATATGAGAATCCAAGACTTTGGGGCTAAAAATCTAATACTATACAATAAAGAATGTAACACACGATTTTCGATCTATGCTTACATCTCCACGATTTGTAAACTGAAAAAAAATTAAATAAACAATTTTTGTAAAGATTCATTAAGAAGGCTTTACCGTGCTCACTAAATATTAATCAATTAATGTGCGTTTCAATTACTCAAATTACATACAATGCATATAAAAATAGAGCTTATAATTCTGATATTTTATTGGTAGTGCTCACAAGTAAATCATGGTGGCTCCGACGACAGAGAGTCTGTTAACTGTCGCACACCAATTCCATTTCTGTATCCGCTGAACACCCATCATCACATAAATGTCCTTTAATGAACAAAGTAGTAAATGTAGGCAAAAATGCCTCATAAAATGTGATTACTAATTGCTCAACCTAAAAGTAAGGCGCTTCATTTCTTTCTTAGTTTTTTAATTTGCTCTTGAACCTAATCTAATGCATAGTTGTGGAGTCTCCAACGTCATCTTGAAAGGATACGAAGCAGCGGAAATGCGGTGCCATCGGAACAACACGTAATTACAACTGAAGAATTAAAATCGTAATTTATTGAAGAACGGCAAAAACCTTGTTAATAAAAAACAGACATCTCTTAAGTTAGGGCATGAATTGCCAGTGGCACGCACTCCACGTTGAAGTTACTATTCCTCTAAAGTAAAAAGTCAGCGTGCAACGTATAACAAACTTTAATACATTGACCAACTTAGTTAATTTTACAGATTCGTTACATAGGCTATTTAGCTTCCCAAATAAAACGAGATATCAATAGTTACGTGATACACAGAAACCCCTATAATAATATTAATAATAA
>BOPP01000093.1:881263-914786 GCA_017312745.1 Gryllus bimaculatus
CAGCGCCAGCTGTGCCCCTTTCCAGAAATTCTTGAAGATAAATTTCTCAACAAACTATTCAGCAAATCGGTACTGGTCACAAAACTCGTTTTATTACGCTATTACATAATTCGTTGACCTCAGTTCTAATACTCAGTAATCCAATATAAATGATAAGTTCATTACGATTCTCTTCACGATAGCCGACTGAACTTATTTCCATGATCTTGTCAATAACGTCAACAATCTCAAACCCTTCTCTCACGCGCAGCTAGCGTGCTCCAGACATGTGCATCCCATATGACATTTTACAGTCTTCATTATTATTTTTGTTTATAGAAAATATTTAAACGTTTTTAATTTGTAATATGGACATTTTAAACATATTGCGTACTTTTGCAAATGGTCAAGCTGAAAGTAAGGCGGAATATTGCCCTGCCATTTCCCCCCCCCCAAAGTTAGCAGCGAGACGCCCGAGGTGGCGACCAAGGGTGCGCGTCTGTAGGCTGCGAGCGGACGGTTCCCTCGCGCGGCAACTCCAGCCGCGCGTACCTCATCGCTGTCTATTTCTCCCACCCCTCCCCCCCCTTCCCCACCTCGCTCCGCCACGCGCTGGCGCTACGAGCGGCGCGCTCACCATTCCATTAGGAGCCCCTTCGCATTCCGTCTTGATGCCCCTCGCCCCCCCCACCCGAATCAGATCCCGCGTGCTGCTGACCGGCCCCCGCGAACGCACCCCGCCTTCCGCGCCCCGGCCGCAATCGAACTCAACTTAACGCTCGATTTCTCCTACCGGACAGAGGCACCCGCCGCCGATGTCCGTCGCTCCGACTCCAGCCGGATCTTGGTACCGGCAGCCGGCAACGCAGCAGCGCTCAAGCCAAACAGCACTACCAAAGTTGAACCACACCCGCCAAGCCCAGCCGACGGCACCACCGAAGGTGACACAATATTCCCCGGGGGCGGGACCAGAGCATGTTGTGAACACGAGCGAGCGAAAGTTGACCTGTCCGAAATGCTCTTGGTTTTAATCGATTTATACTGAATGTCCCAGCTGTGGCTCAAGGGCTAAGAGAACAAATAAGTGCTGTCGGTGACTAACAGAAATTAATGGCCGAAAGTTGCATTTTATCCAGTCATCTGAGAGGCCACCACGAGTCCGGGACGAAATATATGAGTTCTCTATTCATATAACCTTAGCCCGTGTGTGTGTAAACATATGCGTCTTACGCTTATATGGAGGGCTATATCCATACAGTTAAAGAGTGGCCTGACTCACCTGATGATCGCACTATGTATTCATTAAGAATGTACAAGTGTGGAGAGTAACGCGGAATATGGCGCCTCTCCGAATGCGACCAGAGCGTTTAAATGTTTTTAGTTCAGCCCGTCGATTCCAATTATTGATCTCGCATGAAGGCCGTGCCAGCGCGTGTTAACGGTCCTTCTCCGGAAAGGTCCCGTAGCTTGACTTGGACCAGAAGGGCGGCGTCTCATGATCCCTTGTACAGCTCTCAGGAGTATGAGGTGAGCATAAACCGTCTACCATTTATTTATCGAAACATATAAGGGGGTACTTGAATAAAACTCAGATATATCTCTTGAATATTGTGTTTTTTTAATGGTATGAAGCACATAAGCGTACTAGTGCCTACACAATGGCGTTCTATATGTGAGCGCACAAGGTTTACTGTATGTACGGAGTGAGGAGACCGGAAGTATATATAAAATAATTTATTATTTTTTTAAGGTTACACGACAGAGTGAGCTAGATGTGCTAGTTAGCGAGTAGTTGTAGCGATGCACCTATCCGTAACTTCCGGAGCGACCTTATCATCAGAATTAAATAAAAAGCAGAGTCATTAACAATGAGCGGCTTATGTAATCCCGTCACCAACCACCTCCTGTGCCTAATAGCGAGTTGGATTGTCATTGTCTGAGCGTGTCACAACACACTATGGTCCATACACCCCGCTAGTGTCCCTGATCGCGTTAACGGTTACACTATATCTATTCATACTCTCCCTTGTCATGCGCTCATCCGCCTGTTCCGCCCCCGCTGCCGCCCGCGGCCCCCCCCGCCGACTCCCGCTCCCACATAGCGCGCAGGCGCTGAGCGAAGCCCTTTACCGGCGCGGCGCCCGGATTGAGGCGGGCCAGAGGGCGGTAATTGCGCATCATGGGATACGGTGGCAACTGCACGAGGTAGGCGGGGACGAAAACAGCCGCGACCAAACGTTTCTCTGTCCCACGACTGCGCAGTTAGCGGGACATGGATAGGCGAGCAGCGGATGGCACACTATGAGGGCGAACGGAGGGTGAGCGCTGAACGGGGCGAAGGAGGTCGGGCGAACGGCGGGCTCGTGGATCGATGGCATAGGGGCGCCGGGCAGGGAGCCATCCTGTTATCGAAGGGCGAGCGGGACGCCGAAAGAACGTGGGAGGAAGGCAGGCCGGGCCCAGCCGGTGCGGCTGGACTTGCCAGCCCTGGGACACCGCCCCTTGGGAGCCTCCCCCACAATACAACGACCAGCGCCTGCCAAGCATCATAATTTCATGAGAACAGAAATATTTCGGAGCCTACTGTACCGAGTCTCGATCGCCCTTTTTTCTGTTAGTTTGGCCTCCATCCTTACCTGGCTCCAGCTTTCGTCCTAGCTGCGTTGCGATTTTGCATCCTAAATGTAGTTTCCTAGCTAGCGTGAAGGTTCTTCAAATAGGCTGTTTACGGCTTTGTACTGATTAAATAAGAGTAACAATTTGAGCCAAAACACTAAATAAGTGCATGCCAAAATTGGTGTAACTTGTCGGTTACAACATGGACATTTGAGAGCAGATTTAAATTTTATATTGTGTTTATTCCATTCAATATTTTCCTCTCATTTCATTCACATTTTTATTGGATACTTTTATTGTTATTGGTTAATAATTTTTTTATATTAATTTGCCTATGTGGCCAGATAAAATTTAACAAAACGAAATGTTGACTTCGTTTCCATGCTACATTTGTGCCGAAATGACTTTGCAAGTGCCAACATACTGCGTCCGCGGACAGCGCGGAAATCGCGTGAAGCAGTTGTGCCGTGCCGATCCGGACTAAAAGAAAGCTCGCGGGATCGTGACCCGCCTCGGGCAGGTTGTATTGTGTTTCGTCTTTCACCCCCTATCATCATGTCGTGTTCATCTCACAGTACCATACCGTTTACACGCCAATGGCGGTTTGCGTAAAGACCTAGATTTGATGCGACCTAAAATAAATAAGTGCAAACCATAGTAGAACGCGTCAACAGGGCGAATAATTTAATCCGTCATCACGAAAAGTGATGCACAGCGCAGGGATGAAGATCGCGCTTAGTACGCGCAGCGGCATCAATGTCACTGCATGCCTTGACGACAGTTCTAAGGTTCGTCTATCCCACCGATACATCGCTTGTGAGGAGAGACGTTTAGCGCCAAGCTGCATCTGATCGATGGTTTCTTCTCGATCGTTTTTTTGTGTTCTTCTATTCTAGTACCAGAGGAAGAAGTATCACAAAAGAGGCAAGACCGCTTCCTGCATTTTATTCCAGCTCTCTTCCTGCCATCTTTACCCCTTACTTAGAACACTCGATTGGAGTACCTTGGCATATGGCAAAAAACCTTTACAAGGCCGACAATGTAGATCGCGCCCGGATCCTCCCCCCATCCAGGCGGGGGCCGGTAACTGATCACCGTGATAAAAAACTAACACCCATAGCTACCGAGACTAATGACCTAGTGCATAGGTCGCCCGCGAAACCACTATTCAATAGGGGGTGGAACCAAATGAAAGACGAATTGTATCTTCTGTAACATACTGATCATCCGAGGATCACTTGACAGGCGTTAGTTTAGCTGAGCACCGCGCCTAATTTTATTTTCCTCTTTATTACGTACTACGGTAATAAAAAGGATGTTTTTAAATGCTGCTGCCTGCAGGGAGTATTGTCTGCCTCAGCGTCAAGACCACTGAGAAATGCTGCCGGCCACCGTGAAGTATAAGCACCAATCTCGCAGGTCGTGAGAGTCCGTATTTACCTAAGACGTAATATCGTGCCGCCTCATCCCAGAGCCAATTGGACCACGGCCCATCAGCCCGGAAGACATGAAGAATATTGACTCCGGCCGTGAAAGCCTACAATGCTGTACAATCTTTCATTGTTCATCCATTTCATTCATTACTAAGTAATAATATATATAAATAGAGTGTAGGACTTACTTGAATTCGAAATTGCACGCAATCAAATGAATATTATGTGGTTTCACTTTACGATGACAAATTTAATAAATATTTTTGGAACATATTGCAAAACAATGACGATTTGTAAAGATTCGGTTCAATTATTAAAATATACATCAATGAATAATTTAATGGAAGTTCAATTAATATCGCAATGCCATTGATTTCCCGTTAACAATACGCTATTTATTAAACAGATATTTATATAATCATCCACATCATATTGCGTTTCAGTTGAAAATGTAAAATAATTTAGAGAACTCGTTTATGTATACCGTAAAGCATTCCAATAATCAAAGAATCATATTTCTTCTAGCATCTAATATTTAATTTCTAATAAATACAACATATAGTACGAGATAAGAAAGAGACTGACAATAACGTCCTATGTTTATGTACGTAACCACTAATCTAGAATTAATTATTTATACGAATGTCTCCCTCCTAGTTAGTTCTGTGCCACATTTTCGAACAAATAACATTATTCTTATTGACTGTTAAATTTTTTGCCAGTTTTGTAATTCTGGTGTAACAAATGACGCTGTGTCGCAGAGATATTTACTTTTAACTCTGCGACGAGAAATATCGGATTGAAACCTTTATCTTCTTATTTCTCTGAATGATTTCGATGTGGCAAATGACTATCTGTAGACTACGGCTGTTTTTTAAGAAACATCGCTGAATTGAAACAGATTTTTTTAACATCGATGTTTTGGGTTAGATGTTTGTACGTTTATGATGTTTTGTTCGTGCTCATAATCACAATTTTGTGAATGTTAAAATAAGAAACGATAAATGATGGTACCAATATCTGTTTGTATTCGATCGAAACGAACGCGGTTTGTTCTATCTTCATCGAAACAGACTAACATTCCTTGCTTGAGATGATCCTGCTAGACTGGTATTTTCTTTGTCTATCCTGTATTTTGCACATCGTGAGACGTTGTATATCTTTGTTTTTTTTTGTTAAATTTGAATTATAAATTAATAGGCACGGCCATTGTCAAATTATTTATTTTTGCGTACGAATTTCATGTTAGAGATTACTGAACCAACTTTAAAACATCTATGTTTTAAAATATCGGTGGTATTCTGGTCGATGTATTTTTAACATCGATGATTTCTGGTCGATGTATTTTTAACATCGATGTGAATTTTGTCGATGTATATTTTACATTGACTGATTCTGGTTTGATGTCGATCACTACTGTAGACTGCGCTTCATACTCCTGTCATTGCGAATGTACATATGAATCTACGGGTTGCATGCGCATCGCAGCGGGGCTGAGCCGGCGTAAAGGCCGCATTCACAATGGGCAACATAAAGATAAGCATGGCGTTAACATAAAAGTTAGGACTGCGTCCATAAGCGGACTCATTCACAATGCGTTCGCATACACATACCACGTTCGACGTTAACTTAAACGCTTGCAAGCTTCAAACTTCTGTGCTTCTGCATATGTAAGACAAGTAATGAACAAATCTCAGTACGTTAACTCAAAATCGAGAATCGAAATAGGAGCGAAGTGGATAGACAAACAAACGCCACGTAGGCCATGGATACAGTCGATACCTTGAAATCGATTCTCTCGTTCAACCAATAGTAAACCAGAATGTCTCACAGCCAATAGAAACTCTTATTTTGCGTACGTTTATGTTAAACATTGTGAAAACTTTAGTCCCTCGCTTATGATAATGTTTACGTCTATGTGTTATGGTTATGTTTACGTTTGCATAGTGAATAGGTCTTAAAGGAGTGGGGTGAACATATAATAAAATTACTTCCATTTTACACTGTTGACCTAATTCATTACTTTGTCTAATACCTACATGTGAAAAATAACCAGCTAGGTTACTTTGGTTAGTAATATACGAAAGATCAAGCGAAGCCTATGATCTACAGGACATAGTGTGTAGGTAAAAGTGAAATAGGTTGTGACGATACTTTTAGTTACGCATTTAAAGACAGATTACATGAAAAAATCTATCAAAATGATAAACTGTCATTATAATACTTTTCAATTAAAGGTTTGCATTGTTGCACTGTAATTGTAATAATTTTTATTCATGATAATTTCTCATGTCATTTGAAACATGTTAAAGTTTTATTCATAGTATTGTAGTGAATTGACAGTCTTCTGTATCCATAAAATTAACAATTTACTTTTTAACAATTAACTTTTCTATCGTATATCACTATTGAAATAAATGAAATTAGGAGAACATGTAGTAATAAGATACAAATACAAACAATTCATAAACAGAACAGAATGAATGTTTCTTATGCTCACAGAACAAAAAGCAATCGCGAAGGTCAGAGAGAGAACCTCGTTAGAAAATAAATAATAAGAATGAGGGTATAGTAACTAGAAATATAAAAAATAAATAGTAAAGGAAGCAATAGGGAAAAGACTGGGAAGGGAAATACAATGCGCGAATGAAGGAGATGCAACATTAGCTGTCAGACGAAAGTCACACCTGTCCTTTCAAATAGCATACCGGCACTAAAAACGTAGATTTATTACCCCCCCCCCAAATGTTTACGCTAAATGCCGTCCCCTGACACACACAAACACACACACACACAAACACACACAAACACACACACAAACACACACACAAACACACACACAAACACATACACATACACATACACACACATGCCGTGACTGGAGCGGCACGCCGTGTCGACCGCGCGAGGTGCGGGGCGCAGATCATTCGTCACGGCCAGTTGGGGGCCTCGCGGAGTCTTGCCGGCGTCGGGCGGCCGTGCGCCGCGCCGCGGCGTTTCGTCCGTTTTAACTTGCAAATTGCTGTGTCCGCCCGTCTAATAACAATAGAAGTTACGCGCCGCGCGGTCCGACGGGCGCGCCTGGCTGCGTGGCGCCGCTCCGCGTCTCCTCGTTCTCTCCCCGCCCCTCTCCACCACACCCCCTCCATCCACCCCGCCCCGCCGTCTCTCCCGTGCGTCTAGTACCGCATTTCGTCTCGAATCACGTCATGCAAATTACGCGCCGCGTCTCCATTCTGCGGCTTTTTGCGAGGGCGGAGGACGCTTTCGCGACCCGCGCAGTCGAATCCGACCGCATGAGTCGCATGCCTGTGATTGATATATGTCAACAGAGCTTGTGTAAATCGCGAGGCCAAATGTGCCTTAAAACTTTTTACGTGTTGATGCTGTGATGTACGCAAGTTGTGGCTCGCTGTACCGGCTCTAAGGGATTGTGACTGGTTGACTCTTTTTCTACCCTTTCTCTCTGACTTTACCTGTCGCTATTGGCCTGTGGCAGTGGCTTTTTCTATGACTATAATTGTGTCTCTGCTGTCCGCGCTTCTCTCTCTCTCTCTCTCTCTCTCTCTCTATCTATCTCTATCCCTCTCTCTCACTGTTCTCTCTCTTTCACACACACATACACACATTGAAAATCTACATTCTTAAGTAAATTTTAAGAGTCATAAGCTTGTAAGAAGAAAAGGGAATTTTGACTTTAATGAAGTATCAGACAGTTAGTATCAGACTTTAAAAAAGTAACATAGGGTTGTTTGACACGTGCTTACTTCAATACGAGATATTACGTGTCTTACTTCAATAAGAGATCTGTTTTTAATAAGAATATAAAAAGTGAAGATATTCATAACATTTTACACTTGCATTTTCATCAATATCGTAGTTATTTAAACACATGAAATCTTGTACGCCCACGTCGATCGTGAATAGAAGTTTGTCTTCCAATCACCCCATCCCATAGAAGACATCCTTCGGGAGCGGCTCCTCTCTGCGACGCGATCTGTGCTCGAGGGACATAAGCTGACGTGAAACGGGATAGATATCACTTTCGAGTACGCGTAAGTGCATCATCGTTTCAAGAAAATGGGATGCACAGGAAAAAGATTAAATAGAAGAAAAGTGAGTTTTTGGAAAGGATAAAATATCCATCAGTTTATTTTAGGTAGATCATGACACGGCACAAATTTTAACAGCTTAATGGCGCACAAATCCTCCACTCAGTTTCCGAAAACTTCAAGACTTGTCATGCATGAAGAATTCGAATTTAAAATAAATTTAAGTACATGCATTTATAAAGGAGGGAAACAGTAAAATTGCAGTTCTTCCTTCTCAAGGTAGGAAACTGAAACACATTTTACAAGGCTGGGTTAAATGCTACAGTTGATCCGTTTCAAGAACTTGTAATTCATCGAATATATGATTTTACGACTATTTTTATAAGTATTTTATTACACTATAGTTTATTCATATAAATAGATTACCATCGGCGCAACTAATTATATTCTATCAAAGCCCAAATACATGAAAATGAGCGGTAGGTCCTGTATCTCTGCATTGGAAGAGCTATGAAGTTCTGTTGGAAGCACATCTTTTCTTGAAAGTTGGAGTCAAGCATTTCTTCAAAGTTGGAAGCACATCTTTTATGTACACTTTTAGACACTTTTACAAACACCTTTCAAAACCTGTGACTTATACTGAACTGCTTACCATACTGTATGACAAACAAATTCATATAGATCATTCAATACCTGCAAATAAACCGTATGTTTATTTGGAATTTGGAGAAAATAGCATGTCTACCTGTTGATGTTGCTGTGCTACGTGAGCAGAACTTTGTAACTAAACAGATAGATAAATAGCTTAAATAATAGATTTTGGAAATCGAGAATATCCGTTTAAAACCTACCAAGTGACGGGGAAAAAACTTCAACAGCAGTAACTAATACATGTAAGTATATATACTTTTATCTTCACTATATATCAACTGCTCCAATATTTCTACTATATCAACTGTATCAATAATTCAAGATAAAAATTATTTCATTCTTTTAAATATAAAGTATCGGTATTTGCCTAGAGGACTAAATATCTATTCCTGGCGACAACAGAGCAAACGTCCAAAGTAGCTGGTATTATGGGATAAATTATGTGAGTTGTGAGTCGAATTATTTTATGTCTGACTAGGGAACAATATCAGATATCTTTTTGGGAGCGTCACCACGAACTACTTCATATTTATAAGTGAGCAAAATGGCCAACGTGACCATCCCTTACACGATGAATTACCCATACCTCATTCTTTACGATTTTTTAGGAAATATAATAGTATTCGAAACACGTAAATCCACATTAATTCAATCAATTACGTCTGCTAGCTCCAATCTCTGGAACGCTGAACAGTCTGTCTCAACCGGGGTACTAATTACTCTGAAGTACTCTCAGAGGGCGCCACACCAGTGGCAGCCTATGGGAGCTCTGAACGCCCTCTGCGTTTCATTGCGACACGTCGCTGGCGCTCTCTCGAGCCACCATGTGACCGAAGCTTGGAAAACAAACCGGAGAGGGGGGGGCGAGGCGGAAATCTCTTCAATTTTCATACTGAAAAATGGCTTCTGGGAATAGCGCGCCACGCGCGACGGGTTTCGTAGGGGGCCTTGGGGGAAATCTGCGTGATGCAAAGGGTCGCGAGGCTACGGGGCGGTAACGCAGACGAAGTTGGATGTGAGGCGGATGCGAAGGTGTCGTGGGAGTGGGGGAGGCCTTGTCCCATTGGACTATGGTCCGCACGTCAACGCATTCGTTTCGGATTTATGAGCGGGAGGAAGTTGCGAGATCTATCCGGCCGTTATCTTATTTGTTTCGTATTCGTTTCATTTATTTGTTGTGAATTTATTGTTGCTTATTTGTTGCTTAATATATGTTGCTTAATTGCTTATTTGTTATTTACTTGTTCGAAAGCTCCTCGTCAGATATCTCGATGTGACTTTGTTATAGGTTCGCTTTGAATGTGATGCACATATCTTTTCAAAGCACATTGTGGTGTGAAATATGGTTTTCCATAGATAATCTTTTATCAATGAATAAATAACGAATATTCGAAAGTCGACTTAAGACCGTTTTGAATATAGATTTGATCTCTTGAGTGATATTAAGAAAAACATATTTTAGAAACATGTATTTTGGTGCAAGTGTAAACCTTTCTTTACGACTTTATAATTTTGAGATGTTACCGGTACTCAAATTCTAAGTTTCTAGATATCAAACTTGTATTGAATCAACATCAGAACAATACAAATGCGTTTCGCATAACTAAGATTATAATACAAATATTAATGTAACCGAATATATAAAATGTTCAAAGACAAAATAAATATAAAGACGCCTGATGTAGGCAATATAAAAAAATATTGATTCGTATTAATTTAACACATTATTACTCTGAGATAAATAACATAAATGAGATAAAATAACCTAACTTCGCTGCCGATAGCGTTGTTCCAACGCGAACTCTTTTTAGATCGCGCTATAACTTAGAGTGCTATTAGTATCTTCGCACTTCTCAATTTGTTATTTTAGTATTTTTTGTCTAATAGTGCGTAGTACTAATTAAAACAAAGTTATAACTAGTTATAACAATTAACTGTATATTTACTGCCATGCAGCGGAGAACAATTATCTCTTTTTAGCAGTAGACAAACACCTAACACGATCATTTAAAAAGTAGTTCGAAGAATCAGCTTCAATAATTAGAATCTTTGCAGAGCTCGAGTACGTGGGGCGTTCGAAGCAAATATACGCCCTTTCGTTCTTTTTCGAATCCGTTCTAGCGTTCTCGGGAGATCGAGTGTTTAACGTGGAAATGAATTCCTCCCTCGACTGGAACTTGGGTAATCTGAACCGACAAAAAACTGCGGACGACGTCTCTTCAATTGTTCGGGCATGGTAGCGATTTGTAGGCCCGCCTGTTTGCGTTCACGGTTCCTCGTTACTTACCGATGGGCCACACCCTCCCGTTCGCTTTCCTTCGCTCCTCACTGAGTCTCCTCCCTGTCTCTCTCATATTCTCCTGTTTGCCAAAAACCATTTGAAATTGAAATGGGCTCCGGCTCAATCGGAATATCTAAATACAAGTTAGCGCGTACTTGCTCGTCGTGCATATATGATCAAAAGTTTTGTTTGAAGTATGTCCTATCTCTAGGTCTCTGCAGAAACACTCGGTTTTCCTGAGAGGCCGGGTGGCGGCGGGGGCGGGGCGAGGAGGTGTCTGCGAGGACGCGGGTCACGAGGGCGCTCTGAGGACGCCCCGCGCCTTTGCTCTTATGGTGCATGGGGCTGCGGCGGGGTGGAATATGCATGCACGCACACACGTGCAGGATGCCCCGGGGGCTTGTGCTGATCTACATGTCTTCCAAGACCACATCTCATTGTATTATGAATTGCGTACTCTAGCGACTCTAATGAACGTATTCTCTTAGAGCGTAATTTATTGCTATTATATACAAGATATCATCTACATATTCTATTAAGTGATGTGTTAATAAAAATTAACACTAAAATAAGATCGAATTTGTAAATCTTGAGAAACTACCAATTTGAACAAAAATTTTACAATCAGTAAAACGTGTAATTAAATATTTTTAAAAGTAAAACAATCGGCTAAACCGGCTTCATTTAGTGAATTTTAATGGAAGACTATGTGTACGAACAAAGATGTAACTAGAAGTACTCTGCGCCACACTGCGTCGGGAAAAGATTAATCAGAAACACAAGTAACAAGAAGATAATGAGATTTGATTGACTCATTTCAAGAAAACTATATTACTACAAAAATACCTCTTTTGTTTTATAGAAAGGTAAGAAAGAAAATTGTGCATTGTGTAATTAAACGCCACAGAGCGAATTCCGTAAAAATAAGTGACTCATCCTCTATTTCTTAAATACAGAACGGTGCAAACTGGTTAAATGTATTTGCAAACTATTATGCGTATAATTCTTATCTGGCGGTATTGTGACATTAACAATGGCACATACAAGTGTAATAAATGTCAAATTTGATTTGTTATTATGTTAATGTTCGAGAAAACTCGTACTTCTCATGAGTTTTATATGGTTGTCGTATAATATTACATTTTAAAATAGTTTTTCACAATAATTTAATAAAACTATCATGGTATCAAAGAAAAACATTAAGTCCTTCAACTTTTATTATACTTCTGTGTTACTTGATAACTTGATTCTTTTACTCTTAATTCAGTGCATATATACTACATGATCCAAAGCAGTGTAGTTCATTGGTTGAATCAATGTAGTCTTGCAAAGTAAAGTAACATTTTTATTCTGACAGTTTTTTCAAGAACACTTTTTATTCCAACTTATCCCAGCTGCAACAGTTGACTTTTCAGGACAATTGCTTATTACTAAGAGATACTATTACACAAGTTGAAGATTAAAGGTTCAGTATTTTTACAGTAGATGGGAAAAATATAAATTGTTCGGTGAAAATTTCAGGCATATATTATCTAGGTAAGCAAAACCTTATTTTGAAATTCTGCATGCTGTAAAAAAAGAACATTTTCTATATTGTTTCACTTACAAGGAAATGAAACACTACAATATAGCAATTGTACTTGTATCGGTTTACTTAACATTGTCTGTCTTAAAAAACTATTAAGACTTCTCTAATTGGTTAAGTTCATTTTCAAATTTTCTATTTTATGTTAATTCCATTTGTCTTGCATTTCAAACTACATTGTTTTTACTTTCCTGTAAAAGTACTTATAAACGGATATTCGTACGTGTATTATATAAATGAAGTATATTAATATAAGAAGTGACGCGCTGAGAATGATAATTTATTTATGTCCAGTACGACATTAGGAAGAATAAGAAAAATAATTTCTGGCAATTTTCAGTACATATCGAAACTGTTTTATTAGTTTTGTATTTCCAGAGTTCAAATTCTGCGCACGTTGGTAATTAATAATATTTGTTTCTGTAGAACAATTTAATTTTCTAATGTTGTTAAGAAGTCTCGAAACGTACGTAATATTATATTACAGTCGGTATTTCGCAGTTATACCCAAGCGAGCTTTATAAGAATATCTTCTCGGTTTAAACATTTTATTTTGACAGTTTAATTAACAAAATGTGGCCTCTCTGTGCGTCAAACTACATTACGATAGCCATTTGTTCGGGCTTGTACGCATATTTAATACTGTGGTGGAGTTATAGTGGGTTCTGATAATGCTATCACGTATTTGCTCCGTCAACAAACTAAGCGAGTGATTTCAAAGCCACAACAGAATAATTTATTAAAAATACGCTTTCAACTGTATTCCAACACCAGTGTGAGAGATATGTAAATTTTATAAAGGTGTCTAGAATTATTTTGCACTGAACATTTAATTTTAATCACTATATCTTCCAATGTACTATGTTTATTTGAAACTGAGATTTCTTAGCGGCGTCCAGTACATGTTATTGTATTCTGTGAAGAGCGTAAATTCTCGGCTATCCGAGAGACGCCGCGCCGTTGGCTGCATTACTGCCCTGAGGAAGCCTGCGACATGTCAGGCAAAACGTCGGCCTCCCAGCCAACGACGCGGCGTCTCCCGGATAGCCGAGAATTTATGCATTCGAGCCGAGGAAGCTTACGTGTGCATCGGTGAAGAGCAACCAAAGATGCCGAGATGCGAGTCTTGTAACACCTCTTGGTGTCAGTATCCAATCTGTGCTCTGAGTGCAAAGCTTCAATCTTCTCGTTCTCTTCGTTGTGGGAAAACGTAATTATAAAGCTGGGATAATTGGGTTGTGGCGGAGAATTTCGCGAATCGCTTTTTTTTCAGAGTCACACAGTTTTCGACTGCAATTCTCTGATTTATTAGACAACTACATCGCACCTTGGGGGTTCTTGGACTGTAATGCACTCAAAAAATATCATGGAAACTGTTAGTCACAACCCTTTCATTCACAGTTAACGGACCCAGATGTTTCTTGTCCTGAGTTCTTGGAATTAGTCTATGTATGTACATTGGCACACTTTACGAGCTGAAGAACTACTTTAAGACCTCTTTAAGACTTACCAGCAGCGTTCCGTCCTTGCGGCTATGAGTTAAGGGGTCCGTGTGGTTAGCACATGCGCATCCCTTTGCTGTATTGTTGATGTTCTAAACGAGGGAAGTGAACTTTATCATCGTCGCACAGCAATAAATACTAGAACGTTGCAAGGAAAGCGCAGAGCTAATTTTTGTCCTGACCAGGAATCAAACCTAATATCTAATAAATAACTCGATAAAAGTTAATTTCATTTAATAAAGAAATATAATTGCATTATTCTCTAAAAATATTTGTTTCATATCGTTGCAAAATTTGATGGAAATGGGGTGAGATTCATATTTTATAACTAATTCTTATTCATCCGTGAATATCTTTCTCGCAAATCTTTCATAAAACCTTTCTATTGTCCATTTTATTTTATTAATATTTCATCAGATTCCTGTTGTAACATTCTGATTTGCAACATTTTCCCTCTAACCAAATATTATTATGCTATCAACCACACATATTTTCTGTGTCTGCCTCTCTAAAAGTACAAATGACTCATTTGTCCAAAAAAAACAATAATTAGACGAATAAATCATAATGAGACATTAGAAATTATATTAATCGCATGTGAGAATCACAAAGGCAGGGTAGTCGAAAGGGTGGTAGATATTCATTCATAACTTGTTGGGTTATTGTGACAGTGTTATAGAAATGTACGGCGGCGATAAGAAAGATGCCCAAGCGTGATGTGATATGAGTGTGATGGAAATGTCGAAGAACTAAAAATTACTAGTTACATAAAATCAAGGAACAACACGCAATGGTGACGAAAACAAAAAGATGCACAACAATATTAAATCCACAAAGATAATTACATTATTACTGTAGGGTTACACGAATGAGAATAACAAGAGTGTGCGAGTAATACTTTATTCCTGGAGCGTCAACAGCTCCTATAAGTAAATGCTTTTGAATCTCGAAAGATGGTGGAGTTCCTTTCCCGTTAGAACGTGAAATGAAGCGCTGACCTTCAAGTAGACTCGCTAAATTCCTCCTCGAGATGTTTCCAACCATCAGGACACCTCTGCAGCCGAGACAAGCTGCAAGCTACCGGCAATGTGTGACCTTCTGACGATTGTGATAGTGTAGTGCATGTCAGTGTGCGTAAGGAAGGGGTGAGGATAAGACAAGGAAGAGGGAGAAAAGGTTGTTCTTGGTGCATGGCGCATGCTTGGATTGGTGTTAAGGTACTGGACCGGCAGTTGTCTGGAATTGCTTGGAGAAACCATGGAAAACTACCGATTACAGCAGGCGTGCGCTAGAATTCCCCTCAAGAGAGTGGACATCGATCCAGCCGTGTTGCGAATGTCGGACATCCGCCAGCGTCGAGACCGGATCCGGTTCAACGACTCTGCGTGAGAATAACCAGAGCGCGCTCGCGAGGCCAAAGACAGCGCTCGATCGAGCGCGGAGCGGTCGCACGGCGAGAAAGCTGGCTTCGAGCGACGCAAGCGCATAGTTGCATTACGGATCCCGCGTGCGATCCCTTCGTAATGGAATCTGCATAGGAATGGCGCCGGCCCGCCGTCAATTATTATCGGTGGCGGTCGGGCTTCTGCGACCGAGCTGCTGCCGTGGGCTCGCCGTCCGAACGCCGTCCCTGCAGAGTACGAAGCAACTCTCCCATGACATTTAGTTTCTCTTCGGCTGAGCAAAGTAAATGGAGTATATTGGAACTTCATTTATTGGACACGTTACAGTTCAAACCCGAATGTACACGTGTGTGAGTAATTTAGAGACGCATTGAGAAATACTCTGACAAATTTCGAATTGTGAAGTATGATGCTAAACGAAAACAATATTGTTTGCGAAACTCAAGGCAATATAGTGAGACTATTTTATTAGTATGCCGCCATCGATGGAATTTCTGCTCGGCCGACGATGGTCCGTCATTTGTAGGGGAACATAGCGCTCAACTCCCTTACGAACGGGAGGGTTCCAAAGTCTCGCCCAGCAAAAGGCTTGTTTTTCATCGTGGTTGAGTAGTACGTTTGTGATTGCTAGTTCGAAGTTTACTTTTAAATAGAAAGTACTACTTGAGAATTGCACGTAAGTAAAATGTAAATCTAGGAGATATTGTCGACAGAAATTTATTAGGGCTGGAATTACACCTCTATATGGTATAACGATTGAAAAGTCTGTGAAAAAATGAAGGAGTCAAGAAATACTCTTGAACAAAAAACAATGCGTAAGCGCCTCGTTTTAATTGACGAGAAATTGTGTTACATTTATGCGATAAATCTACACACGGAAAGAGAATTATGAAACAATATACAGGAACGCATTTCTGCAATATCACAAAACATCCTCCACCGAGTGAACCAGAACTTGTTTAAGAGATGTCAAGAATGCGTCAGAGCTGACGGTGAAGGCTTGCAGCATCTTCTGCATTGAGAGTACAATTTAAACTATCCGGTAGTATGCCAGTGCGGACAGAATGGGACGGGGTTTTGCCGCAAATGAGACATTCGCAACGTTATTTTTATTTTTTCAAAGACTAAGTCGTCGAGTCGCGCCCGTACGGGCAGTCATGGGTGGTGCCGAGAAATTCATTTTATCTCCGATGCCAACATCGGGGATTATTTTCAACGTATCCAGTCTAGCAAAGCAAAGCTCCACTCATACACTTAGCAGGACAGTTCCTAGCGTGTCCTGCTTACAGCCCTCCTACAAGCTGTAATCATTTGCTCTCTCTCACCCTTGGTACCCTTATATATATATATGGGTACCTCTCTCTCTCTCTCCTCTCTCTCAACCTACGTTCTGGTAGTACTGATGGGTTGCTTACAGATGATAAGACATACACAAATGACATTGCGTTTACAAAAAAATCAATATATTCTGTTAATGCATTGTAGCAAACATGGCAATAAAACACTCCAAAAGCACCATCAATGAGAACAAATAAAATGGATGACAATTAAATGGAGAGAATTCCACCCTCTCCCCCAAAAAAGAAAATTTATAAGAGAAAAATGTCATGGTATGTTTACACAAATCTTACATTACTCTCATTCATTAACCTTGTCTTTTACATTTAACCCTCGCCCACCCTGAAGTCTAGACTTCGAATTTCGTTTGTTGAAGACTTTTTTTTCAAATTTCACTTACCTATTTGTAGGTGCTCACCTCCTCCATAGGCTCGGCTTGCAGCATCCGTCCAGTTCAAGCCCCATGAAGGCTAACGGGAAACGTAGTCTACAATCCACAGTTCGTTCGGTGCAGCAACAACCATTCGCACAGCTATTTTTCCGGAGACTTCACCACTACTACCTATCACATTAACGCAATCTTCTACCGTACTACGTAGGTGCACAATACTAACTGTCCGCAGGTCGACTGCCCCCGACTCACAACACACCCCTGCGCACCTGTCTCTTTGCACTCTCTTCCCCGAAGTTGTCCCGTCCGGCCACCTCACCCCCTCAGTTCGGCCTCAGTCCTTCTCCTCCAACTACCCCTGGGTCCTTCTACCAACTACCACTACTACCTATCATATTAACGCATTGTGCTGCTTATTTCTGCCGTACTACGTAGGTGCACAATACTAACTGTCCGCAGGTCGACTGTCTCCGACTCACAATACACCGCCGGGCACCTGTCTCTTCGCACTCTGTTTCTTCTCTGCCCCCAAGTTGTCCCGTCCAGCCACCTCAGCCCCTCAATCCGGCCTCAGCCCTCCTCCTTCTCCAACTACCTCTGGGTCCTTCTTCCCCACGCGCTGGCCGCCGAGTCCGGAGCAACCACAATCCACCGAGCCTCGCTCGCGACCGTGGCCCAGTCCGCCACCGCAGTCGCAAACGAAACGGCTCTTTACGCGCCTCCTTCGATTGCAATGAAATTATTGTTCCATCATTTGCACGCCCAATGTGTATAATAATAATAATAATAATAATAATAATTATTATTATTATTATTATTATTATTATTATTATTATTTTTCTGCTAATGAGCTTTCGTTTGGTGGCAGAGTTTTACAGCAATATACAGAGATATTAATGTTACATATATATAATATGAGAGTACAACTAAGTAAAAACTAACGAACGTAAATAAGGAGAATTGTCTAGAAGACCTAACATACACAGTTATTTGGCATCACACGCAATTCTCTAGGCGTTTCTGGAAGCAACGTACACTGGAGGGAAAAGTCGGCAGCACTGCAGCAGGTAAATTGTTCCAGTATGCAAATATATCTCAGCCACCTTCTTTCTTCAACGATTCTACTCACCACCAACTGTCTCGATCTCTGCGGCCTCCCTGGCCACGTTCGCAGAGGTAAATTCCCCCGCGCGATCGGGTCATTTATAAAAAGATCGCACTGTATTTCCGAAACTATGAAGAAAAATCAATAAAAACGTTGGTTCACAATTTCATCATTTTGAGTGCACTCTCTCTGCCAGTAATTTCTTAATGAAAAATTATCAATAGCTTTTATTACGATTGTTTGTGGCGCCAGTAAAACAAATGTGAACATCAAAGAATAATATTTCTTTCTTTAACTTTTTAATTTTTAAAATATATCAAATACCAAACTATTAACTCTCGAATTCATTTCTCTGAATGAATGTATGTTACCAATCCCATTCCTTAAAAAAAGTTTCTTTAAGTTATTTTGTATTCTAAATTTTCTGAAGCATGCCCTCTCTGGACTGGTCTTGCACTGGTGTTACACTCCCATTTCATGAATTCTCTGATGTCTTTTGAAGATGTGACGCCTTACAGGTTTTGCATGAGCCGACTAGTCTCCTGTAAAAATAGACTTCAGCCGCACTGCCGCGTCCACGTTTAGGAATGTCGTCCCGAAATTGAACTGGAGTAATTCTACACATTTTGTAAGATGCATTCCGAATTTTGTGTGCCTTGAGTCAATATTCACGAGCGTCGTTAATGTTTAGATATACAAAAGGAGTTCATGCGCTGTATTTACTTTCAATAAATTAGTTCAACCATTTGCCAAAAATTGTATATTTTAACCCATGTGCGTACTATACTTAGCTCTCACAGACCTGCGCGGGAGATCCGCAGCGGGTGCGGCGCGGAACGATCAGCGATAGACGCGGAGGCGGAATCTGCAGGACCGTTCACACCGGAGCGTCAATTACGACTCAGCGTCTGGTGATAGTTTTCCTCATACGCAAAACACAAGAGAGAGGGAGCTTGATACAAAGGAAAGCGAAGACTCCCGCAGGCAGACGGACATCTACAAAACTCGAGCAGCAGTGGTCGACACGCGTCCGCTGCCAATCCGCTGCCGCGACGCTCGCCTGCCGCGCTGGTCTGAACGTGCTCATAAGGCAACACGTGAACACGTTAAATTTTCACTGCGGCTGTTACGCGAAGGCTACGGGTCTTCCGCGCCGATCTATGGGTGCCTTAAGATACCTCAAAAACACATTTTTAACGACCGATCCATTAACAACCCAAAACATACGTGCAAGACAAAATGAAGTAGAAAAAGTTTGAACTGCACATTTGTGTAACTTCTGAACATTATATTGAGGTTTAATAAGCGTACGTGGTAAGTGAATCATTCCTCATTATATCCTAAAATGATGCAATGAATAATAAATAATGCAATTTTCATTATTTTTGCGTCTTTGACGTTCATATCGGCATGTTTCAACCTCAAATGTAGACTCGTGAATCATTTGATACATGAAAGACCATTTATCATGGCAATGTAATTACCAGTTCAGTGCTGTTACGATACAAATACTGTCTTTCATTTAAATTATCCCCTGTAATGAGATCATAACTTTGACACTGTTTGTCATTTGTCAAATTTCTCTCTTATTAACTTACTTGTTCACTCTTTACATCAAAATGTCAGGTGTTAGAAAACAGGGCTATACATCTTTCATGGCCAAGTTTGTTCAAATCAATGGTAAATTCATGTTGGAGTAAAACATTTAAAGGTACTGTAATTACAAATTGAAATATTTATTTCGAATTCGACGTTGTTTAAGCTTATAAAGATTCGTAGATATTGTGTTTGTTTTCATTACATTAATTTTTACAAAAAAATTAATTCATCTCACTTTTATTAAGAAGGCAGGCTTTGTACGTTCGTTATAGTACTGCTTCAAACTATTAAACAGAGCAGTCAGCCGCTCGAATTCCCCTCCAATTCGACCTAGCTATTTAGATAGAGTCGAAAATCCTGCCACAGCCAGGACTGGAACGCTGGGACCTCCCGGTCAGAGGCACTCTAGCTACAACAATTGATGCTCTGAGTGACATCAGCCAATTTAAGTTAGAGTTAAAAAAATATTAAATAATAGATTAAAAATTATTTAAAACAGTTATTGTCAGATAGTAGTTTAGTTTTTTTCTATTAAGTTTTTAATAAAAGTTTTGTAGGGATAGCAATACTGACATTTTCTCTGTCTCTAGTTTATGCTGTTGTATAGTTCAAATGTACCTTCACACACTCTTTGACTCAGGGAGACAATACCTTTATCAAAGTTCTACATTGGTGTTTCATTTTCCATTTATAATTACCATCAATGACATCTATATTCGCCCCTTTATCTGTTGCCATCACTGCTCCTTTTCGTTGTCTTTCGTGTAAACGTACATAATTCCCCTTCCAAGCCCTTCTATCATTGTCACATCGGCGCTCCCAGCCTATTACCCCCACTAGAGCAGCACGACGCTTCACTATCGATCCCGCACAGAGCCATCGCCACTGACGCCACCACCTTCGCTATCTGGCGCTTTCATCGCCACCGCCGCCGCCACCACCACCGCGATCGCTTGCACCTCCGTCATTACTATTTTAATGAAATATCATTTTGTTTCTTTTCACTTTAGAACAATTCCGTTTAATATAGAAATTCGTTTTATGATACGACGAAACGAAATGTCCCATTTCAATATGTCATTTTTGTTGTTGCATTTTTCGTCTATTTCGACTTCTAAGACGTTTTTTTAACTTTTTACGTCATTTTTACTCAATTACTTGCTGGTTTCATCGAATTTCATATCGTTTTAATGGTACTTGCTTCAAATGTAACAAATGTTCACCACAGAATTCCTGAGAAGCCTTTTCGATTTCTTCGCTCATGTATTGTAATGTCAGCCGTTGTGAGTACAATGTAATCTAAAGTTTCTGTGACGTCTATCGGCGCCATTGTCAGTTTGGCCGATTTCGCGATACATAAAGGCAGAGATTTTCTTTTAAAGAATAGTCCAAACTAAATGTTTGCAGGCCGAGTTCATTTTAACAAAGGGAAGAAGCCTTCATTACATGAGTAACCTATCCAACAGCTTGAGTTATTTATCTGAAGTTGTTTTTTACGTCATTTTTCACGTAGTTTTTCTTTGTTTTAATGGGATTTTTAGAGCGTTTTAAGAGAATTTTATTGATCATTTTGTCAATGTTTAGGTCATTAAAATCCGCCCCTAATTATCACCATCATATTCCATCGCTGCGATCACTCCGCCCCCATCGTTACCACTTTCATCATCTCCATTCTCCACGCCGCCTTCATCTCGTTTCGTGCTACTAGTGTAGTTGCGTGGTCATCTGAGGTTTTTCACATAATCCCTGACTCGGTTTCTGTCACCGCTGCTGCGTCCTCCTACATCCACCATCTCCACCGTGGTACCACGTTTGGGTTTCCTGTAAAGTGATGAGTATTGATTCCGGGTGCCTCT
Source organism: Gryllus bimaculatus (assembly GCA_017312745.1). Classification (NCBI taxonomy): domain Eukaryota; kingdom Metazoa; phylum Arthropoda; class Insecta; order Orthoptera; family Gryllidae; genus Gryllus; species Gryllus bimaculatus. The sequence goes on from BOPP01000093.1 coordinate 903,055, forward strand.
CCTTCTATGGTGTTATACCCGTAAGTGTAGGGCAACTTGGGACATGGTTAATATGATATGTGGGATATGTGTTGCGAGAGCCAGCTATGTCTCTTCCGTGCCAGAACGTGAGCTCCGGCACCCATATAAGGAAAGGCACCCGGGTTTCTCTCTCCACATACCACATCCATGGACATTGCCCTGAGTCACGTTCTAAGTTCCGGACACATGTAATAGTGAAGTGGGTGCAAGTGAAATTGTGTGTGAGCAAATGGGAAGGAAAGGACAAAGAATGGGAAGGAAAGATCGCGCGATATTTGTGACCCTTTTGTTAGGGAACTGCTCCGGCGTTCGCGTGAAATTGACCGAAGAAACCACGGAAAACCACCAATCAGAGCAGCGTGCCGCTCGAATTCTCCTCCAGACAGCTGCTGAAGTCGAGCGCAGCGCGCTGCGCGCGGCGAGAGAAGCGCAGATGCAGCCAAGTCTCCGCGCGCAGCGTCCAACGACTGCCCGCCGCCTGCGCGAGCAAACGCAGCCCCTTTGACGATTTTCCGAAACGAACTTCGTTCATTATGCCTTTTTTTGTCTCTGCGTTCTTTGTGCGCGACTATCTCGCGCTCGGGGCCGATGAGAAGAATTGGGGCGTGTCGTTTGCCGGTGGGTCGTCTGCCCATCGAAAGAGGGAAAACATACTGCTGGTTTATATCAGATGGAATTGCAGTCGGCAAAAGGTTTTGCTCCCTCTGATTAAAAAGTTGTGTACCTGACGTTTCTTTTCAGTTCCGTAAATATCCTTTTATCTGATTCAGTAAGCTTCTTTACGCTTCAATGGACGGGGATATTGTATTGAGAACTAAACCTTTATACAGGATACCTGTTGGTCTCTTTCCTTTTCACGGCGTATCTATCTATTCACCAATAAAAGTTCCAAAATTCAATTAATTGAAACATTCAGAATGTTGGTTAATGAAAATCGTGACACGTTTTAAACAGAGAAAAAAGAAAAATCTAACCAAAGCATACGAAATTTATAGATCTAATTTATACTTCACTTCTATAAAAACCATAACAATGGGGATAAAACGATGGAAAAAAGCTCTTGAGACTCACAGTCACTTTAAAATCACATTATCGCTTTGAAATATTCTAAATCATACGGAAAACAGAATTTCAAAGTAATCGTTTCAAAAACCGATTTTCATTTTAAATTCTTTTAGCCTTTGAAAACACACATGAAAAGCAGACACGGAATAAGTGTTTGCTTTTTGTAAAACTTTCATTTTAATTCAAAATAAATCTCACATGTAAAAGTAATATTAAAAGAATCGTAAGTACTCCATTGACTATCGGTCTAGTAAAAACCGTACGAATAGCTAGGATCATTTAAATGAAATTCCTGAAATTTTCCGTTCATGGAGTTTAACGCACTGTTCATTTCAAGAGCACATGTGAATTTATTAACAAAATACCTGCGCAAATGAGTAAATTCCAGGCTTGTTGCTGAAACTCCAAAAGTAATAAACAACTTTAATTACTTTGAATTGTTAAAATGCCTAATTTTGTGGATTGTCTGAAACACCAATGATCCTAGTTAAACAAAATATTTACCAAGTGCGCAGTGATAAACGGATTGGGTGTGATTTAACCTTTCTGTATTCAAAAAAGATACCTCACATTGTATGAAAATTTGATTCGATTCTCGTTTCAATTGATTATTTAAATCAATTTTGTTAATACACACACGTTTAAAACATAAAATTTAATGTATTACAAATTAGTGGAAAACTCGCATTTTACAGGCATTTAAACATTTTCAAAATATATTAAAATAATAGTGTTTCAGAAAATTTAATAATTAAATCATTCGTACGAAACGTTCATAGAATTGGAAATTAATATATTTAAAACATAATATTATTGATAAAGGTGCAAAAGTGTGTGTAGGCGTTCTGTTGTTTTTCTCCGTTAGTTTTAATCATCATATTTTGATGGGTGCCCACCCACTGTAGCACTGAATTTGAGAAGAGATTTGCTCCAGTTATTGTCGGATCAAAAAGTTGATTCGATTTGAAGAAGCAATGGGCTTTTTATAAACTTGTGTTCATTACAGTTTAAATAAAAATTTTAATTCTCAGTGACATCTATCCTAAGATTATTGTCAGACAATAATTATTTAGTGTCTTTTGATAACAAATATACAGTTTGTATTTGGCAATGAACTGACAATTGAAAGACATTTGATTTGCAATATTTTCCATTCTAGATGCCATGTCATCCATGACATATATGTCTGTACCTAAAAGATTCTGAAATGCAAAAATCTTAATTCCGTATTGTTGAGACATTTTTCTTGTTTCATCGCTACTTCGGCTATCATTCCCTCGCTCTCTCATTTGTCCTCTCTCACTCTCTCTTGTTTTCTCTCGCTCTCTCTTGTATTCTCTCTCTCTCTCTCTCTCTTGTTTTCTCTTCATCCCTCACCCTTTTTTTCTCGCTCTCTCGGTTTTCCCTCGCTCTCTCACCCTTTCTTTCTCGCTCTCTCAGTTTCTCTCTCTCTCTCTCTCTCGTTGCCTCACTCTTCCGTTCTCTTTTGCTCGCTCTCGTTCTCTCTCGCTCCTTCTCGTTCTCTATCGCCCCTTCTCTCACTCCTTCTCTTGCTCCCTCTCTTGCTCGCTCTCTCGCTCCCTCTCTCGCGCCCTCTCTCGCTCCCTCTCTCGTTCTCTCTCTTGATCTCTCGCTCTCTCTCGATATCTCTCTTCCTCTCTCTTTCTCTCTCTTTGTCTCTATTGCACTCTCTTACTCTCTCTCGCTCGCTCTCGCTCTCTCTCCAGCGTCAACCCCGGAGACACCTTTTATAGTTATTTTATAGTTTTTTTGCGCAATTTTTTATGACAATCGCACCTGCTTCATGTTATCAGTTGGATATAAATTCCTGTCCACATGCTCTCAATAAAACACATCTCCCTACGGCATGCACCCGCCAACGGCTCACGACAGAGCTGAGACTCGGAGGCGCCCACCCCCCCATCTCTTGGGAAGTCGTGCCACAGCGCGCGGGCGAGGGCGAGGCCGCTCCCGGCGCGCCGCGCGCCGGCAACGGGATCAATCCGAGGGCCATGATAGCCGCGCGGCGGATCAAAGAGCGCGTCCCGCGGCGGCGCGCCGCGCGAACAGGTGTCGGCGCCGGAAATCCCCAGCGCAGCGGGCGAGCGGCGGGACGGGGAGGAGACAAGCCGCCACACACGCGGGGGCGCTTACAAGAAACTCGGGCTGGAGGGAACGGAACCTCTCCTTTTCCGCAACGGCTCGTTGGAGGAGAAGTCTAGCGGCCGACCGCTGTCAGCGGTAGTTCTCCGGGGTTTCTGCAGTGGATTCCATGCGACGTTTGCGTCCAGTATCCTGAATAGCGGCCCTTGAACCGCGTGCGAACTTTCGTTTCTCTTCTTTCACCTAACCTCTGCCCTCACTCTTACACGCTTTCACATACACTACACTATATCTCTGGTCGGGAGACAAGTCAGGAGCTTAGAGCATTTTTCCGGCTGGGGCACTGCCCTGCTGGTGGTAAATACCTGGAGGGGGGAAACACTGTAAGCCGACAGTATGTCGTCGCCGGATCTCGCCATTCTCGCCGCATCTCACAGCCTTTGCGAGTAATAAAACATATAATACACTTACGGGATATATATCTCTTTCTCCGTTGACGCCAATCACTAATAAATGGGTCTAAATATCTGTCCAAGAAGGGTTTTTGCATAAATTACCATACAATGTTAATTTTTACGATGTTACGCGCGTCGTAGCACCAAAATAAAATGTTCCAAGCATGAAAAAGGATAAAAAATATTTTGAAAATGTTTGATAGAAATGGTTTCACTTCGATTTCTCTCGTACACTGCTTTCATATAATTAATTCAATTCTATTCATAAAAAGGGATATTTTGGGGAACTAGACATTAGTTTTAGTTTGCCGAGTTGTGAACAAACTGAATTCAGGAAAGATCGTGACAAGTATTTAGTTGCAAAAAACTTGAAAAATGTATGCAAGGCTTTTGAGTGACTTCTCTCGAATTAATGTTTGGATAGCCATACTTATTTACATATGAGATAGCTCTTTAAACAAAAATTAAAGAATAACGTAAATTGAAAAATAGTATGACAGTGTTAAGCCAATATGCGTTTTTATTATTTAAAATTTGAAGAAAAAAAATGAATGCAGGTTGATGTCCCCAATTGTATTTTTAGAGGTTGCATTACACATTCTGCATTTATCAATAAATAATATAATCAAAATGATCAATTGCTTAATGAATGAGAAAATGCGTCACTTGAACATTAATTCACGAAATAAATCATTTGCATTAACATCCAAAGCAATTGGTGCCAATCTTTTCCCATTTTCCTCTTTATTGAACATCATTGACGTTAACTTAATGCATTAATTTTGCGAATGTACTGGCAGAAAAGACATGTGATGACGCGGCCACGTACGCGGTGCCACCCGGTCGAAGGTTTCTTCTTTGAATCCCGTTCTCTCATAAGAAATCTTTTCAACGTGATTTGATGCAGTTTGCTTGTCTTACTATCATATAACATTATCTCATGTATTCTACCAATGTCTTATCTACTCAGTGACTCATCTATTCAGTATCAAATGATATCTCTCCCATGGTTAACCCTTCCGTTATGTATTCCGTGTGAGACAAACTTACACTCTGATCTTCCCATGGATAGGCCATAAAGGCGAAAGCCACTTTGGTGCCCGACGGTTGAAAAACCAATATGACTCTTATTGTATGTGCCCATTGGCACCTTAGTAAAGACTCTGCTTAGTAAGGTTTAGTAAGGAAAGACTTAGTAAATAATTTGCTACATAGCATGTAGAATCTGGTATTTATTTTATCGTACGCCGACGATTCGGGCCGCGTCGCCCGGCGAAGCAATAGTTCCCGTGTGTCAGCACGGGAGTTGAGTCAGTTTATTATTAAAGTTGAAGTCTTTAATAATTCTGAAGTGTGTCATCAAATTGTACTGCTTACGCTTCAACAGATTTCATCATTTTAAAATAAATTGATATCCAATCTGTTATTATAAAATGAGTAACTTTAGAGAACACTAGAACTGCTACGCATGTGTTAGAAAATCACTGACATGATTGGAGATTGCAGTTGTTCTACTAACCAAGTGAGAAGTTAGATTATGAGGAAATCTTTACCAATACCACAAAGATCGTTTTCGTGTCTGTATGGATGGCCACTGTGACTTGAAAGTGGATTTCAATGCTGTTCCATTTTTTAAATGTTTTATCGTAGGAGACTTAAGGGTGTGGCACAGTAGCATATTGAGATTGTGGCCGCTGGTCTAGAAGAAATAGTTTGAATTGGACTCATATGTTTTTACGACAATTCTTGGCATCAGATGATTTTCATATATGCATCTCACTCTTTAATCAATATACTTCTTTCTGTTAGTTCCACTGGCCATCAAGGAATTCGAGAGCGCTCCGCACGAATATACATAACAAAAGGGGTTTCTGTGCTACGCAGACTCGGCAAGGTAGCTGCGATCCATCTTCCACCGACGCGCTGGGTTTCTGCGTCTCTCTGACACGAGTTCTTATTTCCCCTTTTTTATTATCCCCCTCTCCCGCCACCGCCCAGCGCGCGGGAGCAGGCGCGGCTCCCGCGGGTGGCGGGCGGGCGGGGGGATAATTCACGGAGTACCAAAGCGCAGAGGCGGTGGCGGTGGATGGGGACGACGGGCCGGGAGGGGGAGGGAAGGGGAGGGAGAAGAGTTCGACGCGTCCCCCCTCTCGCGCGCGGAGCTGTGTCCGCGCGGGGGGGGGGGAGGAGCGGCGCCGCGCGGGCGGGAACGGGAAGAATGGCCAGGGAGAAGAGAGGGGATGAACGTATTGTACCGGGATGACAGGTATTGACAGCGGGCTGAATACGTTAAAGCCGACCGTCTATTACGGATTCACGATCCACTTAAATATTTTACGTGGACCGCAGTAGCCCGGCAATCGCCCGGGAGCGCGGTCCGGCGGCTCGGGGGCGAGGGTGTGGGGGCGGAGGCTTGGCTTCCACCGGGTAGCCGCGTTTTGGCGACCCGGTTAATTACTTAACCGCCGCCAGGCTGCGCGCCGATCGCTAACCGCGCGTGCGTCCGCCTACTCGACGCGCGCCGCCACACAACGCTGCACCGCGCCCGCCGCCCGCCCCGCCGGGCGCCGACGCGACCGCTGTTAGCGGGGGGGTAGTAAAACCGGGTTCGTTGAACCGTCCCCTCGCCGGGCGCCCGCATGGCGGCGACGCCGGTGTGTGTTGCGAACGCGGTTTGTCGCATGTGCTCGCGTGCAAAAGCCTCGACTAACATGTAGTGCGTCACTCATTTTTGTGACAATTAATTCAAATCTATTTGAGTTTGTCTTAATTTGAAAAGGTTTCAACAATAAATATTTGTATCCCTTGGCGCCATAATGATTGAATATTTTAAAATAAAAATCATCTTTAAGTTGAAATAACGAATAGAGGTGTTTGTAATAAATTGCTACCACAATTTATTCGGGAAAGTAGTTCAGGTCTTTTTCTAATTATGTTGTCTTCTCGTAGAAATTATCTATCGTGAAAGTTTTTCAATACTTTTTTCAAACTTGTTTCAAATATTTGTTTTGGGTAGTCAGACATATGTGCCGTCATTCAAACTAAATATAACTACCAATGGTGCGTAAAGGGTGTAAGAGATGATTAAACAAGTATCTCGTCATTTTTGAAAATTATATAGACATGGTTTTAATACTGGATTAAGTAATATCAATAGTAGATGCTTCTGCATCGCATGGATGACATTGTGTTTTCGATTGTAGGAAAAATAAAATACGAGAATGACTTCTTATTACACTACATAACACGCATGCAAGCCCGCTTAACGCCGCAAATTTGGCAATTGACTAAATCTTGAATCGTATGTAACGGATCATGTTATATCATTATATCATGCAAGAAGGAAAATCTACATGTTCAAACCAGACGTGAGAACTATCTGAAAGAAAAGACACTCCGCTGGAGCCATTAAGGTCCGCGTTCTAATTAATACTGAAACACCTCAAGGCGAGTAATCGCCCTAAGTCGATGCCGCTTAATCCGATTTGAGCGGCGCCGAGGCCCGCGACGCGTAATCCCCGTGCAAGAGCTGGGCGTGCGCCGTCGCGCCACAGGGGGCCTGCAGCCTTCGGCGGCGCGGCGCCGTGGAGCCGTAAAGATTTTAAGTCTATCTGTTGCGCGCCCGCGCCTTCCTATCCACTTTAAACGGTGGGGATTTCGGGGGGGCGGGGCCGCCGGCGGGCCTGGCGCGGAGCGGCGTTAACGCGCCGGCAGCGCTCTCTTTCAAAGTCGCTGCGCGCCGCCAGCGAGGACAGGCAGCGCGCCGCGGCGGTGGCGGCGTTTGGTGGCGGTCTTTCTCATTGATTCATTCATTCTTTGGTGATTCCGGACACGTCAACTACTAGGGTCATTAGTCCCATAAGTGTAATGCATGTCTTTCGCTCGGGGGGAGACGGTGATATTTTGCCCGCTGTACGGCGAGATCCGGCACCGACCTACCGTCGGATAGCAGGGTTCTCCCCAACCAGATATCTCCCACCAGCGGAGCACCGCCCCAGCCGGAACAAGCTCTTAGCTCCTGACGCGTCTCCCGGCATGTCTGGTAGTGTAGTGCACGTTAGTGTGTGTGTAAGGGGTGAGGATAGGACAAGGAAGAATTAGGTGAGATCGCACGCGGTCCGTGGACCGGTTGTTAGGGTACTGCTCCGGCATTCGCTTGGTGTTGTTCGGAGAAACCACGGGAACCTACCGATCAGAGAAGCCGGCCGCTAGAATTATCCTCCAGACAGCGACTAAATTCGACCTAGCTATATAGCTAGTGTCGAAAATTGTGCCACCGTTGGGACTCGAACCTAGGTGAGGTGCCCTCTACGCCGATTTGACGGGGATATTGGTAGTGCTGGCGGCGGAGGCGGGGCGCGGTGACGTGGCGGTAGTGCAGGTGTCAGGGTGGTGAATCACGGGGAGTGACGATCACGGGGATGGTGACTGAAGCGGTGGCGAGTCGTGGGCGGGAGGGAAGTGTGGGGCGAAGCGCAGAGTTTGAAGATGTGGTGCCGGGAATCACGCGGGAGTGGCACATACTGATGGGACGGTTGTACGCGGAGGTGGCGAGTAGGAAAGAAGGGAAACGAGTGGTGGAGGCACAAAATAGCAGCGAGTGACGAAAAAAAGGCGATGAATAAATCGTGAGACGAAAGAGTTGGAGAGAGTTGTGAAAAAAAGAACTGGATAGCGATGTGGGCACACTGAAAAGGCGAAAGTAAAGTAATGTAAAGGCAGTGGTGGAGAAGAGCGATGGCAGAGGGGTAGAAGCGACGACCGTGCCTGGCAGCTCGTCCGGTGAGCAGTGTCTGCTGGAAATGGTAGCAGCAGTGGGGAACGCGACGGCGACAGCGTCGCAAGGGTAGTGTGGTGTGGCGTGCGGTGGTGTCGTGTAGCGGAGGCACGCGGAGGGGGTGAGGCAGGGGAGGGGCGCGCCGCTCTCCGCTCCGTGGCGCCCCGCGCGGCGGCTGCGGGGTGTCGGCGCCCGGCGAAAGAGCGATCAGCGCGCTCTCGCGGCGGCCGTTGGAACTCGGCTGGCGCGCCGCTGTTGACGTTGCATTTAAAAACATGAACTTCTACCCGTCAAGTATGCGCTGAGGCGTATCGGCGGCACGTACGCCGGAACAGACGTGGCGGCAAGGGGCGGGGCGGGAGGAGCGGGCGTTGTTTCGAAACAGATATCAAGGAGATGGCTCTGTTGCTGGCAGTGTGTAGAGTGACAACTTGCTTCCGCTGATGTAATCGTGATCGACGTGGACGTTCTACTTGAAAATATACTAACATAAACTGTATTCGTGAAAGTATGAGACCAGATTAGGCTAAAGTATTTTGTGAATGACCGGTAGATGATATTATTAAAGGCACATTGTAAAATGTCCTAACTTGCATTTTGCTTCCTTGCTCTTTGCTTGGAAAGTTTTGCTTCCACAAAAATGTACTTAAAAGGAAAATTAGCCACTTCTTACCTATAGTATTTTTTTGTTTTAAAAGTAACACATTGAAGCTTAAACGAAAGGAGAAGTATTCGTTGAAAATGATTATATCAACGGCGGGTAATAATGATTATCGAACAGTGGAACGCCACCTTCACAACAGTGGAAAACGAAACCTCGACTAAATGGCCAATAGGCTCCCAATCCCTAGAGTTCAATAATGTACGAGAATGAAACTAGGGTCTATTCTATACCTCAGAGTAATTTGAAGGCGTCAAGAAACTGCGATCTCTCAAAGAGTATTCTCTTCATAGATAGGAGCAAAATTTGGTGAAAGATTCAATGTGTGGAGAATATTAGTTTATAACTGAATATACTAGTCTCATAAACAACATTTGTTATCTCTTAACTCATGAGTTTATAGCCCTTAGAAAATACAATATTGCAAATAAAGCTTTGAAAATTACTAGGTGAAATAATGTGGAAATTACTAGGTGAAATAAATGGTGTGTCAATTGAGGCCACATACTATAGTAAAAAGAAACAAAGCAATTGTACTCGTTTCTGTACTACAATGTGTCTAAATGTCTCCGTAGAGGTAGACTAAGAAAAAATGAGGTAAAGAAGATAATCACATATTTTAAACAAACACAAAGGACTGATAGAAATATAAAACATGAATTCAAAACAATGACATAAACATATTGGTACCGTGATTTGAAAAATATTAAAGAAGAACTTTCCAAAAGTGAGGTTATCATTTAATGAAACAACTTTCAATTAAAAACCTATTCTGATTGCTTTCTTTCTCAATTCCGCGCCGTCAGAGCAGACATCTGAAAGGACCCCGAGGGCCCACGTACCACAACACTCACTCGCAGTGTTAGCGTGCATGTTCCCGTCGAGTTGGTAATCGAACTGCAAATTGACAGGCCGGCGTGCGGAATAATGAACAATCCAAACCAATCCACGGGCCGCTATCGCTGGCAACAGTGCGTGGCTGCAATATCGGGCGGTAAACTTGAACGATCCTTCGGGCCGAAGCGATAACATTTCGGCCTGTGAGCCCTTTCGGGCGCGTGGCGGCCGCGGACACCCGATTCACGCGCCGAAGGAGGTTAGGCCTGGTCGCAGGCGCATGCGGGGACAATAAATTCCGGTTCGAACATTGTCCCTTCAAGGCCACGAGCTACAAGGATTGGGACGGTGTCATCCAGTCAGAAGCTTCGTTACGATTTAAAGTGTTCAAATTGAATCTCCCAATTGAGTGACAGCGTCCGTGGCTCCTTCCAGCTCGTGACCTTGAAGAGAAACCATGTTAAAATCAAAGTATAGGCATGTGAACTCACAGTATTTTCTCCTATTAAACACGAGGTCTTTACATGGCCACGACCTGAAAAGAGAAGGGGGTAGTATCATCAAATCGAGAGCTTCAATACCAAAAATTTAAGTTTGATCGAATCTCGCGATTGGATGTCGGTGTCCCCCTTCCCTAACAGCTCTTGACCATGAAAGTCTTTCCTGAATTAATCGAAGAATAAAACTGATACAGCTCGTGACCATAAAAGTACTTACTGTATTAATCGAACTATAAAACTGAAACCTATTGAGAAAAGGTCTCACATCCTAGACCCAAACGAGTTGGCAAGATGGCGAGCAACCTGAATATCTGATATCGTGTCAGTTCGTTCAAAACACGACGTATACCCGATGAATTCTAAGGTATATACGTGGTATATCTTATACTCACAGTTTAAAAGTAAATAAGTTTGAAAAAAGGGTCGGCAGTGTTGTGTAACAATGTGTGACTTCTATTGAAAAGCACAATATGTAAATAAATACATTTTATAAAAAAATACTGCAAATATCATTGTCTTACTCCAAGGTTTACGAAGAAAAACTAAAGATTACAAGTGCGTGACGTTCTAGAGTGTGAAACTCGTAACTGTGAAATGACTTCATGTTTCACACGCATCGAATAAGTCAGGGGTTCATGATAAGTGTGAATTTACTTTTCGTATGCACAGAAAGGGAGAATAGTATATGTAAACGGGCGTTTGGGAAAAAGTATGAATAAATGGAATAAAATGGACATGGAATGGAAAAAGAGTGAATTATCAGTGAATGGAAAATTGTGAAAGAGTGAAAAGCTGAAAATAAGGCGAACAGGAGAGGAGGAAAAAAGGATAATCGGGAGATCACATAAGGAAAAGTAAACGATAAAAAACGTATCCAAAAGAATAAAGATGAAGACAAGACCCAGATGTGTGACAAAGACGAAAAAGTAATAAACAAAAGTGGAAGAGACATAGAAAGAAAGGAGATAGTGAATAAAAAGAAAAAAATGTACAAGGAGTGGTTCAGACGAAAGAGTGAGGAAAAGAACTATGTGAACGAAAAGTAGGAACGCAAAGCGAGTAATATTCGTGAAAGAGAAAGAAGGGATATGGAGAGAAAGAGAAAAGCGGAGAAGGAAATCGAGGGGTAGCGGGGCAAAATGTGATGGCTGCAGGCACCTCGGAGTGTGGGCGTCGGCGTCTGGCATCGGGCGAGCAGCGGCTGCCATTCCCGGGGACCTTGAATGGCCGCGACGCGACGTGACGCGGCGGGCGACTGCTTCTCCCCACGCCGCTCCCCCCCCCTCCTCCCTCCACGCCATCCTTCCCCTCCA